>CM029606.1:16501435-16632364 GCA_017311375.1 Mytilus coruscus | reverse complement strand
AACTATTTTATCCATTTACTTTTACGTTATTACCATTGCTTTTTTTACCCTAAAACTGAGATATTCATATAATTTGGCAACAAATTTTGGAATAATAAAATTATCCCTTTTAGTACAACTAATCACCCAAAATGTGCAAGTGGACTATTCAAAATCATTTTATTTTTTTATTTGATTTTGATTTTTGGTGTTTTAACGCCACTTTTAAGCACCGCTTTTGGGCTATTTCGTGGCGGTCAGTTTTATTGGTGGAGGAAGCCGGGTGCCCGGAGAAAACACCGACCTTCGATAGGAAAACTGACAATCCTAGTCAATTAAGATTGAGTCGAGTGCACCCGCACGAGCGGGGTTCGAACTCACAACCTCAGTGTTGACTGGCTAGTGATTACAGTAGTAACTACTTAGACCACTCGGCCACCGAGGCCCCTTTATTTTTTGAAGATTTTGAAAAAAAAATGGATTTCCTTTATATGATCGTCTATGTTCATTTGTTTTATAGTAAAAACTAAGCCATGCAAGTCTATAAAACACTTTTATATTTTTAGTTCAATTTAAAGGATCATATGACATATGTGTGAAAGTTCAATTTAAAGGATCATATGACATATGTGTGAAAGTTCAACTTAAAGGATCATATGACATATGTGAAAGTTCAACTTAAAGGATCATATGACATATGTGTGAAAGTTCAATTTAAAGGATCATATGACATATGTGTGAAAGTTCAATTTAAAGGATCATATGACATATATGTGAAAGTTCAATTTAAAGGATCATATGACATATGTGTGAAAGTTCAATTTAAAGGATCATATGACATATGTGTGAAAGTTCAACAAAGGATCATATGACATATGTGAAAGTTCAACTTAAAGGATCATATGACATATGTGTGAAAGTTCAACTTAAAGGATCATATGACATATGTGTGAAAGTTCAATTTAAAGGATCATATGACATATATGTGAAAGTTCAACTTAAAGGATCATATGACATATGTGTGAAAGTTCAACTTAAAGGATCATATGACATATGTGAAAGTTCAATTTAAAGGATCATATGACATATGTGTGAAAGTTCAATTTAAAGGATCATATGACATATGTGTGAAAGTTCAATTTAAAGGATCATATGACATATGTGTGAAAGTTCAACTTAAAGGATCATATGACATATGTGAAAGTTCAACTTAAAGGATCATATGACATATGTGTGAAAGTTCAATTTAAAGGATCATATGACATATATGTGAAAGTTCAACTTAAAGGATCATATGACATATATGTGAAAGTTCAACTTAAAGGATCATATGACATATGTGTGAAAGTTCAATTTAAAGGATCATATGACATATATGTGAAAGTTCAATTTAAAGGATCATATGACATATGTGTGAAAGTTCAATTTAAAGGATCATATGACATATATGTGAAAGTTCAATTTAAAGGATCATATGACATATGTGTGAAAGTTCAATTTAAAGGATCATATGACATATGTGTGAAAGTTCAATTTAAAGGATCATATGACATATATGTGAAAGTTCAATTTAAAGGATCATATGACATATGTGTGAAAGTTCAATTTAAAGGATCATATGACATATGTGTAACTATAACCTTGAGAAAAAAAAATCCCATTTGACCAAAAATATCTTAAACATCATTTTAGTGAGGCATTATTTACTAGTTGAATACTGAGCATATACTATAATATATTACCTGATGTGTTTTAACCAAGGGACTGATACCTCCTTCTTCTACAAGATATCTTGTGACCTGTAGATGTCCCCACATAGCAGCTATATGTAAAGCTGTACTTCCAGTTATCTATAATAATACCAAATAACATGTAAATATTATGGATAATACTTTGTTATCAATATCAATAATATACAACATATCCTACAACTGACATAAAACTTGTCTGATAAACTGGATAATGTTGTGTAATAAATAAAACAAAATGTATATGACATGAATCAGTTGTCAAAATTGAATAAAATGACCAGTCACACTTGTATTTATATTGTACATAAACAACAAATAAACAACATATTCTTGTGAGATATCAGAACTTCCATCTGAACTGTCATTTAAAAAAAACTTTTTCAAGAAATGTATAAAATAGTCATATCAATGGATTCAGTGTAATGCACAGAGATAAATGAGATCTCACTTTATATAATTCTAGCAAGTATTTGTTGATATAATAATGAAATCTGTCTGATTAACATGATTCGAATAATGATCAATTTAAAAAATCTTTTCAAAGAAATATGAAAATAGTTACATTTACTGATTTAGTACGAGGAGACAAGGAAAATGAGACCCCACTTTATATGATTCTGACAAATATTTGTTGTCCATTAAACCTGTATAATTAACAACATGATTTTGTGTTGATTAAAAGTAATATGATCAGACTTAGTAGATAACATACTGTTGTGATATCTTTTTTACATTTGTTCTCCAGGAGAAGTCGACACACTTCCACATGTCCTTTACTGGCAGCCATCATTAATGCTGTCAATCCACCATCCTGGAATAATACAACTGACATCAAAACTTGTCCGATAAACTGGACAAAGTTGTGTTATAAATATAAACAAAAATAAATAGTCACATCAATTAAAACTGTCTGATTAACAACAGGATTTAGTGTAAATTCAGTTTAATCATTAATTTTATAAAAGTAAATTTTTCAAAGAAAATGAAAAGAGTTATATTTTCTGATTCAGATCAATACTATGAGTAAAATGAGACCCCACTTGATATAATTATTACAAACATTAGTTGTCAATTTAACCTGTATAATTAACAACATGATTTTGTGTTGAATAAAAGTAATGTGATCAGACTTAGTAGATAACATACTGTTGTGATATCTTTTTACATTTGTTCTCCAGGAGAAGTCGACACACTTCTACATGTCCTTTACAGGCAGCCCACATTAATGCTGTCAATCCAATCCCTGGAATAATACAACTGACATCAAAACTTGTCTGATAAACTGGACAATGTTGTGTTATAAATATAAACAAAATAAATAGTCACATCAATTAAAACTGTCTGATTTACAACAGGATTTAGTGTAAATTCAGTTTAATCATTAATTTTATAAAAGTAAATTTTCAAAGAAAATGAAAAGAGTTATATTTTCTGATTCAGATCAATACTATGAGTAAAATGAGACCCCACTTGATATAATTATTACAAACATTAGTTGTCCATTTAACCTGTATAATTAACAACATGATTTTGTGTTGAATAAAAGTAATATGATCAGACTTAGTAGATAACATACTGATGTGATATCTTTTTTACATTTGTTCTCCAGGAGAAGTCGACACACTTCCACATGTCCTTTACAGGCAGCCCCCATTAATGCTGTCCATCCAATCTCCTGGAATAATAAAACTGACATCAAAACTTGTCCGATAAACTGGACAATGTTGTGTTATAAATATAAACAAAAATAAATAGTCACATCAATTAAAACTGTCTGATTAACAACAGGATTTAGTGTAGATTCAGTAAAATCATTAATTTTATAAAAGTAAATTTTTCAAAGAAAAATGAAAAGAGTTATATTTTCTGATTCAGAACAATACTATGAGTAAAATGAGACCCCGCTTTACATAATTATTACAAACATTAGTTGTCCATTAAACCTGTCTAATTAACAACATGATTTTGTGTTGATTAAAAGTAATGTGATCAGACTTAGTAGATAATATACCCTATCTGTGGCACCGATCTAACATCCTGTATCAATGTTGTGTAATACATATAAACAAAATGACCAGTCACATCAATTAAAACTGTCTGATTAACAACAGGATTTAGTGTAGATTCAGTATAATAATTAATTTTCATATTTAAAATAAATTTTCAAAGAAATGTGAAAAGAAATTTATTTCCTGATTAAGTACAACACAAGGAAATTAGACCCACTTTAAATGATTCTCTTTTAAATAAAGATGATTATGATTATTATTATTATTATTAATGCTATTATTATTATTATTCGTACAAGTATTTGTTGTCCATTAAACCTGTCTAATTACCAACAGGATTTAGTGTAGATTCAGTATAATCATTAATTTCAAAAAATAATTTTTCAAAGAAAAGTGAAAAAGAGTTATATTTTCTGATTCAGAACAATAATATGAGTAAAATTGAATTACATTTTATATGAATCTATCGACTATTTATCCATTTAGCAAGATGTTTCTACATTAGATTTGTATAAATATAACTATCTGACTAAAGACGTTAACACAACATCAAGTAAAGCCTTCGTGTAAAAAAATTGTTCTTGTCAAGAAGCAAAATAAGAACTTCACCATCTACAAATCAGAACAAAGAGACAAGTATTTTAAAGAGAACCAGGAATCTGATGTTCAGTAGTTGTCGATTGTTGATGTGGTTCATAAGTGTTTCTCGTTTCTCGTTTTTATATAGATTAGACCGTTGGTTTTCCCGTTTGAATGGTTTTACACTAGTAGTTTTTGGGGCCCTTTATAGCTTACTGTTCGGTGTGAGCCTAGGCTCCGTGTTGAAGACCGTACTTTGACCTATAATGGTTTACATTTATAAATTTTGACTTGGATGGAGATTTGTCTCATTGGCACTCATACCACATCTTCTTATATCTATATTCTTTATTTTTTTCCATTAAAGCAGAATTTTGATTTAATGTTTATTCAGTATAATAATTTAAGTATCAGTTTCCATACAGAACTACGGTAGTTGATCTTTGCAGGGTTTGAAATAACTTGTAGTTGTGTGTTTTATACTGCTTATGTACAATCTGTTATGTTCTGAAGTAACTTGTAGATTTGTGTTTTATACTGTTTTTGTACAATCTGTTATGCTCTAAAGTAACTTGTAGTTTTGTCTTTTATACTGTTTTTGTACAATCTGTTATGTTCTAAAAGTAACTTGTAGTTGTGTGTTTTATACTGCTTATGTAAAATCTGTTATGTTCTGAAGTAACTTGTAGTTGAGTGTTTTATCTTTCTAATATAAAATCTGTTATGTTTTGAAGTATTTTGTAGTTGTGTGTTTTATACTGCTGGTGTACAATCTGTTCTGTTCTGAAGTATTTTGTAGTTGTGTGTTTTTGTACTGCTGGTGTACAATCTGTTATGTTCTGAAATAACTTGTAGTTGTGTGTTTTATACTGCTGGTGTACAATCTGTTCTGTTCTGAAATAACTTGTAGTTGTGTGTTTTATACTGCTGGTGTACAATCTGTTCTGTTCTGAAATAACTTGTAGTTGTGTGTTTTATCTTACTTATGTTCAATCTGTTATTTCTTAAGTAACTTGTATTTGTATGTTTCATACTGCTGGTGTAACTTGTTATTTTATACTGTATCACTGTGCTTTATTTTGAAGTAACTTGTAGCTTTATACTGTATCACTGTAATTCATTTTGAAGTAACTGCTAGTTTTATACTGTAGCACTGTGCTTTATTTTGAAGTAACTTGTAGTTTTATACTGTATCACTGTGCTTTATTTTGAAGTAACATGTAGTTTTATACTGCATCACTGTGCTTTATTTTGATGTAACATGTAGTTTTATACTGTAGCACTGCACTATATTTTGAAGTAACGTGTAGTTTTATACTGTAGCACTGTGCTTTATTTTAAAGTAACTTGTAGTTTTATACTGTATCACTGTGCTTTTTTCTGAAGTAACTTCTAGTTTTATACTGTAGCACTGTGCTTTATTTTGAAGGAACTTGTGGTTTTAAACTGTATCACTGTGATTTATTTTGAAGGAACTTGTAGTTTTATACTGTATCACTGTGCTTTATTTTGAAGTTAATTGTAGTTTTATACTGTAGCACTGTGCTTTATTCTGAAGTAGCTTGTAGTTTTATACTGTAGCACTGTGCTTTATTTTGAAGTAACTTGTAGTTTTATACTGTAGCACTGTGCTTTACTATGAAGTAACTTGTACAAAAAAATGTAGTTGTGTGTTTTATACTGCCGTGTTCAATCTGTTATTTTCTGAAGTAACTTGTAGTTTTATACTGTATCTCTGTGCTTTATTTTGAAGTAACTTGTTATTTTATACTGTATCACTGTGCTTTATTTTGAAGTAACTTGTAATTTTTAAATTGTATCACTGTGCTTTATTTTGAAGTAATTTGTATTTTAATATTGTAGCAATGTGCTATATTTTGAAGTAATTTGTAGTTTTATACTGTAGCACTGTGCTTTATTTTGAAGTAACTTGTAGTTTTATACTGTATCTCTGTGCTTTATTCTGAAGTAGCTTGTAGTTTTATACTGTATCAATGTGCATTATTTCAAAGTAACTTTTAGTTTTATACTGTAGCACTGTGCTTTATTCTGAAGTAACTTGTAGTTTTATACTGTAGCACTGTGCTTTATTCTGAAGTAACTTGTTATTTTATACTGTATCAATGTGCTATATTTTGAAGTCACTTGTTATTTTATACTGTAGCACTGTGCTTTATTTTGAAGTCACTTGTTATTTTATACTGTAGCATTGTGCTTTATTTTGAAGTAACTTGTTATTTTATACTGTAGCACTGTGCTTTATTCTGAAGTAACTTGTTATTTTATACTGTATCAATGTGCTATATTTTGAAGTCACTTGTTATTTTATACTGTAGCACTGTGCTTTATTTTGAAGTAACTTGTTATTTTATACTGTAGCACTGTGCTTTATTCTGAAGTAACTTGTTATTTTATACTGTATCAATGTGCTATATTTTGAAGTCACTTGTTATTTTATACTGTAGCACTGTGCTTTATTCTGAAGTAGCTTGTAGTTTTATACTGTATCAATGTGCATTATTTTAAAGTAACTTTTAGTTTTATACTGTAGCACTGTGCTTTATTCTGAAGTAACTTGTAGTTTTATACTGTAGCACTGTGCTTTATTCTGAAGTAACTTGTTATTTTATACTGTATCAATGTGCTATATTTTGAAGTCACTTGTTATTTTATACTGTAGCACTGTGCTTTATTTTGAAGTCACTTGTTATTTTATACTGTAGCACTGTGCTTTATTTTGAAGTAACTTGTTATTTTATACTTTAGCACTGTGCTTTATTCTGAAGTAACTTGTTATTTTATACTGTATCAATGTGCTATATTTTGAAGTCATTTGTTATTTTATACTGTAGCACTGTGCTTTATTTTGAAGTAACTTGTTATTTTATACTGTAGCACTGTGCTTTATTTTGAAGTAACTTGTTATTTTATACTGTAGCACTGTGGTTTATTCTGAAGTAACTTGTTATTTTATACTGTATCAATGTGCTATATTTTGAAGTCACTTGTTATTTTATACTGTAGCACTGTGCTTTATTTTGAAGTCACTTGTTATTTTATACTGTAGCACTGTGCTTTATTTTGAAGTAACTTGTTATTTTATACTGTAGCACTGTGCTTTATTCTGAAGTAACTTGTTATTTTATACTGTATCAATGTGCTATATTTTGAAGTCACTTGTTATTTTATACTGTAGCACTGTGCTTTATTTTGAAGTCACTTGTTATTTTATACTGTAGCACTGTGCTTTATTTTGAAGTAACTTGTTATTTTATACTGTAGCACTGTGCTTTATTCTGAAGTAACTTGTTATTTTATACTGTAGCAATGTGCTATATTTTGAAGTCACTTGTTATTTTATACTGTAGCACTGTGCTTTATTTTGAAGTCACTTGTTATTTTATACTGTAGCACTGTGCTTTATTTTGAAGTCACTTGTTATTTTATACTATAGCACTGTGCTTTATTTTGAAGTCACTTGTTATTTTATACTGTAGCACTGTGCTTTATTTTGAAGTCACTTGTACAAAAAAATGTAGTTGTGTGTATTATACTGCTGGTGTTTATTCTTTTATGTTCTGAAGTAACTTGTAGTTTTATACTGTATCTCTGTGCTTTATTATGTATTTTAAAGTAACTTGTAGTTTTGTGTCTTTTTGTACATGTATCATAAGACAATGTATCTTACAATGATTTTGCTCTGAAGAATTAGATTAAAGTAGTTTTGTAATGTGATTATTTTACTTACATTTTGATAATCAATGTCTGCATCATTCTGTAGGCATAGTTTTAAGGCTTTTATATCTCCAAGCAAGGCAGCTGTTTGAAGTTTCTGTAAGCAAAACATAGAAATTACATTTAATAGATTGTAATGAATGTCCTTACTGTTAAATTAGGTATTCACTGCATATTCTTTTGTAGGACAATGACTACATAAATCAGTAGTATCCTACCATCATATAACCTCAGGCAGAGAGGAAATCTTTAAATAGCATATAATTGCTGGAATTTATGCATTTTACAATATCAAGATAATCAAAAATTGTTAACTTCTGAGAAATATCTTTTAATAGAATCATCTACTAGATTTGGCATATCATTGATCATTTTTTCTTGTAGTGATTTTGGAACTTTGACGTTTGTCCTTTTAAGACTCGTAGTTGTTTTTTTCATTCACTTAGTCCTTTAATTGCCCCTAGGTACTTTTTTATTCTTTTTTATATCAGAAAGAAGAAATCTCTCAATTTTTACTTAACGAGAAAATTATATAAATGTATGTAGACTGAATAAAAGGGGATGTGGATTATAAAATAATGAGACAGTAACCGAACAGTAAATAAAAACTTTTGGATTACAATGGTATGTTGTATCAGTTGTCACTATTTATAAATAGATATGTCTTATTCAACTCACATGAACTTAACAATGACAAGGGGAGAGAACTTCAGTATTTTTTTATTTACTAAAAATTGTCCAATATTTTCTCTAATAACTCTATAGGGTTATGTATTTGATATTATAAACAAGCATTCTGAAGGTACTACATATAGAATACACCGTCCCCTACTGGAAAGAAATTTTACAGAGTATACACTTATATTTGAAAAACATTCAATAAATTTCTGAAACTGAAAAAACCTAAATTGCATTTTTGTTTGTCATCAGTTACTAAATAATGATTCAAATGCTTTTTGGGTAATTAAATTGGCTCTCAGTATTGTATGATAACCAGCAGGCGCTCCAAGTTACTGACACCATGACCTCAGAGGACTTCTGGGAAGTTATTAGAAAATCTGCATGTGTGCAAGTGTCACCCGTGTTATGAGTAGAAGATAAGATCATAAAACAAATTATATTGCATTAATAACATTAGTAATCTGATTGTTAGTCATAAGCTAAATCAAACGAATAATGAGACTCCTGAGGAATTTTGCAATTTGAAATCATTTAAATCATTTAAATTTTTGATTGTTCCGTCCCACAAATCATTTTATTATCATAATGATTTATAAAAACAAAACAAAAATAGGTAAGAGATTTCATGTAGTTCATGCATATGCCTATCATTGCTATGAGTTGTTATTCACTACACTTTGTCAAATGTTTGCAGTACACCTTTCTTTGTCCAAATCTTGTATTGTTTATTTTATCTGTGTTCTTGGAATAACTAGTTTTGTTGTTTATGTATAGAATTCTACTAGGTTGTATCTCAAATTATCACATACTTGTATTAAATTTAATTAAAGTCATACGAAACGAGTTTCTTGAAATTTTAATGCTATTGAAATTATTGAACCAATGCATGTTTATGTACTAAACGTCTTGCATGCATGTTTTTCTATATTTATTAGACATATATAACGTATTATTAACAAATAATATTTCATTAGGTGGTTGATGATCGCAAGCTAATTAACTTTCGAGTGAGTTGCCGAAGTTTACCGAATCGTGACATTGATAAACAAAAAACAGAGCACATGGAAAGCGTGAGAGAAAAGTGAATTGGAAGAGCCATAACATTTGCTTTTATATTTTCCATGTGTTCCCATTTGTTAATTAAACCATTCCTTAACAGTTGTTACATGATTTGTTGTATTAAATGTGTTCTTTAAGAATCTGTTATTTCTATTTACCCTCAAGGGCACGTGTGTTTACATTCTTTCATCACGGTTTCCCCTCGCACTTGCGCTGGCCGAAGTTATAACGAGATGTCTCGTAGTTGAGGTAAGTGCATACGGAAAAATATCGCCGAATTATTGTCTGGGAAGTCAATAATTCAATATTGATAGATATAAGAAGATGTGGTATGAGTGCCAATGAGACAACTCCCCATCCAAGTCAAAATTTATAAATGTAAACCATTATAGGTCAAAGTACGGTCTTCAACACGGAGCCTAGGCTCACACCGAACAGTAAGCTATAAAGGGCCCCAAAAATTACTAGTGTAAAACCATTCAAACGGGAAAACCAACGGTCTAAGCTATATAAAAACGAGAAACGAGAAACACTTATGAACCACATCAACAAACGACAACTACTGAACATCAGATTCCTGACTTAGGACAGGTGCAAACAAATGCAGCGGGTTTAAACGTTTTAATGGTACCAAACCTTCACCCTTTTTCTGAAACAATAGTGTAACATCACAACATAGAAAGACATTTATGAAGATTTTGATAATATAAAGGATGTTCTTTTTAAAAAAAGTTTACGTTCACTTCTTTTAGAGTAAAACTTAGCCATTCAAGTATATAAAACATGTTCAACTTTTTTTTCATATGACTTTAAATTTATACGACACATGACAAAGGGGACTGACTATTAAGTAAAGCTTACCGTATTCCAATTTACCATTATAGCCTAAAAATAGAAAAAAACTATATTCAATATATACTTTTGAGTTATTAAAGGAAACGTGACACGATTTTTTTTTTTTTTTTTTAATAAATTAATAAATATTAGTCTTAAAACATGTTTTGTACAATTTTGCTGGTCGAAACCTGATTAATTGGCATTTTTAGGTCAAAGAATCCAGCGCTTGTCATAATGAATGATTTTAATTAGGTAACGATCACGTGATCGTGCTTACGTCAGTGGTTACAAGCTGGGAAAATGTCTCTAACTGGACGATGTCGATACACGGTATTGACAGCACTTTTCCCGATTACTGACAAACTATAAAGACAATTGACCTCATCAATTTGAGCCATTGTGTGTGGAAAATAACCAAGAAAAGGATATTAATTCTTCATGCGAAAAGTCCAACAACGACGATTTTTCAGACAATACCGATCGGATTGTTACCAAACATATGGGTTTGTCTGATGAATAAATTTAATAAACCACTTTCCTCATTTCTTTTTATTTAAATAAAACTACTTTTAATCATGATTGAAAATATAAATTTTATAATTATTGATGATCAAATTGTTCTTTTTTCTCTCTGTTACGGTAATGTTATAATTATGTGTGCGCCAGAGGCAGAAGAAAAAAGAAAAAAAACGATTGTAAAAGTCAAATAAGGCGTTCACAAAGGATAATTTTTTTTTCTTTTGTTTTGTTTACGTAGAGACTTTAAATAGGTATAAACTATCACCAAAAGTTATGCTTATAATATTTTTTGTTGGAAACCATACATCACGCCAAAGATTTCTATAGTGACAAATCCTTTATCACACTTTTTTCTGCATTAGGATATTCAATTAACAATTTTATTACTTTCCCCAATTTATGTAAACAATTCAATTCAATATTTTATTTACGTCCCACCTTATGTATAAAATTAAACAATACAAAACATTTATTGGAGGCTGTTAGTAATTAAATTTTGACGCCCATAGCATACTTGACCAGGTGAAAGGTAAGAAGGCACCTGTATTGTGATTAAGTCACGAATTATGTTATTTACCTTTTAAAACCATACATTTTAAAGAAAAAATACTATAGTCTTATGTTGAAATAATTAACAAAGTTATATTACACTTCTAAAGTATGCAATTCCATCCAAACCCTTATAAATCTAAGTTCAAATTTAAGGAATTACACAAAGTAAATTCAAATTCACATATAGGTCCTTTGCGGTGTTTTTAGGGACCGCTCTTCCAAATATCATTTAGCAATCAATTTGTTTATTGCGTCCAGGAAAATATTCACAACACATAATGTTAAATTTTCAATCGGACTGAGCATGAAAATGTTTACATGTAACATACTTCAGTCTTCGAGAACATGAGTTATATATTAGTTGTATTTGTGCGTTATCTCTATTGGTTTTACGTTAGGGGTTACTGTACTTCGTACCGATCTTTTGAACTAGACTTTTTATAGTTATGTACTGCTGTAAGACCACTATTTTTTTCTCGGGGGGTTGGCGCTCATACATATACCCCGACACATTTTGAATGTGACGGTCTTAAATCAGGAGCATGTAGATCAGTGGTTGTCTGTCAAATGTTTTCTGCGGAAATTATTTTGTTATAAATAAGTTAGTTTTCTCGTTAAAATTGTTTCACATTTTCATGTTGAGAACTTTTATAGCCGAATATACGATATAGGGTTTTCTCATTGTTGGAGGCTTTACGGTTATACCAAATAATTGGTTCAAACGTCACTTTCTTCATTTATTATTAAGTTTCCATTTTAAAAAGACATGTTTTTCATCATCTGAATCTTTACCAACTAGATAGTTGTCAGTAACTATGTTCGATGTTCAATATAAGAATGTATAAGACTTATATGATTCACATTCTCGTATCAATTCCTTGTTTGCTTTTTATGCTTTTGCCTAACAATTTCTTATGAAGTTATAGACTTGCAAGCATACAGGAATATTACTTTTCCATCTCAAGAAGTCAGTTAATAAAGGGCATCTGTTATAAACCTTTTTATATCTGCATATTCTTAAAAGCAATAAAAATAAGATCTATATACAGGTTGTCTATATATGTTATCAACACTAGTTAGGGTATTTAATATTGGTGGTGCATAGTGTATTGTATGGTAGTACTACAGGTATTCATTAAACATCAGGTAGTTGTACCTGTAATACTGTAACAATAATATATTCCAATCTCACCTGTGCCCTCGGCAAAACCAACATCCAGGATGTTCACAAAGAGCTTATGAAGTAATATTGCGTAATAACTATCAATGAGGGGGGACAAGGGGTTTAACTGTTATGCTGTTTTGGGGCAATTTAATTCTTTGTTATCTGTTATTCTGAAAATATATTTGCTGTTAGCTGTTATTGTCTTATTCCTTGTTAGCTGTTATTGGACTATTAGTTTTTTTGTTATCTGTTATTGTGAGAATGTATTTGCTGTTAACTGTTATTGAAAATTGGAATGTTAGCATTTTGACAACCAATCTTCAGTAGAAATTGAATTGGGATTTTTCCACTAGTAACATGGTGGTCCCGTATTTGGAGAAGGATTCAATTAACATATAGACATTTGAATGGGTTTACAGTACACTAGTCATTTTTGGGGCCCTTTATGGCTTGCATGTTCGGTGTGGGCCAAGGCTCCGTGTTGAAGACCGTACTTTGACCTATATTAATGGTTTACTTTAACAAATTGTGACTTGGATGGAGAGTTGTCTCATAGGCACTCATACCACATCTTCTTATATTTAATCACAGATCATCACATAAACATTTTAATATTAGTTGGGTCCAGGACCATTACAGTATATATTATTATTATCAATAAATTCCTTTTTCTATGAACATGCCGTTTTTAGAATTATCTTGATTTTTACGTATAGGGATAACGATCCTTGTTTCCCTGTATGTGCATATTAAATTCAAACAATTCTTTTCAAATATTACAAAAATTCGTAAGGGTTCCGCGGAACCCAGTACTAGTGTCTCGCCTACTTTTGATGTTAGTTGCAGGCTCAACAAAATGGGTAAAAGTTATTAAGTAAATGGGAATATGTCCATGGGACACAGATGATGCCCCTGCTTGCATATCATATACAGTTATAAAGGGACATAACTGAAGAACAGTAAAAGTGACCCTACCCAAATTTGCACTTGATCTGAGTTTTGTGGTAATACGTATTGTGTATAAGTTTCATAAAATTTGGTTGATGCAAACTTAATTTACTCGGAGAACGGAAACGAAAAATTCAGCAATTTTTCCATTTGTAAAGGGGCATAACTCTAGAAAATTAAGTGACAACCCCAAAATTCAAACTTGATCTGTATTTTGTGGTAATAAGCATTGTGTATAAGTTTCATAGCATTTGGTTGAGGCAAACTAAAGTTAGAGAACGGAAACCAAAAATTCAGCAAGTTTTTCGTTTGTAAAGGGGCAAAACTTTAGAACGGTTACAGTGACACCACCAAAATTCAAACTTGATCCGTGTTTTGTGGTAATAAGCATTGTGTATAAGTTTCATAACATTTAGTTGAGGCAAACTGAAGTTAGAGAACGGAAACCAACTTTGGGACGTACGGACGTACGGACGGACGTATGTACATAGACAAGGGTAAAACTTAATGCCCCCTCCGCTACGGCGGGGGCATACAAATTTCCTCTAGATACTATCTTTTGATTGTAAGAAGCTTCTGTCCAAGTTTGGTAAAAATCCAGGATGGTTTATGAATCTAATAAATGTTTTAAAAACTTTAACTGTAGACTGTATGGAATGTTAACTGAAAGAAAAACTTATTAAAGTCCATTTATATAATCATGTTATAAGTAAAATATGGAAATACAAGAAATAAATTTTTACAGAATTTCCTTCTAGATACAAGCTTTTGATCATAAACAAGCTTTGGTCTAAGTTTGGTAAAAATCCAGGATAGTTTAAGAAAGTTATTAAAAATTTTAAAACTTTAACCACAGAATGAATGTAATGTAAATTGGCAGAAAAACTAAGTCCATTTATAAGTAAAATACGGATAAATAGGATTATTTTTTTTTTACAAAATTTACTTCTGGATACTATTTTATGATCATAAACAAGCTTCTGTCCAAGTTTAGTAGAAATCCAGGATATTTTAAGAAACTTATTCATATTTTAAAAACATTAACCACAGAGTGAATATTTGTGGATGCCCCTGACGACGACGCCGCCGACGGAATGTGTGATCACTATGTCTCGCTTTTGCGACAAAAGTCGCAGACTCGACAAAAAGGAAAACATATGGCCAGGGATACCTGATGAGGATGGCATTTAAGTCCTAGTTCCATACGACCAGTTAACCTAAACACCTTTTATATAATAAGGAACACAGACTCAGCTCTGTGATTCTTTTCTAAGAATACACTCACTATTTAAATTACAGGCATGTGTGAGCTTCTTTAAAAGTACAAAAATAAATGCTGAAAAAAGTATTCCATAACAAAAAAATATCATACATTGAGTAAACCAATTCTAGATATATAACTCTAAAACATGTTCATAGAAAATATAATTCATTTCAAAGGATTATAATAAGATATATACTGGATTTGTCCTGGACCCGACTGATTTTAATTTTTCAATTACTGTTATCTGTTTTATCCTTTTCAATTCCTTGTTATCAGTTATAAGCCAAATCAATTTGCTGTTTTGCTGTTATTGGAACCCCTTGCCCCCTCAATTCCCCATGTGGCGTGACACCTGAAGCTTGCAACTTCAAACGAGACCTGAAATTGCGATACTCAATCACCTGTAACGTACACCTGTGACCTATGATGAACTCATGGCATGGCACCCGAGACCCCAAATCTGGATTTCTTATATGTAAGTGGGCGGAAAGAAGTGTAGTTTAGGCTTGTTAAAAAGTCCCATCTTTACACCTTCTAAGTCCGCGTGTCATTCGAAAAACAGAAAATATCATGTCAATATTCTTTTTAATTATATTGTTGAATCCATAGGCATCACATATAATCATTGTTTATCACTGTCATGCGTAATATTGGATAATAATCGAAACTAAATTTGCGTTGTACCCATATGTCAATATGAATGAAAGGAACCACTGACGTAGTAGCCTCGTTCTGAGTGACTTCCGGGATGGAAATATGCATATTTGACAGGTCGATAAATCGTTGCATTAAAATCTCATTAAAATATATATTTTACCAAATATTTGACACTTATATTGCTATCGATGTATTTTGGGGGAAAGTTAAGTATAAATAAACATTTTGAAACACAAATTGAAAATCGTGTCATGTCTCCTTTAATGAGGTATTATTGTTACTGCCTATTGAAAATATATGATCATTATTGGATAATAATTTCAGATGTCAATTTCATTCAAATAATAATATCATTGAAACAGTCATTTATCTCAACTTTTCTGCATTATTTGAAGTTAATGAACTAAACTCAAAACCTTAAAGATCTGATCACATACCTAAATGATGAACAAATGTATTCTAGATCTACAAATAGGGTATGACTCTTTCCATCAAACACCAGAACATCTATTGCACTTTCCCAGGCCTAAGAATTTCAAAAGTTTTATTTACCAGGATTAAGAAACACATAAAGAACAATGTTAAATTTATCAAATTGCAGCTTCTTGAAACACTGTCCATAATCACTTTAAATTCAATTATTTTTTAAATTTTTGATGTGCCTGTCCATAGCCAAGACCTATAACGTAGTGGATGTAGTTAGTAACTATGTACCATATTAGTTTTCTTTCATTGTTGTAGTAGGCTGTTGATTTTTCCTTTGAAATGTTTCACATTTTATCATACCTGGGCTTTTATAGATGATTATATGGTATGGGTTTTGCGCTTTGTTGAAGCCTGTTGGGCCACCTGTAATAGTTTATATCTTTATCCTTTGGTCTAGGAATAATTGTATCATTGTCAATCATACCACACCTTCTTATTTTATATAAAATGATCTAATGATCACATATACCCCGCCTACTATATGTACTTACATGATTGAAGGTTGAAATTCTTTTGATTTAAAAGTTTTAGAATTTGCTATAAAGAATGTAAAGTCCTGGAACATCTGGACCGTTTGAATTTTCAAGTGAAAGGCCCTCCTCAAGAAATGCAATGGTCCTGAAAAAGCACTTATGTAAAGGATGGGAGGCCTTGGACCTTTGTTTTCCAAAATTCAAAGGTTCCTCTCAGAAATGAAAGGTCCCGGACCAGTATGCCCACACTAATTCAAGCCCTGAAAAGTATGTAAATGTGTCTTATATTGTCATATTTTAGGTTGTTGCTTAGTCCATAACTAAAAGCCCTTTACCAATACAGCACTAGGCTACGCTGTGAGACCCTAGGGTAACTTGGACCAAGACGAATAGACCTGCGTGGCTGCATGCAATTAGTGTAAATTCAATAATAATTGAGGAGATAAAGACAAAACTAAAAAAAGTAAAAAATCATAACTCCAATCACGAGTCAACAGGATATTTCATCCATCATGACTTATTGTAGATCTTGTCTTGTTGATTATTTTGGCCCTTTAAATTTTCCATCTATCTATTCCAGTTTTAACACATAAGGCATGTAAGTTTCACCTGTACACTGCTGTAATAAGTTGTAACATTTTGAATAATCCTGGACGGGCTACTTATTATGATATACTGGTATATGATTACCAGATCACTTGACAGTTATTGCTGTTTAATATGTAGAAGGTTGCCACCGTTTTACTTAAGGTGTAACCCTAAGAAACAGGAAATTAATGCATTGAACCATTGTATTTAAATATTATTATATTTTGGATCATCTTCAGACTTCACAACTTTTGAAAAAGTTCCATAATGTTGACATCCATTTCATGAATGATCTATCAATAATCATCCACATGTATTTTCAAAAACGCTCAGACGTTTGTCTTTTGAGGAAATAGAGCCTGACAAAATATAAATTAATTTCTTTTACAAAAAAAGTTTTCGTCATATTATATAACCGACTCTGCTGGTCGATCTGCTTTTACGAGATCGGCGCTCATTAAGATTTATTCATCAATGTTATTTCTAAATTGAAATTTTGCTCTCTGCCGAGGTCTGCTTTAATGAGACCCATTTTGACAAAAAGCATCTTTTTATCGACCTACTGGGCGATCTGCTTTTACGAGATCATATACTCCCATTACATTTTCCGGCTGCTAAAATCGTTTTACCACATGTTGACATAATTAAATCGTTGTTAATAAAACGCGATCGTTGACAGCATTCTCATCTGGATTTTAAAACGCTTTGACGACAAACTATGAAAAATTACAGTTGCCTAAATCGGTGACGGAAACATTTCCGAAAATATCGATTTTTATTCTATTTTTCCTGAATTGGGAATTTATTATTTTTTTGGGGGCCGCTGGCCGATTTTAGGGCCGTTAAGCGGCCCTAAACTATATAGTAGAATCATCCCTGGTGTGGGATGTAGCCTTAGCACTCAATTTAGATGAAGTAAAAGTTTAACAGTATGGCTGTGTTCTGTTTTCTTTTAAAATAGTTGATTTAGCTACGGCAAATACCTCACATTTGTTTTTTTATCCTTTACCACAAGTTCAAACATAAGTTCAACCAATCTATTTTTGAAGGAAAAAATTTTGCAATGATGTCATCATGTTCTCTGATTTGTGTGTCTTGTTCACTATAAAGTATTGGTGTTGGGTATTTTGAATGTTAAAACTATTTGATGATTATCTCCCCTTTAAGAGTTTAAATATTTACATTAGAAAAATATTTCAGTAGTACATGATCCTATATAGTTCACACAGGCACTTGTCTCGGAAAAATAAAATTCCTATATACCTTAATATAACAAAAGGTACTTAACTTGCACTTTTGAAAAATGTCACCCGGTCGCGAAATTCCGTTATAGTTCGATTGCTCAGTTGTCAATTATTTCGTCTACCAACACTCGATTGGAAATATAAGACTCGCAGTAAAAGGTACATGTATCTTTACACTCTCTTTATATGTCTCGGTTTTCGATTGGTCAAATTTTATGGGAAGGTCCCTTGCTTAAAATAAATATTCCTTGGAGTTATATCATTTAATATGTAAAGTCCAGAGAGAGTCTGAACGACGTTGATGGAATGGGAAAATTTGAGTCTAAAAATAGAAACTTGTAACTCATTAGACATACCTCAAATAACACTAGTTGGATTTTTTTTCACAGAATCTTTTACAAATTTACTATTTGGATGTTAAGTTCTATTCAGACAAAGACTAACAGTTTTTTTAAAATACTTTTTACAATTAATCATTTACTGCGAGTCTAATATTTCCAATCAGGTGTTGGTAGACAAAATAATTACAGTTGACATACTTGTGTAGGCCAGTGCTACAAATGATTCCGACAACAAAGGTATGCGTGTTATACATCATTGTGTAGATAAATCAATTTATATTTAAGGCACAACAAGTTTTAGTGGGGTTGACAACCGAGAAATCAAAATATAATGAAATTTCACGACCGGGTGACATTTTTCAAAAATGCGAGTTAAGTACCTTGTGTTATGTTAAGGTATATGGGATTTTTTTTTCTGAGACAAGTGCCTATGATAGTTCATATATGATGTAATTACCCTTAACAACAGCCTGACTGGACAGGGATCAACTCCACTGGACAAGGATCAACTTGACTGGACAGGGATCAACTTGACTGGACAAGGATCAACTTGACTGGACAAGGGTCAACATGACTGGACAGGGATCAAATAAATACTGATGATAGATGTTTAAAATGAGAATATAAATGTTTCTATTTCAGCTTGAAATAATAATAATATGTTATAAAGATGCTTGTCTGTTGTTTTATACCATTTTGACCTCTTTTATTGATTGGTTGCTGTCTCATTGATATAGACCTCTAAACCTTCACTATACAGGATGCATTCTTTGTTTTAGTGTCTTGTTTACTATATAAAATGTGAAATATATCTGTTAATTATCTCCCTTTGTTAGAGTTAAAATTCTACATTTGTTTCTCTTTTGAAACAAATTTCAGTAGTAAATGATCCTATATATGAAAATGTAGTTCACATATAATATACATTTACCTATAACAAAAGCTTGGCTGGACAGGGATCAAATTGACTGGTCAATGATCAAATTGACTGGACAGGGATCAACTTGACTGGACAGGGATCAATTTGACTGGACAGGGATCAACTTGACTAGAAAGGGATCAAATCGCCTGGACAGGGATCAACTTGACTTGAAACGGATCAACTTGACTGGACAGGGATCAATTTGACTGGACAGGGATCAACTTGACTGGAAAGGATCAAATCGACTAGACAGAGATCAACTTGACTGGAAAGGGATCAACTTGACTGGACAGGGATCAATTTGACTGGACATGGATCAATTTGTCTGGACAAGGGTCAACTTGACTGGACAAGGATCAACTTGACTGGAAAGGGATCAACTTGACTGGAAAGGGATCAACTTGACTGGACAATGATCAATTTGACTAGACAGGGATCAAATTGTCTGGACAAGGGTCAACTTGACTGAAATAGGGTCAACTTGACTGGATAAGGATCAACTTGACTGGACAGGGATCAAATAAATACTGATGATAGATGTTTTAAATGAGAATATAAATGTTTCTATTTCAGGTTGAAATAATAATCACATGTTATAAAGATGCTTGTCTATTGTTTGATACCATTTTGATCTATTTTATTGATTGGTTGCTGTCTTATTGATATAGACCTCTAGACCTTCACTCAAACAGGATGCATTCTTTGTTTTAGTGTCTTATTAATTATAACAACAAGGTGATATTTTGAAAGTAAAATATATTTGTTAATTACCTCCCTTGTTAGAGTTAAAATTCTAAATTTGTCTCTCCTTTGAAATTAATTTCAGTAGTAAATGATCCTATATAGTTTACATACAATGAATACTTACCTATAATAGCAACTCAACTGGACAAGGATTAAATTGACTGGACAAGGATCACAAGGACTGGACAATGATCAAAAGGACTGGACAATTATCAAATAAATATCGATAATAGACATTATAGATGTTAAAACTGAAAATATAAATGAAATAAAAACAACATGTTATAGAGACACTTGGTATATTGTTAAATAACATTTTGACCTCTGTTGTTGATTGGTTGCTGTCTTATTGACATAGACCTCCCATCTTGCAATCATAAAGCACAAGTTGATTTCTTAGTAAACAACCCTATTTGTAATGCTTGCAATGTTTTTGTTTCAACTTTAATTTTGTAATTGTGTCATTTTATTTTTGGTCTCCTCTGTCACAAAAGTTGCTAAGTGCAAAATGTTAATCTTGTTCTAAAAGAATTAACAAAACACTGGTCTAATGCTATTTAGAATGAATCCAATAACTCTGGATTATCTCCCTTTAAGAATTTTCACATTTACAATTTCAATGTATTTCTGATTTTTATTTGATAGAATAAATCATTAGACGTTCCAATACAATTTCAATGTAATGTTCACTTACCTATAGATAGTTATAACTTGACTGGACCTTGAATCAAGTAAATACTAATAGTCGATCTTCAAACTGAAAATATAAAATACATGTAGCTCAATTTCAGTTTGCTTCACATTTTTATAAATAATGGTTAAACTTTCCCTGAATTTCAATTTGTATAAACTTGTCATGAATTAAAAAAGAAGAGGTATAACCTTCCATAGTACATGTACCATACAAAGCTCAGTGGAAAAGTTTTTGGGACAAATTCATTATAGTATGAAGGCCTGTTATAGTCACTTTGTGTCCTGTTGATCTGACGTTAATACATGTAGTTAACCTTTTAAATCTGAATATTAAGTCTTTAAATATATTTTAGTTTCACAAAGGGAAACTTCGATTGCATCTTCCTCACTGGCTACGATTGTGGCATGTTTACCTCAAAGACTATTAATAGTTCAATAAAATATTTTCCTTTTGTGAAAAACTACCAACTAAATATAAATAAATATTAAGAAATCTAAAAATAATCTGTTGTGTCTAAAATAGACAATGAAAACTGACCTTGAAACGTTGCAATTAGTTTTGCGAAAAGAAACCTATGTTAAAAGTCCATTACCATAAGTACGTTTTCCTTTTGTTTCATAATTCCGTAAGATTTTTCATCTCATAGATGAACATGATGAAATGGACCCATCCAAACGTGAAAGACGTCAATGTAAAAGTAACAAATATACACACACAATTTGGAATGCTCTTGTTCATAGATTGAAAAAAAATATTCGTCCGTTTGGATATCAAAAGAGAGATAGCCTGCCAAAGGATGAAATGGATATCCTCGTTTTTCCATTGGACGGTCTACTTCGTTTATGATATGGATGGTCAAGATTTATTTTCGTGCAACATGTTTGCAACTTTCATTTTACGTGTTTTCGTGCTTGAAGCTTATTACTATGTTTCCTGAAAGTTGATAAAAGCAGCTGGGTTTTTTTCATTCGTGAAATGACCCATTTATTTCCTGACTGTCCATGGACATACCCCACTTTACAAACCTATGTGGAGATGGTATGCATTGTACGTTTAAAACAGCTGTGCAATAATGTTTGGAACTGAAAATTAAGAAGCAGCATACCAAAACTATTGTTAGTAAGCTGAAATATTTATCAAATTTATACCTATTTTTCTGTCTTGCAAGAAGTTTGTTTCTGTTTTGTTCCGACCACCCAACCTGACATTTTCACATGAAAATCCATAAACCAACAAATTAAAAACCCTGTTCTTAGAATACATTATTATTTCAAATGGTTTATTGTAATATAGGCACATTTTAGCTGAGTGAAATAAAGATCTTAACTAAACGTTAACAAGAATGTGTCTATAGTACATGGATGCCCCACTCCCACTATCATTTTCTATGTTCAGTGGACCGTGAAATTGGGGTCAAAACTCTAATTTTCACAATTAGAAAGTACATATCACAGGGAACATGTGTACTAAGTTTCAAGTTGATTGGACTTCAACTTCATCAAAAACTACCTTGACCAAAAACTTTAACCAAAAACTTTAACCTGAAGCGGGACAGACGGAATGATTGACTGACGAAGGAATGCATAGACTGAAGTGGGGCATAAAAATGGCACTGAAATCTGAGTATTGTCTGATTAAGGAAAAAGTCAGAGAAACCTGAATGATGGACAAAGTTGAACCGTTATATATATTTCTTTCGCCAATCATCTCGGACAAGTTCTATAATGGTGGACGATCAACTTTTTAAAAATTTTTAATCGGCACAATTATTTTTTTTCTCTCGCAAAATGCAAAAATGGCGAACGCCAGCAGAAACCTTACATAGTTGGTACAGACTGAGTTCAGACCAGTTGAGAGGCATTAACGCAAAAAATTGGCTAAAATCGTCATCAAAGGTCAATAACTCTAAAAAGTCAACCAACTATTTTGACCATTTGACTTTATAATTGTAGAACTTGTCTTGTTGATCATTATTGCATTTTATAGTTTCTTTCTATCTATTATAGTATTCAAAATAGTAGGCAAAATGAAAAAAATAGTAAAATTTGTCATTTAAGGAAATAACTCCTATAAGAAGTCGTCTGACAGTTTTGATGTATATCAACAATTGGTAGAGCTTATTAATTTGAACATTTTTACTCCAGTCAGATTTTCTCTATTTAAAATGGTTTTCAAAATAAAAGACAAAATTTGCATTTTACCCCCTATGTTCTATTTTTAGCCATGTCGGCCCGTCTTGGTTGGCAGGCGGGTCATCGGATAATTTTTTAAATAAGATACCCCAATGATGATTGTAGCCAAGTTTGGTTAAATTTGGCCCAATAGTTTCAGAGGAGAAGATTTTGTAAAGTTAACAGATGATGACGGACGACCAGGTGAGTTAAAACAAGTATGCAAACCCAGGTCTCATAAACATTACGTCAATTTAACTGTGATCACCAATAAGGTTTTATCTGCCATCTTACAGCAGTGACATTTTAATTTTTCTTGAATGAGTCCTATCCAGATGATAAATACATTTTACCTGATAAAACACCTAGTACAGGTAATTTAGACAAAAGAATGAAAATAGTTCAAAATACTAATGAGGAGTCTAGGTAAATAAACAAACAGAGAGGAGAAAGACAGGAATATGAAAAATGAAAAGAGAATTCGCAAAGTCATGCTTAACAGATCTAATTTATTGTATTTGTAAGCTTGTATGATTCTTAATTTTAACTGTTTTGTATCACACAAAAAAGGATGTTTGTGATATGTGTTTATGTGTATGAATAAAAGGATGTATATGGTTAACTTCAATAAGACAGAAACCCAACAGCAAAACAACCAAAAGACATCTGAAGGGCAATTTTGCAATGTTTTTAAATGATAGCCAGTATACATGGTATAGATACAATGTATATCCATGACATTTTATAAGTTTTGAAAAGAGCCAAATTAATATTAGTCAAGGTGTTGGGTACCACCTTAATTCTTTTTGTAATAAAATTATCACTTCTAAAGTCAGCTAATAGAATCTTGACCATGTTCACAGTCACTGCAACTGCCTCATTTCAATCAATAACTCCAGTTATAAACTTTAATACTGGATCACTGAGACTGATTGTCAATTTGTTTTCTTCTTGTTTCTTGGTGCTAAATTAGCGAGAAAACTGTCCTAGGCTATCCATGACTTCAAGGGGTTATGGTTTTTCCTAAAAATATTCCGATCCACATTTGATGAAATATTGTGTTCAAGCAGATGACAAAAAAATATTCTGAATCCAGATTTTCCCCATACCTCATAGTGTAAGATTTTGAAAAGATAATTTGATTGATAGCGTTGAAAACTAAATAAAATTGTTCGCGCTGTGCGAAAAAAAACTTTCCGACTCAGACAAAAAACATAACCCCCCTTTGAAGTTAAATGGTTGCTCCCTTAACTCTTTATCTACCACTGACAGATATATACGCGGTTTTTATCATCGTTCTGTCCGCAGTGACTGATAAATCCGCTTGCATAATCAAGTGTGTATTCGCAGTGACTGATAGATCCGCTGTAAACATACACTTGCGCAGTCCCGGTGACGGATATTTCCGTAAAATATACCACTGTTAAAACCCTTTAGATTGGACAAAACTGTTGGGGAATCCCGAAATGAACCAATGAAATTCGGTTTTACAAATGAATAATCTTTCAACTTGTACATTCCTTTTCTATAAATTGTGTGTGTTTACATTTAATTATGATGAAATTTACATGTGTTCGGAATGCAATTAAAACAATGGCGGATGAACAGTCTTCTTTGTTCAAATCGGATAGCGAAAGTGAGGAATTTGAAGGATTTATGCAATTAAAAAGCAAAATTGGAAGTATAGGAAGTGATAGTTTAGTTTGTCGGAACAAGATTGCGAGTCTTCCGAGGATGAAGAAGCCAAACATGGACAAATACTTTGAAATTTTGTACGTCCGTTTACGGCTGCTTTCATGCTTGATAAGGAAAAGAAAGAAATTGATTTGGTATTTGTTTCATTTTTCAATTAATATACAATAAATACTGATTAATTAAATATTTAATTAGAGTACTCATAACACAGCCTTAACAATTTGTGAAAAATTCTCTCACTTCAAATTATCTCTGGTAGTTAACCTACAATTCAGCTGCAGTAGCTAACTAATCAGCAGTGTGTAGTAGTTAACTGTAACATATGTAAAGCTTAAAGGTACCTGTGGTAGATAAGAAGTTAAACATGATTTTTAAACAACACCACTTTAAAGAATGACTGTGAATTATGCGTTTATTAATAATTTATTTACCCTCAATTTGTTTTCTTCTTGTTTCTTGGTGTTAAATTAGCGAGAAAACTGTTCTAGGCTAGTGGACTTTCTCAACAGTTTAAGTTAAGTGGAGACAACTCGTAAAGTTTATCAATATTGATATGAAAACTTCTATGCGATCACAATTTTAGAAAAGTAAACAAAACTAGTTTATTTCTTTTCATAACCATAGCAAATAGGTCGTTATATACTGGTAACGATAAATTTTGATAAATACATAATTTTTTACATGTCGACTGTCGCTTTAGAAGAACAAACTTTTTTTAGACAACATATGCATGGGACCAACTTTTTTTCGATTAAAGTCCGGTCCGTTTTATCTTCACTTACTTCTCTGTGTTCTCACAATATCTTGGTTATATCTTTGAGTATATCTTAACAAAATCGTCTGTTTTGCGATTTCTTTCACAATCGTTACAGGCTGAGGTTACAGGAAACAGACTTTTGACAGGGGGCGCGAAATCTGGTGCGCATATTGTACAACTCGTTCAGGACTTATTTCTCCGGAAAATCTCATGATAAATATATACCAGACTGCAAGGTTGCAGTCGCAGTGGCGGATCCAGGTTGACGTAGAGGGCGTACACCCTTTGATAAAAAAGGGTTCTCATGTTACTCACGATTTATATGTTTTTACAATAAAGTCGCCCTGAGTCTAGCATTTTAACTGCTTCATTGTATTATATATTGAACAGCTGATCTTTAAAAAAAAGCACAAATAAAATGCATGATATCTGGGACTATTATACTAGTATATATAGCCCCAGATGATATAGAAGGGTCTGGATGGGGTCCTTCATTTCTATATTCTTTAATTTTTCAGGCCATGTTTCTCTATTCTTTATACTTTTGCCCATTGTTTGCTATTCTTTATATTTTAGCACCTTATATTCTATATTCTTCTTTTTTTGTCCATTTTTCTCTATAATTCTTTATATTTTGCCCATTATTCTTTATTCTGTAAACCCCACCCACACCCTCCTATATAAATATAGAAAATGCTTTTTCCATGTACAGGGCGTGTTTTTGTTCTTCGGTAGTGAGCCAGCAGAGGTCAATTTCTGTTTTATTTCTTTGCATTGGGAATATCTTCTGTCTCTCTTCTACATCTTCCTTTTAGATATGCCAGGGCACATAACAAATATGATGCGTTTAGTCTAAATGACATTAATAAATTTATGAATGTAGATATAATAGAATGTGAGCTGTGTGATAAACGTTTAAATTATGGTATGGCAGCCTTAGTAGGACATCCCTGAACGAACGATAAGCTGGTTGAATATAAAAACTACACGGACAAAAACAGTAAGGGGACGACTTGTCTATTTGATATTCTGGTGAGGGGAGGGGGCAGGAGGATTTTTGTTTTGTTTTTTTAATTCATTTCAATCTGTCGCTAAGCTTGCCATTTGTCTTCATTGTAGATCTAGTCTTGCTGATCATTTTTGCTTATTTAAGTTTCTTTCCATCTATTATAATTTTCAAGATATAAGGCAAAAACGCAAAATAATTGTACAAATCGTCATCAAAGGGCAATAACTCTAATAAGGAGTCAACTGACGATTTCAACCATTAAACTTATTTGTAGAACTTGTCGTTTTGATCATTTTTGCAATTTAAAGTTTCTCTCTATCTGTTATAGTTTTCAAGATAATAGGCAAAAATGAAAAAAAATGGTAAAATTTGTCATTTAAGGGCAATAACTCCTATAGGAAATTGTCTGACCGTTTTGACATATTTGGGCAAGTGGTAGAGCTCAACATTCCGAACATTTTTACCCTTGTCAGATTTTTTCTATTTATAATAGTTTTCAGAATAATAGACAAAACTTGCATTTTACCCCCTATGTTCTATTTTTAGCCACGTCGGCCATCTTGGATGGCAGGCAGGGTCATCGGACACATTTTTTAAACTAGATACCCCAATGTTGATTGTGGCCAAGTTTATTTAAATTTGGCCCCGTAGTTTCAGAGAAGATTTTGTAAAGTTAACAGACGACGACGACGTACGACGACGACGGACGACGACGACGACGACGGACGAAGACGACGACGACGACGGACGACGACGACGGATGTCGGACGCCAAATGATGAGAAAAGCTTACTTGGGCCTTTGGGCCAGGTGAGCTAAAAGATATATTTTCAGAACTTTATTCATGTGAAAAGACCCAAAGATGTTTTGGAACATTTTGAATAAACCAAGTAGACAAAAAGTAATAACCAACAAAATTAATCTTTACCACAAGAAGATTTCATCATGTTTTATAAAAATTGAATAGCTGTGACAAAAACCAAAATAGCTGTCATTCTAAAATTATTAAAGATTTTGACTCCTCGAAAGAGAAGCATAATCTATTACATGTTACAGATGACTTGAGTTCAGAGATAACAATTGAAGAGATAGAAACAGCTATTCGCTTTAACCTTGTTCACTGATCCATGAAATGAGGTCGAGGTCAAGTGAAAACAGCCTGACAGTCATGAGGACCTTGCAAGGTATGCACATACCAAATATAGCTAAGCATCCAGGTCTTCTACCTTCTGAAATATTA
The DNA here is from genome assembly GCA_017311375.1 of Mytilus coruscus. Lineage (NCBI taxonomy): Eukaryota > Metazoa > Mollusca > Bivalvia > Mytilida > Mytilidae > Mytilus > Mytilus coruscus. Next base: position 16,604,266 of record CM029606.1, on the reverse strand, counting down.
AGCTTTCAAGTCAAAAGCTAACGCCGCCACACTATACATAAGTCTCGCTTTCTGCGACAAAAGTCGCAGGCGAGACAAAAATCGTTAGACGAAACAATATTTGAATTGGATCTTTAACTTGTCATGGTAAACTTTGTACCAAATATCAAATCTATATATCTTAGCTGAACAGTGTTCTCATTTACGCTCTCTTTTTATCTACTATAATTTTAAAGATAATAACCAAAAACTGTAAAATTTGTCTCAGATGGAGAGTTATTTCTGATGGAAAGTTGTCTCTGATGGAGAGTTGTTTCTGTGGAGAGTTGTCTGATGGAAAGTTATCTCTGATGGAGAGTTGTCTCTGTGGAGAGTTTTCTCTGATGGAGAGTTGTCTGTGATGGAGAGTTGTCTATGATAAGGATTTATCTCTGGTGGAAAGTTGTCTCTGATGGAGAAATGTCTCTGATGGAGAGTTGTCTCAGATGGAGAGTTATTTCTGATGGAAAGTTGTCTCTGATGGAAAATTGTCTCTGATGGAAAATTGTCTCTGATGGAGAATTGTATCTGTGGAGAGTTTTCTCTGATTGAGAGTTGTCTCTGATGGAGAGTTGTCTCTGATGGAGAGAAGTCTCTGATGGAAAGTTGCCTCTGATTGAGAGTTGTCTTTGATGGAGAGTTGTCTCTGATTGAGAGTTGTCTCTGATGGAGAGTTGTCTGTGTAGAGAGTTGTCTCTGGCTGAGAGTTGTCACGGATGGAGAGTTGTCTCTGGCTGAGAGTTGTCACGGATGGAGAGTTATCGCTGATGGAAAATTGTCTCTGATGGAGTGCTGTATCTGTGGAGAGTTGTCTATCATGGAAAGTAGTTTCTGATGGAAAGTTGCCTCTGATTGAGAGTTGTCTCTGTGGAGAGTTGTCTCTGGTTGAGAGTTGTCTCTGATGAAGAGTTGTCTCTGATGGAGAGTTGTCTCTGGTGGGGAGTTTTCTTTGTGGAATGTTGTCTCTGATGGAGAGTACGTTGTTTCTGATGGAAAGTTGTCTCTGATAGGGAGTTGTCTCTGATGGAGCGTTGTCTCTGATGGAGAGTTGTTTCGGATGAAGAGTTGTCATTGATGGAGAGTTGTCTCTGATTGAGAGTTGTCTCTGATAGAGAGTTGTCTCGGGTGGAGAGTTGTCACTGATGGAGAGTTGTCTCTGATTAAGAGTTGTCTCTGATGGGAGAGATGTCTCTTTGGCAATCCCACCGCAAAAAAAAATAATACATTTTTGTATTGAGAAACGGTATGCATCATAAATAAGAATTTTTAGCTTTAGAAATCCGTTTTATGATCTTTCGTTTGTTTTGTATGCTGAAAAATGAAAAATTTTGCCTAACCGTTACCTAAATATTTTTGGCCTCGCAGATTTGAGATCACATAGAAAAGTTTAAGAAAAGCCTGACATTTGGTTAGATAATTACATGCGATACTTATATAAGTAATGAGAAGATGTGGTATGATTGCCAAAGAGACAACTCTCCACAAGAGACCAAATGACGAAGGAGTAAGAAATTATAGGTCACTGTAAGGTCTTCAACAATGAGCAAAACCCTTCACCACATATCAAGCTATAAAGGGTCCCGAAATTACAAATGTTTCAGACTGGTTGAGTATTAGTTCAGACTTTTAAGTATTGTCTAGATTGTGGTCGAGTACAAATCAATACATACATGTACAAGTATAGTTAAGATTGGGGTCAAGTAATTTCCAGTAAAATTTAGACGTATTCAGAATGGTCGAGTAATAATCAGTACAGTAGAGTACAATTACTGCTAATTTAGACTTTCTGGTTTGTAATGATGGGTAAAAGTAAGATTTATAGATAGTTTTTAAAATAACTTTGCATTATGAACATAATTTAAAAAAAAAAACACTTTTCACATATTTTGGGAGAGGTGATTCAGTTTAATGACACTAAGTAGCATATTTACCCTGAAGTTGTAATTCAAATTCATGAAAAAGTAAATTTGGCCTCAAAATTTCTAATTCAGTGCAGTTTCATCTCTGTCCATCTTATTGCTAGTTTTAGTTAACAACAACGACCAAAGCACTATGTTTTGTCAGAGTAGATTTTACATGTTCTAAATGCTGATTGGATGAATTGGTGGTGTGACACCAAATTCGAGCGCATGAGTTATCCATTAAGATATTATTTTCGTTGCAATTTAAGAAATGGCTTTGAAAAACTATATAATACAATTCAATTACAAATACGTAACACCCTGTCGACATGCAGTTTTCATAAACAGTAAATTCAATTAAGGTCAAGGTAAAGTAAATGAGCTATGTCACAGATTTTGGTAAAATTTTGCATGCAACTTTGGCTCGTTGAACTACAACTGAAAATGGAAAAAGTAATGCATTTATTTGTTTAGTTTTCTGAAATATTACAAAAGTTATCCTTTTAAAACAGATGCACATTTGTATAGAAACCACATTAAATAGGCGAAAACGTACTTAAATTTGTCTTAAAATAATACAATCGCCAATCACCAATGCATAGATTTTTCTCGAAATTGATATATTGATGATAAATGTATTTCCGTTTTAATCATGTAAAACAATAACACAGTTCAAAGTTTAAGTTTCAATTTCAAATTTCCGTCTTCTTACATGTAACTACGTGTATGATGAGAGGTTTCCACTTCTCTGGGAATTACCTCTTTTCGATATGTCATGAATTGAAGTCAAACAAATTTTGATAACTAAAAATTCTTTTGACAATCATGTAACTATACAGTTTTTGACAGAATTTAGAAATTGTTCAAAACTATAAGCTTAAAGCTTGATTTCTGCCTTCCCGATAAGTGAGGCTTTAGCAAAACAACTCATTCTTTTCCTGCCATATTGTCGTCAAGGAAAACCTCCATGTTTCATTGTGATTTTATGTATTATTAAAATCATTATAATATTTATTTCATTTTATATTTCCTTTAGAAATCCGTTTTATGATCTTTCCTATGTTTATAGTCTCTCTTTAAAACGTTTGAAAATAGTACATGTTTAAACTTTCAATCTTCCCACGGTTTGAAAAGGCCTTTAAAGTTCAATAACATTTCTTAAAAGTTGAAAAATTACTAAGCATAATATAGGAAAATGAGTATGCTGTCATATAACTAATCATATTTACCTTTCTGAGCAGTATGTTAAACAAATCGCCTTGCTGCCTCAAAAGGCCTCATCTCGATTAGTAATGAACTCAGGAAGAGAAAATATGCAGTGAAAACGAGACAATATAAAAAGTACTGACGTACTGTTACATTTGTAACTCGGAACACCCCATATCTCTTGGTTTATTTCTTGGTCTGTCTACATCCATAGCGCTTGGCACTCTTCAAGTACAAAGAATTGCACTTGACTTTATATTAAAGGGAAAAGGAAAGGGGAGAAGGGTTCGATACATTGTTTTAATAAATGATTTTGTAATATTGAGAAATATTTTTAGTATATACCGAGAACGTTTTCTCGTGAACTTATGACCAGTAGCGTCCACGCAGAGAACAAGAAAAAAACATTTATAATTTTAATTTCCTAGTGTTTAAGTGATGTTTTACCACTATATTGTCAACTGTCCTTCGTCCCTGAAATCTTGTAATAATTAATTTCTAACTTTCACTTTCAGTCAAGTCTTAGGGTTTAAAAATTAACATGCATCACTGGTTTCTTGTCTTTGATGACGCCTTCTGGTTAGGAAATAAATATTTATCACATCGATACTATGGGATGCCTTGTCGATGAATATGACGTATCAATGTCATGTGGAGCAAGAACTACTTACTCCTCCGGAGCACATAAGTTCACCTCTATTTCAATTTGGTTCGTGTTGCTTTAGCTTTTGCTTTAGTTTTCAGTGTAGTATTTTGTTGTTTTTATCAATTTCTATGTTCCCTTTCCGCAAAAGTACCTTTTATTATTCGCCCTTGTTCTTATTTCAAACTTTGACATTCGGTCAAGTCTTTGGGTTGGAGAATTAACATGTACCGAAGGTTTCTGTATTTGGTGATGTTTTAGGGTTGGACAAGAGACAATTTATCGAATCGCTATTGTAAAATGCCAAATCAATGGATATGACTTATCAGTGTATTTTAAGAGTAACACGACGGAGTCACATGTGGAGCAGGAACAACTTACCCTTCTGGAGCACTCCTGATTTTTAATGGGACTCGTGTTGTTCAAAATTTAGTTTTCTGTGTAGTGTTTTGTTATTGCTTCTTGTCTTTTCGTCGTTTTAATAAATAACCACGTTCTTCGTGTTTTATTGGATTTGATTGTCCCCTTGGTCATTTCTCTCTTTTTCGGAAAAGGAAAGTTTCGATAGAACAATTTAAAGTTATTTAGTTTCTGCAAAATTCCCAAGGAACAATCTATAGCAAGTTATTAGTTTCTTGAAAAGTTTCGAAGGAACAAAACAATAGCAAGTTATTTAGTTTCTGGAAAAGCTTCAAAGGAACAATCTACAGCAAGTTATTTAGTGTCTGGAAAAGTTTCGAAGAAACAGTCTATAGCAAGTTTTTAGTTTCTGGAAAAGTTCCCAAAGAACAATATATAGCAAGTTATTTAGTTTCTGGAAAAGTTTCTACAATTACTCTAAACAAATAGATATAAGAAGATGGGGTATGAGTTTCAATGAGACAACTCCCCATCCAAGTCACAATATGTAAAAGTTAACAATTATAGGTCAAAGTACGCCTTTCAACACGGAGCCTTGGCTCACACCGAACAGCAAGCTATAAAGGGCCCCAAAATGACTTGTGTAAAATCATTCAAACAGGAAAACCAACGGTCTAATCTATATAAAAACCAGAAACGAGAAACACTTATGAACCACATCAACAAACGACAACCACTGAAAACATCATTTCCTGACTTAGGACTGGTGCAAACAAATGCAGCGGGTTTAAACGTTTTAATAGGCGTCAACCTTCATCCAACCTGAAACAATAGTGTAACATCACAACATAGAAAGACACACTAATATTTCAATTGAAATGGCTTAACTCAATCAAAAGACATATTAACAAAAACAAGTGAACATACACTGAACGAATAAATTTGATCTATGACACAATGTAAATAAAAATTAATAAAACAAGGGGTTAGATGTAAAACAATATCAGAAAGACAACCATAACCTTGGACAAAATACCGCCAAAGAAAATAACGTACACAGGTAAATAAAAATAATTTTGTAGTAAGGTATACAATGGAGTACGGAAATATGTATTACAAAATAAATAATTTTGTTGTTCATAGTACGAGAACAGAAGTGAACATTTATCGTCATACCAAACACTTATCAAAGGTGGAAAATATTAAAAATAGTGAGACGAGATATATAAATAAATAAGTAAACAGTAAATAACAAAATGCATTACAAATTGTATCAGCAGGTCAAATTAACACGAAAATACGATTTGAGAGTACTCGCAGTTACTGAAAGCTAGTTAAAAGCCAAAACAATTAATAATAAAAATCATGGATCAGAGACTAAAATCAACTAAAACACATCCCAGGATTTAGTCCTGGACAGTCCAAGAAGACATGACTTATGCAAAGCCAAAATAAAAGTATCGACAGGCAGTAGGATAGTTAGGAGTTAACCTTTAATAAATCAGTATAATGTTCTACATATAGAGTAATCTTTATATAGATGCACATTTAAATACGTGTGCCGCATCCCTAAATAGTCAATTGAACTTGTGACTGTACCCAAGAAAAGGACATATAACCATCACCAGGAAAGGACCCATGACCTCACCAGGAAAGGACCTGTGACTGTCACCATGGAAAAGACCTGTGACTGTCACCAGGAAAGGACTTGTGACTCTCACCAGGAAATGACATATGACTGTCACCAGGAAAGGACCTGTGACTGTCTCCAGGGAAAGGACTGGTGACTGTCACCAGGGGAGGACTAGTGACTGTCACCAGGAAAGGACTTGTAATTGTCACCAAGGAAAGGACCTGTGACTATCACCAGGAAAGGACTTGTAATTGTCACCAAGGAAATAACTTGTGACTGTCACCAGAGAAAGGACTTGTGATTGTCACCAGGGAAGGACCTGCAATTGTCACCAGAGAAAGGACATGTGACTATCACCTAGGAAAGGACGTGTAATTGTCACCAAGAAAATGACCTGTGACTATCACCAGGAAAGGACTTGTAAATGTCACCAGGCAAAGAAAATGAATTCCTTCCAGTCACCTTCAACAATGAGCTATGTAATGTTCCTGAAGATATGCAAACTGAAAAGGTCCAATGTTAAACTTAAAAGGCAAACAGCGTAACTCATGTACATAACTTGTAAATGATGAGTTTTGTCAGAAGTCAGTACATTGCAATACCTCCTTTATTTGAGCTACTTCATGTTTGTCTTTATTAAAAAATTGAAGACTCGGGACGAATTAGAGCTTAGTTTTTTATATAGACAACATAGAATAAGGAGGTGTGGTAAAATTGCTAATGAAACAACTATCCACCAGATACCAAATGAAGCAGATGTTAGCAACTAAGGGTACCCGTACAGCCTTCAACAATAAGTAGAACCCATACTGCATAGCAAGCTATAAATTACCTCAGCATGACAAAATGTAAATCAATTCAAACGAGAAATCAAACTGCGTGATTTATGTACAAAACATCAAACGTATTTTTGAAAACTGTATGATGGCCTCTTCTATAACGCTATGATTTTTTTAATATTTGAGTCATTTCTCATTGACTTATATCTTTAATCGTTGGTATTTTACTGACTTTACACCACATCACCTTTTAATCGTTGGTATTTTACTGACTTATACACCACATTACCCTTTAATCGTTGGTATTTTACCGGCTTATACACCACATCAGTCTTTAATCGTTGGTATTTTACTGATTTATACACCGCATCACTATTTAATCGTTGGTATTGTACTGATTTACACACCACATCACCCTTTAATCGTTGTTATTTTACTGACTTATACACCACATTACCCTTTAATCGTTGGTATTTTAATGGCTTATACACAACATCACTCTTTAACCGTTGGTATTCTTCTGATTTATATATGAAATTACTCTTTATTCGTTAATATTGTACTGACTTATACACAGCATCACTCCATAATCGTTGGTATTGTACTGACTTACATCCAACATTACTCTCTAATCGTTGGTATTTTACTGACTTGTACACCACATTACTCTTTATTCGTTGGTATTTTACCGACTTTGGTGATTTATACACCACATTTAACTTTTAATCGTTGGTATTTTACTGACTTGGGTGATTTATACACCACATCACCCTTAATTTCGATCATTGTTGTTTTATTGACTTTTGTGATTTATACACCACATCACCCTTTTAATCGTTGGTATTTTACTTGACTTGTAAACCACATCACCCTTTAATCGTTTGTATTTTACTGACTCATACACCACAGCACTCTCTAATCGGTGGTATTTCATGGTTTCATACACCACATCACCCTTTAATCGTTGGTATTTTACTGATTCATACACCACATCACCCTTTATCGTTGGTATTTTACTGGCTTATACACCACATCAGTCTTTAATCGTTGGCATTTTACTGACTTTTACACTTTAATTGTTGATATTTTACTGACTTATACACCGTATCACTCTTTACTCCCTGGTATTGTTCTGACTTACACACCACATTTCTCTCTAATCGTTAGTCTTTTACTGAATTATACACCACATCACTCTCTAATCGTTGGTATTTCACTGATTCATACACCACATCACCCTTTAATCGTTTGTATTTTACTGATTCATACACCACATCACTCTCTAATCGTTGGTATTTCACTGATTCATACACCACATCACCCTTTTAATCGTTGGTATTTTACTGACTTTTACACCACACCATCCTTTAATCGTTGGTATTTTACTGCTTTATACACCACATCACTCTTTAATTGTTGGTATTTTACTGACTTATACACCACATTACCCTTTTAATCGTTGGTATTTTACTGACTCATACACCACATCACTCTTTAATTGTTGGTATTTTACTGACTTATACACCACATAACCCTTTCAATCGTTGGTATTTTACTGACTTTGGTGATTTATACACCACATCACCCTTTTATCATTTGTATTTTCCTGACTTTTGTGATTTATACACCACTTCACCCTTTAATTGTTGGTATTTTACTAACTTTGGTGACTCATACACCATATCATTCTTTTATCGTTGATATTCTACTGACTTTGGTGATTTATACACCACATCACACTTTTAATCGTTGTTTTTACTGATTCATACACCACATCACTCTCTAATCGTTGGTATTTTACTGATTTATACAGCATATCACCCTTTAATCGTTGATATTTTACTGACTTATACACCGCATCACTCTTTACTCCTGGTATTGTACTGACTTACACATCACATTTCTCTCTAATCGTTAGTCTTTTACTGAATTATACACCACACCACCCTTTTAATCGTTGGTATTTTACTGAATTATACACCACATTTCTCTCTAATCTTTGGTATTGTACTGATGTATACACCACATCACCCTTTAATCGTTGGTATTTTATTAACTTATACACCACATCACTCTTGAATCGTTGGTATTTTACTGAAATTTGATTACTTATACATCACATCACTCTTTATTCGATGGTAATTTACTGACTTTGGTGATTAATACACCACACCACCCCTCTAATCGTTGGTATTTTACTGACTTTGGTAATTTATACACCACATCACTCTTAATTTCGACCATTGTTGTTTTATTGACTTTAGTGATTTATACACCACATCACCCTTTTAATGGTCTATGTTTTACGGACTTATACACCACATTACCCTTTAATCGTTGGTATTTTACTGACTTAATCGCCATATCACTCTTTTAATCGTTGGTATTTTACCGATTTTGGTGATCTAAACACCACTTCACCCTTAATCGTTGGTATTTCATTGACTTTAGTGATTTATACACCACTTCACCCTTTAATCGTTGGTATTTTCCTGACTTTTGTGATTTATACACCACTTCACCCTTTAATTGTTGGTATTTTACTAACTTTGGTGACTCATACACCATATCATTCTTTTTATCGTTGAAATTTTACTCACTTTTGTGATTTATACACCACTTCACCCTTTAATCGTTGGATCGTTGGTATTTTACTGACTTTGGTGATTCATACACCACTCCACCCTTTAATCGTTGGTATTTTGCTGACTTTGGTGATTTATACACCACTTAACCCTTTTAATCGTTGGTGTTTTACTGACTCTCGTGCGCTTGAAGTTACAGGTTTTTTCCTTACATATTCTGCTAAATTATTGATCCTGATTAAGTTTACAACGTGGGAAATTTAAGAGAAAAGAAAAAGAATATAATGGCTCAGTGCAAAAGACCACGTATTTTACCGAATACCGAATTTTAAACAAGAAGAAATACCCTCCCCTTTTTCCCTTACACACACACACACACACACAACGGGAAAAGTTGACATGACCAGTTTATTATCGGTGCATTTTCATTGGTTATCTATCTATGAATAAAGGAAAGATTTCATTCATTTTCGTAACCCCGAACGACGATGTTTTATAGTTTTGGTAAACATTTGAGGATCATTGAAACAGAAACAGATTTGGTATGATTGCCAATGAGACAACTTTCTACCAGAGACCACATGACGTAGAATTTAACAACTATATGTCACCGTATGGCCTTCAACAAATAGCAAAACCCATATGACATAGTCAGCAATATTACGTCCCAAAATGAAAATGTAAAATAATTCAAACGAGAAAACTTACGGCCTTATGAATGAACAAAACAATGAACGGAAAAAATATGATATACAGCAACAAACGACAACCACTGATTTACGGGCTCCTGCCTTGACAGTATTATAAGACAGTGTTTTAATCTTTTTGAAAATTTGAGGATAAGTATATATTAGAGAGTGTTTCGAAGTTTTGGAAAAAATTGAGGATACTTATATATAAAACAGTATTTTATAGTTTTGGGGAAATTTGAGGATCAGTATATATGTCTTGTACAAGTTGCGATTTTGTACATGTTATAATTTGTACAATGCTAAAGTACGAGTTATAACATGAACAAAGTACCTCGTACATGTTACAACATGTACAAAATATTGCTTAAAAATGGTTTTAACTTGTACAACATTTGAAAATTAATTCAAATAAAGCAGAATATACATTTGAAATTTATTGAATAATGAGAACAACAATCAAAAGCTCCGAATATTATTTCTTTAGAGCACAGTGATCACAAAGTTTCAGAAATATCTTTATTGCTTCAGGGCTTATTTTGGCAGAATGTGTTTCATGTCATTGTTTGTTTTATGCAGTCCAACATGGCCTACAGCAGTGTGGCTGTTAAATAATAGCATACATTTCCTCAATGGCAACAAAGTAGATAACTGGTTCATCTAAAATTTTTATCAACGTTTTAAAGTATACCCTCCTCCTTTTTTTAACATGCAAACATTAAAGCAAGGTCCCCTATGCATGTACTATAAAAGCCTGAGGGAAAAATGATTTTGATTGGACCACGCTTAATTATAAATAACTTTGGAATTATTGAATCTGCTCTTCAACATTTTTGGCCTTGAGCATACTAGCTGATGTAAATCTTGTGCATCAAATTATTATTGTTTGATAATTAATAAGACCATATATTGCATGAGTCGAATGTCATCTTGATGTTTTAAATTTCTATCCTCTCCTTTGAAAACATGGTATATAATTGTTTGCAGAAGAATTTTTCCTCGACACATCAAGGATTTCATTGTGAAATCTAACCTGGCTATCCACTTGCATCTTAAGTCTCAACTAGTACGAACGTATTTTCCTATAGCCTTCTGTGGGGAAACTCACAATCATAATTCATCGAGTGAGAATACTGAATAATGTTTGTTGACTATATGTGTCTTTAAAAGGTATTAAATAATTATAAAACTATTCATTTGGTCATTAACTGTATAAAAACTGTATGACAAAACACACTAACATGAATGAACAATAAGTGAATGAAGAAAATATTATTGAGGTTTCGGACATGTGTTGCAATAATAGAAACGTATCTTTATTTTCAAATTTTGTACAAGTTAAAACCATTTTTAAGCAATATTTTGTACATGTTATTACATGTACGAGGTATTTTGTTCATATTATAACTTGTATTTTGCATTGTACAAATTATAACATGTACAATATTTTTGTACATGTTATAACATGTACAAAATCGAAACTTGTTCACGACATATATAAGACAGTATTTTATTTAAATAAGAAATATCGGAATATTCATACCGTTTATTCCATTAAAATGCAGTTCGTATTTTTAATTAACGGAATAAACAGTACTGATAGATCGATATATAGTTAGTGGTTGTATAAGTTTTGGTGGAAATTTGAGGATCAGTATATTTGAGATATTATTTCATAGTTTTGGGGAAATTTGAGGATCAGTATATATGATACTATTTCATAGTTTTGGGAGAAATTTGCGGATCAGTATTTATAAGACAGTTGTTAAAATATGCATTAAAATAAAAATTTCTTTAATATTTTAGTGTCTAAAAGGTATCTTTTGTGGAGTATCCGGAAAAATGGGGTTTGGTATTATTATGGGGTGTTAGAGGATATAGCCATAAATTAATTCATATATATTCATGTATTCCATTCTCAATTTTATCACTATGTCTAACCGATAGTTTTTGATAATTTGTCCATCCGTCACAAAAGCGGTCATGGAATAAACGTCTTGTAAAGCGATCTTGATTTCTTCGCCTGTCAATTATTCATCATATGTAAAACAAGCGCCATTTTCATTCAAAGAGTAGTTTAGAGGTGGGTAGAACCACACTTACATTAAAACGTGTTAAGTAAGAATCGTGTTACGCTCGTAAATGCTTAAGTTGATGCAAAGACTTCTTACTAAAGGACAAAAATATTAAGATGTTTTCGAGTTACCCGAATTGATAAGTTTATGATAAGGGAATGCAAAGAATTCCTTAAATCCGTAAGAAATTCGAATGTGTTAAGGGCTGTCAATCATTCTAAGATTGATATAAGATTGATTCTTGTTACACTCTTAGTCACTAATTTAAAATTAAGACAGTCTTAAGATGATCTTAAGTATGAAGAGAGCTTCTTGTTACCGGCCCTGGTGTAACAATAAAAATTTTTTATAAGACATAAAGAACATACTTTTAATTAAGATTCAACACACAAATGATAATCTTTACAATCCCGGTCCACCCCTTTTGCATACTCGACACACTGTCCTACTCATTCTCGACCCCGTAGCCATTCCTGTTTGAACATACATCCAATCTTTCTCTCGATGACCGGGCAAATTCCTGATTCGATCCGTTTTTATTCTGATTTTGTCTGTTGTCTTGGTTTTAGTTTTTTTTTTTTTGCATTCCGTTGTCTTTGGCGAGGTACTCACTAAGGATTTGCGTGAAAGCTATTATTGACAGTTTAAGTTTATCCGATGTATTTTGTTGGTACCAAATATACGCATTGATAACCATACGGTGCATGAGGTTAAAACTACCTTTTCCCATACTTTTAAAGTTTTCCGTATATCATTATAACTCTCTGTCATCATATCAGCCAAATCTATCGCTCGTGGTAAAATAAGATTGATTCTTTTACCCTCTTAGTCACTAAGACGTAAGACAGTCTTAATATTTAGCATAAAGGGTCAACCTGTGGTAAAAGCAGTATACATTAAAGCCCCTATGAATTATTTCTTAATCAATAAATGCAAGCAGGTTTATCAGGTCCTTCATACCATTACACAAATTGGGCACTCTTAAATAATACGAAAGGAGTGATATTTCATAAGAAATCATAATTGTTGATCGAGATTTGTCCAAATACCATTGCAATTTCACAACACTAACATACCCCAGGGTGACTGTGGAATAGAAATAAGGTAATTTCCGACTGGTAGTAAAACCCTTGCCAAAGTAGGGCGTCCGTTTGGCTCTGCGGGATGTATAAATTCGTAGCCACGTTTGGTCAGAATGGGGATGTTAAAACGGATGCATCGTGTAGAGAGTGCCACGCTCTCTGCACGTTAGAGAACCTTGTAACAACTCTCTGATGGTTCTGTAGGTGGCCTGCTGTTATGCAAAATGTGTGTTCCTATCCAACATACCCTTATTTTCCAGTGGCAGTCCAACTTTCCTGCCCTTCATTCCAGTGGCAGTCCAACTTTCCCGCCCTTCATTCCAGTTGACCTTACCTTTCAGAACCTTCCTATTGCGTGTATTGTTAATTAGCTCTCGGCCTGAGCATGCATGGACAATATGTCATTCAAAAATGAAAAATACATCTAAAGGTCATTAAACGGTGTTTAACAATAGCAAAGTGTCAAAATAGAAAATGTAATTTGTGGTTTCAGTATCAGTAAAATTCTGTTAAATGTTTATAAGATACATTTGTATATCAAAGTCAAAATTTATCGATATCCCATTGATTTATCTATCACTAAACCTTTTTCAGACAAAAGAAGTCTCTGATCCATTACACAACTAGCAACAGACTTCAAAGAAAAAAATCAAACTAGAAGGAAACGACACTTTATGTATCTAAAATGAATATTTTCTAGATATTCTAACTATTAGACTGCACTATGAACAATGAATGTGTATATATAATGTCAAAATATTCTATTAAAGGGGCGCAATTGGTGCCCATAGTAATACCTGCAACCTGTCGATCCACTTTATTGCCGAAACGTACATATATGTTATCAAGGAGAAAATCAACCGCTTCAATCATCTCATCAATCATCTTATCATACCTCCCTTCATGTTTTCATGTTGAACTACTGTCAAGTTGATAAGGGTAGGTTGCTATTAATAATGGCTTAACAGTTCACTAATGTCGAATACAGAAAGGAAATAACTCTTATATGAAATTAGATCATTTCGTTGAAAAGTATTTTCAATATCCTGAGAATATAACGAGCAATTTGGAAAACAAAACTGTCGGTTTCTTTTACGATTGCAAAGGCGTAGCGATAGCAGTATTCAAGAAGACAACTTTTACAAGAAAATCCTTGCCTAAACAGAATGAGTTCAAAAATAGCAAAAACTGTTCCAGCTGTAACATGTGTAATACCACCATTGTTTTTCCCTATTAGTCTTTGTTAAATTTGCACTTTTCAAAATTTGTGCAGGATTTATAATACTGGTGATTTCAAGCATTACTGCCAAGTGTTATCATAATCAGTTCAATAGTTTGAGAACAATCTATTATAATGTAAGACGACATCTACAGCGTTTCCAGCAAAATTTCTTCGAAAAATCCAAACCAAGCTGCATCATTATAGAATATAGTGTGGAACAATAAATGATCAAATATTTATCTCACCTGTCTACAAACAGTTGAATATAATAAAAAGATGGCTCTAGGATGATAAATACCAATGATAGACCTCTCTGTCTTTATTATAAGGTTCCTTTTGGTCCATTTATACCTCTTTTTCTTCACAATTTCAATTTTTAGATTAATAATTCAAAATGTTGGGTAACTTTTACACATTTAGACAAGAAATGTGATAATAAATGAGTAATTGAAGTGTTCAAGCTGAATGAACTATCCATACAAAAGTTTACTGACTCCATGGAGATTTCCATAAGTCCTTACGTAAAACTTAAGTTTACGCCGTGCTCCAAAGAGGAACACAAAAGCTTCCTTTTAGTGAACAATTTGTTGTTACTGCTTCAAAATAATTTCATTTACTTATAACTGTATATTTATTAAAATATACCTTAGGAACAAGTTTACAATTATAGCAAAATATAAGAAATAAGAATAAAAGGTCAGAAAGAACTCCCAAAACACTGAGTAATGCTTTCTCTGTCTACTAATATTCGTGGTAGAGTCCTATTTCAAGGCAATTTTCTTTTAAAATTGGTTTTGAGACTCAATCCACTCAGAATATTTTATATTTGCAATATTTCACTGAAATAGCATGAAATTTTAACAAATGAGAGTACATACAAGGTCAAAGGTGCATGTACAGCTTCTAATAATAGGTGTAATACCACCATTGTTTTTCCCTATTAGTCTTTGTTAAATTGCACTTTTCAAAAACTGTGCAGAATTTATCTTTGTTTCAAATAAAGAAATACTTTGCATGAGTAAAGTTTTATCCTGTCTAGTACTACAGACAGCATTTCAATTAACATTTCATTGCATATTAGAAAATAACAATCACTGGAAGTTAACCAATCAAATGCTCACACTTTTCTTCCTGTGTACAAGCTTTAGTAACCATGTAACCTCAAGTTCCCACGAAAAGTGGAAAGACCTAATATTCAGAACAAAATCAAAATGTCTTTCCAGGAAAGGTGAAAAGACATTATAATCAAAACAAAATCAAAAGTTCTTTTAACGGAAAGTGGAAAAAGCTAATTATTGTTTACTTCTATATAAATTTGATATATTTGGCAAATTGGAGATTAACGCCACTCAGACATGGAAAAACTATATATAATGCTTAAATGTAAAGAAGTAGCTAACATAGTCGAAGATAAAATTTACCTGAACAAACCCTAGTATTGTGATTGATCGTGTATTTGTTTTAAATAGATATAAAGTAAACATTCCACGATCTTATTATTGGCAACACATGTTTGATTAGGATGATAAGTTGAACACCAAAACCCTACCACAACACAGGCATGTTGCTTTACCTCAGATCTCAAGGCTGTATTTGCAAATTTACGAGATTTCGGAAATTAAAATGTTTAAATGTTATAATGAATATAGAATCCCAAATATCAATCGAAGATTTACCTTTGGAACATTTTCTGCAGGTTAAAAAGTACACCTAATAACATTAAACTAATTCTTGTTATAGGTTTTCCTCGTTTGACAGAATATCAATTATCATCGTCTGCAAAATTATAAACTTTACCATGGAAAAGATCAGGAAACTATTTCAATTCAAATTTGCAAACTTAGTTGACTATTGAGTTCCTATTCTTAAACTCAGTCCAAAGTAAACATGGCCTGAGTTTTACGCTCTTAGACGTCAATCGAAAGGTTTGCAATATGGCAGAGTTGGAAAGCAATTTCTGTACAGGCCTATTAATGGGTCTCATCTAATACTCATTCTATACTAGGCTTGTTTCTGAAGCACAGAGCTACACTTCCGCTTGTCAAATATCAATCTAGGCAATATGAGTGAGTGTGGCAGCAATTTTGATACGAACTCATCTTATTTTAAGCATTGCCTCTGATTCAACATGTTATATTTGTAGCTAGGCAACATGATGGAGTGGGAAGGCAATTCCTGATCAAACTTGGTTATATTACCAAGAGACTTAAAACATACCCTGACGTCTAAAGAAGATAAAATGATACATTGATCTCAACAAATGGTTTTAAAAGACTGAACCAATACGCCGAACATCATAATATTTAATTAACGAGAAGTTATCCTGGCATTATATTTGACTCTCCTACTAATCCAAAGAAAACACCAAGACACTTGAAACGTGCAAATGATAAGTAAAACCCCACCGATGGAAAGACTTCAGATACTGTAAGGTAAGTTATGTTAAGTCAAAAGTTCAGACAGATCTGAGTAAGGATTAATTTCACACTATTCAACCATTACGTAACAGATTAAAAGATAAACTTCACGTACTAGTATTGTCGCTTGAGGATTAGATGTTAGGTTCTGTCCATTCACGATTGTGTTGAAAAATGATTAAGAATATTCGTGTACGAATCTAATTCCGTTCACATGCTTTTAAATATTTTGCTGAAATCAGACTCCATTTAACTCCAAGCAAGTTCTCTTCTAAGTTAATGTTAAACTGATCTAATCCATATTTCTGTTCTCAAAATGACAAGAATCAAGCTGCTTTTTCTATGTCAACTAATACAATACCATTCAGTAAGACACAAGAGGAGAATGAATGACGTAAACAGATAAATGAATACTTTCTTTTCTTTTCAGGCTTTACATGATCCGTCTTTAGCAGATAGTCGAGAAAAGAAATGTGGATTCACTTAATTGTTAATTTCGTTGTCATTTTAAATGTTTGGGTGCTAATTTAAAGCTTATAATGTTGCAAAAATAAGTGATTAGTTTTGCTGTCTACAGGAATAGATTTATGGTAAAAAGTAAAATTCATGACTTCGGTATCATTCCATAATCATAACGTCATCCACAAATTTTTATAATTGTTGGTAATAAACCGTAAAACTATATCAAATATCTCAGATCAACGAATTCGTCCAAAATGCTTTTAATTTTGAAATCTAAAATGACTGTGGTGGAAAATTGGCAATGTTACCTCTTCTTCTCAATTTGTTTACAACTACTTTAATATAGCTTTCGAGTTTATCAAGAAATCTCGAGGCATCAGAAGAATATGTACCAGGAAATATTCGATATAAATATACAATCCTTCTGATAGATTTCAGATATTGAATATGTTTATATAATAATACTTGTCTTGAAAAACACCTGATGTTATACAATATCAAAATAGGTAATAACAAAAATACCGAACTCCAATGTAAATTAAAAGGATAGTCCATAAAAGCTAACAAAATCAAACGCTCGACTTCATCAACTAACGGAATGACTGGAAACAACTATCTTATTCTTGATTTTGTACAACCATTGTCCGAAGAAAATTGTTCATTAAACCTGAATTTATTGCTAGCTAAACCTCCCATGTGTATGACAGTTGTATATAGTTCCGTTATATTGACAAAATTAAAATTAGTTAACGTGAACTTAATATACTACTGCATCTAAAATTCATAGCAAAAAGTAGAATTTGACAAATTATTCAATTGATACAAACAGTTCGACAATAACATGAGCATTGTTATTTTCATAAATGACCTCTTATATCATGCATCATTATTTAAAATCCGAAAAAAAAAAAATTCATAAGGTTGCTGAATCATTACAACAAATCATTCTTTAGACAACAACACAGGAACTGGTGCGACTTCGAGCCAAACTGACTCAAGAAGTATATTTTAAACTGTCTTTGATTTTCAAAATCAAATATTGAACTTATGTACTTTTAGATAACACATTGTAGTTTTTTTTTCTGTGAAAAATACCCATATCTTGTGCTGTACATGCTTATCATGTTTTGGGGTTTTGCGTTCATGACAAAGGTTTCCCAAAAAGCGCTTCGAACGCACACAATTTATAAAGTCTAATTGTAAAAGGATCAGGAAAATTGTCATGTACTGGTACTAGGTCGACACCATTATCCAAGACTGATAATCACTTGTGTATCATCAGCACAGAAGTCAGTGCTTCGGTAATGATATAATATACAACATATGTTTATCTAATTAAATCGTTCAAGAACTAAGGTCGAAGTTGACCATTGATAGATTTGGCCATTCTTTCTTAGTCTCTTTTGGTCACACAACTCAATCTGACATGTTTAAAGGCTTTTCAGTTTTAAGGGTTTGTGCATTCCTGATGAAGGAAGGTACAAAATCGTGCTTCAGACACATGACATTTATAAAGTATCATGCTCATTATACAGCAATGAAATGATATTAAATGCGGTAAAATTGTACAAATCTTATTTGAAAAATAGGTGGAAGATATCAAATAGAAAACGGACAGCGTTTTGCTTGAAGCAAAACTACAAACAGACTATCAAATCCACAAAACAATACATTGAAAACTCAAGATATGAAACCCCACAAAAACGAGTGTGGAATCAGGTACTTCGGAAGGGTAAGCAATTCCTGTCCCACATGTGACACCTACCGTATTGATCATGCAAGTAAAAATCAGAAAAAACTCGATTTCTGAAATGTCAAAAGCCAGGAATAGAGAACAGGATTGTGGTTTCGACAATTTGTACCTCTAATGGTATATGAACATAGCTGTAACTTCCACACGCTTCAAAAGTAGTATTAAAGACCACCAAATAAATAGCTCAGAACTTCATATATTTACATTAAATAAAATTGTGTTATCAAAGATTGACCAAAAATAAATTTGAAGGCCTTTCTGTTGATGTTTAAAACATGTGAATACCGATATCAATACATTAAACTAACACAACATATTTAAGGTAGTTGTGGTAGTAACACAGATATCTTTGTTGCCAAGGTATTATGTAGCTCAAGAGAGAAAGCCCGTAGTTTTAAATCAATATTGGCAACTGAGTAAGAGTAAAAATGTTAGGAGGATTTGTCTAATATGTATTCCATCACTCAACTGCCAAACTTTTGTCTTAAATATCGTGTGAAGAAACAACATATTAATTTTTAAGATGAATACATAATGTTACATTTGATTAATGTCAATAATATAACTTTTAGTAAAATATTTAAAAAAATATTGCAGGTTATTTCACGATGAAACGTGTTATCTTAACAGGTCACACGATATTGATTTAATGATGTTTTATCGCTTTTGTAGTAAACTATGTTCTAAATAAGTTTGTAAGTTTGTCAATACAGTTCTTTTGCAACAATGTCATGTGACTTTAACATAGATTTCAAGGATGTATTTATTCACTTAAATAGTTATGCAGATTATTGTTTTGCACAATGTCTATGTATATATATATATATGTTAAGAACATGAATTCAAATGCCAGTGCTTGCCACATTTTATACTATTTTCACATAAAACCCTGGGCTTACCTTTATAAGTTATATTCACCTAGGTGTATCAAAGTCATGAACATACAATAAACCTTTTCAGCAAACGAATACTTTACTCAAATCCCAAATCATTTTATTCACATCAATTTTTATCTTAATTGTAATTCTACTTCATTTTCATTGACACATGTTAAACATCTAATTACCAATTAATCTGTTTAGCAGATTATGTTTCATGAATCATATGACGCCAGTTCCTAATTTAGTAATTGATTGAAAACGACATATAAACGATATGAAGACCATATAATTTGTAGAGACTTTTATTATTATTAATCGTGCAAATGATAAACTATTTTATCATATATATTTATAATCATTCATTAATTTTGTTAAAAAAAAGAAGCAGGAAAAGGAGAACTATTGTGACGGCTCATCCTTAGAATATTTATTCTTTCATTCTTTCTAACATAACTGTCTCAGGAAATTTGCTTTCTTATCGCTAGCTTATAACAATTTCTTCGTACTACTATGATACTATAACTTCAATGGGGTTATAACCTCCTTCAAACTTTGATAAAATTTTAGTAACAGATTATTTAACTTCCCTAAGTGATTACAAGGGTCATTGAGAAGGTGTTGAAAACCTACAGAAGATTGTAAAACACCACTGTTCCAGGTTATGGGAGGGTTGGATCCTTTAAACGAGCTTTATCCCACCACATACTGTATGTGCCTGTCCTAAGTGAGGAGCTTGTAATTTAGTGGTTGTCGTTTGTTGCTGTGTAAAATATTTGTTTTCGTTCATTATTTCGTACAAACATTAGGCCATTAGTTTTCTCGTTAGAATTGTTTTACATTTGTCATTTTGGGCCTTTTATAGGTGACTATGCGGTGTGGACTTTGCTCATTGTTGAAAGCCGTACGGTGACCTATAGTTGTTCATTTCTGATTCATTTGGTCTATGTGGAGAATTTATTAACTATCCAATTTTGAACATATTCACAATACACATAGATTTATATATAAGAGAAGAAAAGATGGAAAAGTGGAGGGACTTTTGGAACTCTCCGTCGTCATTTGTGAAACAGATATTTAATAACGGTTGACTAAATTGTGATTGTGTCCATGAAATTTTCGAAGGAATAATTCCATATTTACCACTCGGAACTATCGGTTAAAAAGCTTGTGTTTAAATCGAAGGGACTTTTACAAAGTACGGTTTATCTCTCCCGAAGACACGATACTTGTATCTGCGTTGGCCATAAGTCTTAACAAAGATAACGTTTTCATATAAACATTTTATTGTGTGTTATGATTGTAGCTCTTTTGGAAACGATGGCCATTGTTACTGACTTAATATTGGCACATTTCGTCCGTAGCGATTAATGATCACTCTCGGGGACGTCAACAGTGAGCGGGTAATTAATACCTTATAAGATTCGCCTCCGGGTTTTACAATATACACCAAATAATAAAGCTGGAGGAAACATTGTATTTACAGTGCCAATTTGAAATATTTTCTTAGTCTATATTCCTTGAGTTATCTTATAATTGTTTTATTGATAGTTGAATCTTACTGTGTTCTTGTTTCCTAGGGTTTGTAAAATAAAATCATTTATTAAAGTCATATGATACCACAAAATTGAACAAAAGAGTTAAATATGTTTTATATACGCGAATGGCTAAGTTATACTTTACCAAACGTATAAATAAACTTTCTTATGTGCTCTATTTCGCCTAAGGCTATATGCAGTGACCTTAACCATGACACCTTTTGTCAGGCATTCGGTAATCGTACAACGCAAGTACAAAGGAAAATAGTAATGAAAGAAAAGGTAAAAAAAAACGCTGAAAGAAGATAGTATTAACCGAATAGGAAGTAATAATTTAAAATATACAAAATCATTTAAAACTGTTATTACAGCGACAATTTGACAAATGGGAACGCATGAAAACATAAAAATATATTGCGCTCTATTTATTACATTATTTTCATGTGTTCCATGGCTCTGTGAATTGTTTTCATAATTTAAGAGTCGGTAAACTTCGGAATCAAATTAGGAAAGTTTATTTGTAATGAATAAAATATGTATTGTGGATTATAATGTTTTGACTTCCACCATTGATTGTCCTCTATTAGTCTTTGTTGAATTTGCACTTTTCAACAAAATGTGCAGAATTTATCTTTGTTTCAAAGAACGAAATAATGTGCATGAATAAACTTTAATCATGTCCAGTATTACAGACAAAATTTCACATAACATTTCATTGCATATAAGAAAAACCATGATGTTAACCAATCAAATTTCACCTTTTCCAGTATTCAAGCTTTAGTTACCATGTAACATCAAGTTTCCAAAATATATTATAGAAATGCAAAATGAAAAAAATAATGGTGCTTTGGAAGACCCAAGATATATGTTTATGACAATTTTTACTGCAATGAAATGTAGGATTAATTTCCTACAACTATCCAATTCAAGCTAACATTTTTTCGATATTTTCGTTTGCAACCGGATGTGACGTACTATGATTTGGTGGTATTACAAATAAACAGCTGCATTTACAAAACGCAACATATACTTACAATTACTCAAATAGAAAAATCTTGAAAACGCTTTTCTCACAACAATACTTATTTATTAAATTATAGCCTAATAAAAGAAATCACTGTATCTACGCGTACTTTCTATTACAATACATTTACTACCCATCGTAACCCTTGTTAAGATTTTAAAGAATTCAAAAATAAGACTTTGATGATTGTAAGCTTACCCTATGTGAATGTTTTCTTGCATGAACTGCATAGAACCTATATGAAACTACTCTAATAACAAATTAAAAGCATTTAAGAATACTATAAATTAAAAGTTTAATTATTAATCATTCCAATATTCAACAGTATCTAATCCTGTACACATCTTACTGTTTTCCCAATTAGCTATAAAAGTTCACAATTTTTACTTCAAATGATCAGTTGAGAAATTTTGTCACAATAATATCATCTCTAACCATATATTTAAGACACCTTGGTTGATATATGAACTGGAAATGTTTGAACAAAGCCATATTATTTGCAAAAGTTGTATGAAGTTATCAGTTTGTATAGAAAATCATTAAAAGTTTGCTCAAATCTGTTTTGTGCAAAACTTCAAAGCAATGTTATTGTTTTCTATACAAAAGACCTTATAAAATAAAATCACAGCATTTTTCTCTGTTTTTTTTTTTTTTTTTTTTTTTTTTTTTGTCCCTGGGGCTTCAAATTTATTAAATAATTATGCTGTTTATGTGAATATTGATTATTTAGTATATTTTTAAGATAGAACACAATATCGTTAGTTTTATAGAGTTATGTTTGTACCTCTAGCTTGTATTTTGTAAAGCCGTGGTCACAAGAAATCCCAGTCAGGTGTTACGGCTTAATTATAGGTTTTCGACAGGACAAAACAACAATAGATATAGGAAGATGTGGTGTGAGTGCCAATGAGACAACTCTCCATCCAAATAACAATTTATAAAAGTAAACCATTATAGGTCAATGTACGGCCTTCAACACGGAGCCTTGGCTCACACCGAACAACAAGCTATAAAGGGCCCCAAAAGTACTAGTGTAAAACCATTCAAACGGTAAAACCAACGGTCTAGTATATATAAAAACGAGAAACGAGAAACACGTATAAATTACATAAACAAACGACAACTACTGTACATCAGATTCCTGACTTAGGACAGGTGCAAACATTTGCAGCGGGATTAAACGTTTTAATGGTACCAAACCTTCTCCCTTTTTCTGAAACAATAGTATAACATCACAACATAGAAAACACACGATAAAACATCAATTGGAAGGCTTAACTCAATCAAAACGTAAATTAACACACTATGAACGAATAAATTCGATCTGTGATACCTGAAAGTAAATACATAGTTAATAAAATATGAGGGACAAACATTCAAGGCCAAAAGCAAACAAACAAGTCCAAATAAAGCCATGGCAAAACACTACCGCGAAATATTAAACCCTTAGAAAATAATCACTTTTGAAAAACCGGTTTTCATAATATATACAGGTAAATGAAAAATAACTTTGTCGTTTTAGGTATACTTTTTTTTTTTTTATGTTCATCAAGGATCTACGAGTTTTAATGAATGCGAAGAGTATATATAAGCACTTCTTAACAATTTGAATTAGATATTTGCATATATCAATTTCGAATTAAAACTTAGTTGTAAATTACATTTCGAAATGTATTGATTTGAACTGAAAATAAAGAAAATATACTTCTTTATTGAAATATAACTTGATTTACATCATTACTCAAAATTAGAAAACTTATAAAATTTCGGCAAAAAATTGTATAGAGGATCAACAATAAATTTCCCGACAGCGTTACATAAATTATCTTCACAGAGACAGTATAAAATTAATATCTTGCCCCACATGTATCTCTTTTTTTGCAGGAAGTATGAGAACAGAGTCAAAATTAATAAATTATCAAATACCAGATAAACAAGTCAACAAAGGTAACCGGAAAACAAATGAATATTTTGTCTGAAAACCAGGCGCTAGCTCTTTTTTAAACTACACTGTTTCGTGTTCTATTATACAGCAGATTCAAACCTACAATTTATAAGGCATAACAGTGAAAAGGACTAATTTGTTCTTTATTGCAATCAAAGTGGCATTGTTGTTGTTATATATTGCCTTGCAAGTCAATAATTCAAACTCATCTGAATCCTCATATATGTGACATTTTATTTAACCTTTGTTGGAGATAGGTTGCGCTGTGATGTGAAAAGAACGATTCTAGGAAGGCCGCAACAGTTTACAAAAAGTAGATGATGAAACCAGGAAATACGCCCATCTACTAGATGGCAAAGGTTCAAATATCAATGGAGTCGGTAAAAATGTAGGTTAATTTACCGTCAAGTATATACATTACAACAAACTATTTGACTTACCTTCTAACAGTAATGATTCAATTGGTGACAAATTGTGTTGTTGATAATGATCATACGAAGTACAAAGGGCTGAAATGAGTGTTGCTACGGATTTTACATACGGATATGATTATACTATTTGGACTTTGTCTTCATCGCCAGACTGATTGTATCACTCCAGTAAGATATAGACATTTTATTATCATATAACGTGATGTCGCAAGAGCTCCTTACAATCTATTGATGTTTCCCACATAGAGCATTTAATATCTTTATTGAAAAGTCGAAATGATTAAAATCATAACAGGAGGGAACATTTTTCACATTCTATCGAATTTTAACATAAACGAACAAAAAGCCCAATTAAAATAAATAAATTCTAAAATATAAAATGCATTTAGATCTATTTATCGAACAGCTAGCATGTCTTAAAACCTCTAACATGCACAGGTGTGTTTGCATTGAACATACTGGATAGAGGTAAATGTTGTACGTAGTCACTTTGTTTTCTTTTAAATATATGCCTGTATACAGTAACAAACCTTATAACTGGATAGTACTACGTCAGATACAATATGATATGTGTTCTATATTACAAACAATCAAAGGGCATTAGCTATAATTAAGACAAAAATAAAAATCTAATTTATTTCTCTTTCAATTATTCATAAAAGAATATTGAAATAATTTTCGGCATTGCAAGTCGGTTTTGTTGATTCACTTATAAGAAGCTGAAAAACCCATCAGTGATGTTATTTTGCCTTGCAAGTCCTCATGCATTCAACATTTTATTATACCTTTGTTGGAGATAGGTTGCGCTGTCAGCTGTAAAGAACGAAACTAGGGAGGCAGCAGCAGTATACTAAAATAGATGATGCCACCAGGAAATACGCCCATCGAATAAATGGCCACGGTTCACATATCGATGTAGATTATTTGAATGTCAAGTATCATGTTTATTACATCAAAAATTGACTTACCTTCTAATAGTTATGAGTCTATTGATGAAACATTCATTTTTAATGATCATACGATGTATAGAGTGCTAAAGTGGATGTTGCTACGTGATATCACATACGGGTATGATTATATTATTTGAACTTTGTGTACTTCGCCAGTCTGATTAAGTCACCCCAGTAAGATATAGACTGTTTATTGTCATCGTTGTTATAACGTGATGTCTTAAGATATCCTCACAAGCTGTTAATTTTATTTTCAGATAGAAGCATTACGTATCATATGGAAAACCTTTTAAATGTTCATATTTTGTTTACCTTAGTCCTGTTTCATAATTTTAAATATTCTACATAAAATGTAAAGCAGTAAACTGAAGTACATACAACGAGACCACGTACATCCGATTGAATGAATTGATAACATAACATCATCATCAGAATCACGAGAATCATCATGATCATGAGAATCATCAAAATCAAAACATGAGAATCATCAAACTCATCAAAATCAAAATCATCAAAATCATCAAAATTAGAATGATCAGAATCAGAACAACCATCTTCCTTATTGTCATCAGAATTATTAAATTTATAATAAAATAGATACTAGTATCAATAAATGTTCATGCACTCATCTTTAAAATATATGCATTCTCTTGTTTTAACTGGCTGACGTCATCACGAGTATGTTAAACGTTATGGTATATCTGTTTCACAGATGACGAAGGATGTTCCAATCGTCGTTAGCACAATTCTGTCCTCATTTCCCAAATGTGATCTAGCAATTTGAAACTAGACTTATCACTAGTTTTTACTTACATGAACAACATGACGGGGCCACATGTGGAGCAGCATCTGCGTACTCTTCCACGCCGGTTTTTGTTGGGTTCGTGTTGCTCAGTCTTTAGTTTCCTATGTTCTTTTTGTATACTGTTGTTTGTCTTTTGTCTTTTCTTCTTCTTTTTTTTTTGACATTTTGTTTTGTTTCTGTCGCCTCTCTATAATAGTACAAATAGAACATAACTAACACTTATAGCTGCTATATCAGACATCTTTACTATCGGATGATATACCAATTTGGGACTCTTATGACACAATTTAACTAGAAATTTTGGAAGGAGGGTCAAATGAGCTTTTCTCATCACTTGGTGACCGTCGTCCGTCGTCGTTCGTCGTCGTCCGTTAACTTTACAAAATCTTCTCCTCTGAAACAACTCGGCCAAATTGAACAAAACTTGGCCTAAGTCATCCTTAGAGTATCTTATTGAAAAAATGTATCCAAAGACCCAGCCCACCAACCAAGATGGCCGCCATATCGAAAAATAGAACATAGGGTAAAATGAAGATTTTGGCTTATATCTCTGAAACCAAAGCATGTAGAGCAAATCTGATATGGTGTAAAATTGTTCATCAGTTCAAGATCTTTTTCCTGAAATTTTCAGACAAATCAAACAACATGTTGTTAGACTGCGGTTCTTGAATTAATAGCTTTAAGAACATCTTGCAGTTTTGGTTATTTTCTTCAATATTATTGTAGATAGAGATAATTTGTAAACAGCAAGAATGTTCAGTAAAGTAAGATCTACAAATTAGTCAAAATGATCAAAATTGTTAATTGATCCTTTTTTAAAAATTGGCCAAATAAAATTAAACTTAGCCAAATTATTATTTGAGTATCTTGACTGAAAAATTATCTGATGACGCTGCCCTACAACCAACATGGTCATCATGGGTAAAAGTAGAATATAGGTGTTTACTATAGAAGTTAAGGGAAAATGTAAAAAACAATTTCAAAACTTGAAAACTATTTTAATAATGATAAGGGTCTTCAGTAACTATTGTAAGACAGCAATGGGATGACTTGAATTTTTGTCTTTGAGGGATGCAATTTTTCACGGGTTGGGGAGGGGTGCTAATAACTCCTCCTTGATATGTTCCATTTTCAGAATTATTCAGTGTTACTTTTTTCTAAAACCATTGTTATATCTTTTTCAGCATACTTACATCGGGTGAATGCCCCCAGGACCAGGCAGGTTAGTCGGGGTAAAGACCCTTGTCCAAATTCTTCTTCAAGGTTTTAAAAACATATAAAGGCATTTCCAGCTTTATACAGGACCTGGGTGAAATAAATTTTGGAGCGGAAGAAAGGAAATTTTGCATTTTTGTTAATTATTTTGAATATCATTATAGATTAAGATATACGATAAACATCAAAACTATCAAGCAAAAAAAGATCTACAAAAAGTCAACATGACCAAAATTGGCAATTGGCATATTGGAGTTATTGTCTTTAAAGTCATTTTCGGCAATTTATTGGTAATTTTGTATTTTTTCAAAATCTTCTGCTTTTTATTGAACTACTGGGCTAAATTAATCCAAACCTGGCCTCAATAAGTATTAGAGTAACTGTTATGATTTTAACCGTATTTTACATGATATCCAAAACCACAGTAGAAACCGGTGAACGACACAGGCTTTTGAGAGCCTCTAGTTGTATAACCTTGACAAAAATATTTTAATGTTGCTAAACTTTTCATAAAAATACAGGACAACATTACATAAAAGAATTAGGAATAAATGAGCACTCAGGTAATCCCACATACAAAAACATATCATTTGACAAGGATGAGATTTTGGCGAATCATAAGTCCTTCATGGCTTCAATGAACATTGCATTGAACAACAAATCGGAGGACTTACCTTGTTTGTATTTGATACCTAAACTTCACAAAATTCCGTACAAACAACGGTACATTGCCGGCTCATCTGCATGTTCCACTAAAGAATTGTCCATTAGATTGACTAAAATTCTGTCCGCAGTGAAAGAGGGTCTTCAGAAATACTGTGAAACTGTTTACTCACGTAGTGGTATTAACCATATGTGGATTCTTAAAAACTCTAAAGAACTTCTGGATAATTTTAAATCTCGGTCTTTTTCTGAAATTAGTTCTATCAAAACTTTTGATTTTTCAACCTTGTATACCACCATTCCCCATGTGAAATTGAAAACCGCCTAAACGAAATAATCCACAATGCTTTTCATCATAAAAATGGTAGGATACGCTATAAATTTATTACTTTGGGATACCATAAGGCATATTTAGTTAATAGTGAACAAAAGGGTAAACCATGCTACACAGAGGAACAAGTGATCAGTATGCTGGAGTTTCTTATTGACAACATATTTGTTAAATTTGAGGTAGACTTTTCAACAAATTGTCGTCATTCCTATGGGAACGAACTGTGCGCCTCTCCTTGCCGACCTCATCTTATTTTCATATGAATCGGAGTTCCTTCAGACACTTGTCAAAAACAAGAAGATCAAAGAAACCAGGTTATTTAATTTCACTTTCAGATATATTGATGATGTTCTTTCCATTAACAATCCGAACTTTCTGATTGGGTTCCATTAATATATCCACCAGAACTAGAAATTAAAGAAACAAACGACACGGCTTCCTCCGCCTCATTTTTAGACTTATACCTCGAATTTGACATACACGGTTATCTCAGTACCAGAATCTATGACAAAAAAGACAATTTTAATTTTGAAATTATCAATTTTCCCCACCTGTAGCAATATACCAACTTCACCTGCATATGGGATATATATTTCCCAACTTATTCGGTATTCAAGAGCTTGTAGCTCTTACTCAGATTTGTAAAACGTCACCAGTGTCTACGCAAAAAGTTGATGAACCAGGGGTATATCAAATAACGTCTCGTCTTTTTTTCTAAAAAAAGTTTATCGGAAGGTACCATTAAGACCATGTTGATAAATTTTCCGTATCAACTTCACAAATAATACACGATGGTCTTGAAGTATAGATTTTGCGTACTGACGTTGTTTATCATCTTAATAACGTGTTATAGTATTCTTTTATTTGTCTTTATTAATATTACTTTTACTGTTAAGTCTGTTTTTTAGATATCCATTTGACGCGACTCTGTGGTTATGTATCCCGTCATACTTTGAACGACAAAATTATTTTATTTATTAATATTACTTTTTCTGTTAAGTCTGTTTTTGTGATATACATTTGACGTGACTCTTTACTTATGTATCCCGTCATACTTTGAACTACACAATTATTTTATTTATTTATATTAATTTTACTGTTAAGTCTGTTTTTGTGATATCTATTCTACGTGACTCTGTATTTATGTATCCCGTCATACTTTGAACGACAAAATTATTTTATGTTGAACTGTGCGAATTGCAAACGCGCTATTTTACGCCAGTACTTAAAACTTTCCATCCTTTATGGGTGGATTTTACATAGATATATAAAATCGTATAATATAAGCAAAATGAGGATGTTAAATTTGATGTATGCACAATATTGACTGCTGTACCCTATTTTGACATTTTACCTATTGTGTCTGTTTGTTTTGTTCACGCATCGTTGTCAATATAATGGAATTTGATGCGATTGTCATACAAGTGAGAGGTTTAGCTAGCTATAAAACCAGGTTCAATCCATCATTTTCTACATAAGAAAATGCCTGTACCAAGTCCGGAATATGACAGTTGTTATCCATTTGTTTGATGTGTTTAAACTTTTGATTTTGCCATTTGATTGGGGACTTTCCTTTTGAATTTTCCTCGGAGTTCAGTATTTTGTGATTTTACTTTTGATTGGAACAGAATAAATGAAAAATGCTTCAATCCAGAAACATGCCAATAATAGTATTATGAATAGTGATAATTCTATTTCAATTGATATTTACTTTAGATAGACAAATTAAAGTTTGTTCTGGGGTCAAACTTGCTAGGCGATATTTATACACTACAAAGCATAAAATATTTGTTTATTATGATACTTGATAGATAGTTGAAACGTTATTCCACACAGTACACGTTGTTTTCTTTTTTTGGAAGCTGCATGTCCCATGGTCTCTTTCGTTGTTGTGAATTTACAGTATTATATTCTTTCGATACAGATTTTTGATTCATCTAGATTAAGTGCCGATACATTAGAAGGCATCTTTAACAAACCTCTTCCGCGAAAGTATTTAAGTTATTGTATACGCGTCGGGAACCATACGTCGAGTCTTATCTGCAGAATGTTACGTGGAATTTTGCAATAAGGAGTTGAGGATGAGTGGTGAAAACGAACTTTCTTTGTCATGGAGATTTTGAAGGAATAATAAAGAAACTACATTGTACTTAACTTCTTCTTTAAAATGATACTTTCAGGACCCGGATACAATAATGTATAACGGCCACAACCTGCACATAGGAGCTGCTACCATGGCAGGATAGACAGAATGAATATTATCTTATTTAGAAATTCTGACGACGGATTTCAAAGTGTTATATCAGCATATCTTTAACAACCAAATATAAGCCTGAACAAGCATTAGTCCAGTGACTGTTCAAGCTGACATATTGTATAAGGTCATGGTAATCCTCACATGCTTTTCACTTCATAACAGGTCTTATTCAATGTTACAGGGTATAAGTATCCCTTATATACCTGCAAAAGAGTTATTTCTTTCAGAACGTCAGGTCATTCTTTTGAAGAATCCTACCGGACGATACCAAGTTTCAATGAAATTTGCTTCAAGGCATAAAATTATGACCTGAGTAAGGTCATTAATTTCCTGATTGAAATGCAAACTATAATTTACTGTAACATTTAATTCGGTCGCTAGTTATCGTGTGTTGTTGCCAACTGGTGGTTTACTTTTAAATTTTCCATATTTGTTGTTTTAAGGCAGTAACAATCCTTCCTTTCAATCGTGTGTAGCATTTTGAAAATCCTATTAATTCACATTTATTTGGAAATCATACTTTGACTTATATATGGAAGTTTAATTGTTTTTCGTGTTATATATATGTGCATCACAATTTTGTTTTCCTTTGATCCAAGCTCTATTTTTACTTTTACTCTATCTAATGATAAATTGACCCAATATTTCTTTTTTCTACAGAAAAATGCGTACTTTTGAAATGGAAAGTGGTATCATATTTAATCCTGATTCTGAGTTTGATAAAAAAAAGTTGCATTGCCAGACAAAGAGAAAAACAATTATATCTGTTTTTTCCGAGATACAAATGGTTTGAAAAACAATAAAACATAGCATTCCTCTTTCATCAACAAAGTACAATAAAAGTATAATAACTAACTTATAAATTGAAGTTTGTTCATACACCGTAACAATTCGTGTCTTTCTTTGTGCAGCTACAGTAATATTTCTATTGTAACTGGACAATAATTGCTAAAGTTTATATCTAAAATAATTATTGAGTTGTATTACACATTACGAAATGAGCCGTAGGGTGTGTTAAAACCTGATTGTAATCAGAAAAGAATATCCCACCTTATTTTTCTCGGTAAAATATGATGGAAATACTACAAATCTTTGCAGAAAATAATATTTGTTGACGTAATACAAGTCAGATAATGCATATTTTAAGGTTTTCTTGTCGTGTCACCCACCTCGGGGCATCAGGATTGCTCATTTGAACAATACTGACACCCCTCGGTATATTATACTTCAAGAAAAACTTTAAAATATGCATTTTCTATAACAGACTAGTAGTATGGCTTTATAGTGTATCTAATTGGTGTTAGGCCAGACAAATCCCCATTTTATGTTAAAAATAACCTGAATATCGAGATATGAGTGTCGTCATTGTGTCTATCATAGTTATAATGTATAAAAGATTTTTTTGCATGCAAATTTACCATCGTGTCAATCGGACATAGTACAATCCGATAAATATTTGATAAATGTAGAATTCGTAACAAGTCATAGTACAATCCGTTAGATACTTGATTTACATAGCACTGTGCAATCAGAATTCGTAACAAGACATAATACAATCCGATAGATATTTGATTAACCTTACACTATGCAATCGGTTCATGTCAATCCCATAGGTTTAACATTTATTACTAGAGCAATTCTAACAAACAATGACCTAATTATTTCACTGAATGTGACGATCATTAAATATTATATATCAAGAAATTCAATGTTATAGGTACAATTTTGTTTAACATTTGTGCATTATCGAACGAGTATAGCAGTTACATGAATACATAATTTCAAGTATATTACTCTTCAAATTTGTTTCTTTATCTCCTAACCCACTGAGATAAACGATAGTTTAACAGAACATTTGTTTTATCAGTTGTTATATTAACAATATTTTAATCCTCGTACGAAATTACTGACTGATAGACAATTTAGAATTAATGCTTTATATCTCAATTAAGATGTGCATTGCAATTATAGAATCTACAATTGTTAACTGATGCTAACCAAGTTGATAAATGTACTATGGTCTTAATGTCTTTCCCTTTTGATTGTGCTTTGTTCATTTTGTTAATCATTTTGTTCATTTTCACCAAAAATATATTCTTTTCTCGTCCAATTTTTTCATAACCTTTTCCCAAATGTGGTCGACAATGCGATTGGGTACCCGCGAAACGAAGTGTTGATACAGCATATGCAGCAAGTTCATTCCATCAGCGATTAAAAGGAAAGTATTGCAGAAAAAATGGACACAAATCTTCGCCTTAAGAAAAGATATCACATATTTTTATCATCTTGACAGTCAAGAAATAGTAAAACATAATAATGAAGATTACTACTAGGAGAATCAAATATATTGCAAAGTTTCATTCATGTATGAAAAGTTGAATCACAAAATACCAAACTCTATAGAAAATTAAAACGAAAAGTCCCTTACCAACTGGCAAAATCAAAAGCTCAAACCTAGCAAACGAATGGATAACAACTATCATATTCCTTACTTGGTACCAGAATTTTCTTATGTAGAAAATGGTGGATTAAAACCTGGTTTTATAGCTAGCTAAACCACTCACTTGTGTGACAGTCGCATATCATTCCATGATATTGACAACAATGTGTGACCAAAACAAACAGACATAATAGGTAAAATGTCAAAATAGGTGTACACCAGTCAACATGGTTTTATAATGTTAATCACTATAAAAACAAACAAATATGCAATGATTCTCCTGCAAAATTAAAAGGTCATAGAATTTGTTAAAGTTCTCGTGTTTTTATTCATGGTTAATGGAACATAATCTTACTTATTTTGCAAGGAAAGAAATAATACGTTCGACTTATCTGGACTGGATCTTCAATGTCTTTCTTAAGTAAAGGTATTGTCAACCTTCAGTATTACATATAAAGTAGAGAATTGACATAGTTTTAAGCCCTGACGTAAAAGATGGTCGCATTGTTAAATAGTCACAATGAATAATTGTTATTGGCTATGCAACAATTTCAATGGGTGTCGACCGTGAGCAAAACCAATGACGCATATAACAGTAATATAGATTTCTAAACTTTTATATATCATAACTAATGATGATCATTGTTGTCACTGATTGTTTGAATTCATTGAAAATGACTGGATTATTTAACATTGAATAAGTTTAAAGTATGATAGCGAACATTGTTCTTTATCACTTAAATCATAAAATACTCGAATAATCTAGATTGTCATGTGGAGATGAAAGGTCAACTGTTAACATTTTTCTCAATATTTGCCCTCACCTTTACATATTTGGCTCATACGATATCAAAATTGACTTTTAAATGGTCGTTGGAGATAAACTTAATCATTCTATAGTTCAATTATGCTGACAGCAATGTTTGCATTCCAAATAGCTGATTATAGATAATTACATTCAACTATTAAACAATCTGTGTGAAACACCATGATATCAGTACTGTTTTGACTTCCGTCTTATTCTTGTTGTAAATATACTTTGGATGTTTTGATATTTTTTTGGCAAGATTAATTACATTGATTTCAGTTCATGGTAAATCGACATAGACAAAAGTCTCCTCGCTGTATTTACTTCGATTTATCAGCAGCTTTAGTCTGTATAGTTTTAACACATCTTTTAAGCCAGACTCGTACTTTTTTGCTTTTAAAAATGCTGACATGATACTATTGGCTTTGCGTTTGCATAAACAGTAAAAGTTTCCAGCAGTAGAAACTTTCTATAAACTTATAAGTTTAATTCACCAGTACATGGGAACGTTAATAGTTTTAAGGACGCTTTTTCTGTGTGCAGGGTTTTCAACTCTAAAATATTAGGTTTATACAATCCAAATAATTCCCTGCTTTCCCAAGATCCTTTCACTATGTTCACTTCGTAAATTTTGGCAGACCGGATAAAAAATTGAACGTTCCGGAAATTCTGGTCCATCAAATCTTATGGAGTTTGAAAAGAGAGGGCGAAAGATACCAGAGGGACAGTCAAACTCATAGATTGAAAATAAACTGACAACGCCATGGCTAAAAAATAAAAAGACAAACAGACAAATAATAGTACACAAGACACAACATAGAAAACTAAAGACTAAGCAACACGAAACCCACCAAAACCGGGGGTGATCTCAGGTGCTCCGGAAGGGTAAGCAGATCCTGCTCTACATGTGGCACCCGTCGTGTTACTTATGTTATTACAAATCCGGTAAATAGTCTAATTCGGTAGGTCACATTCGTGAAAAGGGAAGGGTATTGTAGTTACGACATAAGGAACATATCCGATATCATCTGTGAAATGATTATTCCATAACGGTCAACTAACTCGTGATGGCGTCAGTAAAATTTACGAGGGATGATTTCAACTACACCATTTGGAACTCTTGGTTTAATAGCTTTCTTGTGAGCAGCACCTTTCTATCAATGAAATCATAATAGGAAATTCAAACACGGGGATATCGTATCAATTCGGAGATATATACTCCGTATGCAGGCGCTGTTGGAATGTTGCTACATAGAAATGGAAAGTTCACAATTGGGAAGCTGACATCATCTCTTTGTCGTAAAGTTTTGTTTTCAACCGACCCCATTGTCAATTTCTAGATGTAAGTCAAGATATGAGGCAGACTTAACTGTATCTGTTGTATCCTTTATCTCTAGTTCGATGGGATAGATTCGTTCAACATAGTCATCAAATTTTGTATTATTTAGTGAGAGAACATCATCTATATAGCGGAACGTAAAGTTAAAGGATATTGCTAGCTTCTTATCTTTCTTTTAAGAAGTTCCTGTATGAAGTCAGCCTCATAATAATAAAGAAACAAGTCGGCAAGAAGAGGGCACAATTGGTTCCCATTGGAATTCCGACAGTCTGTTGAAAACACGTCCTCCAAACGTAACAAATATGTTGTCAATAAAGAAATCAAGCATCTTGATAATGTCAGTTTCAGAGAACTTTTGTTTGAATCAGAGTGACTCTTTACAAAGTAGAATTTATCCCTCCCAAGACAAGATACTTGTATCTACGTTCGCCATTCTTTTTATGAAACAAAGCAATACCAACTCTTTCAATTAGTCTTTTAGTTTGGAATGGGAATACTTGTGTAAAGTGTAGAAAAGTCAAATGTTTTAATACTATTGCAAGGTGAGAGAGTCTTAGATTGTATGTACTCTAAAAGATCTTTGGATTTTTTTGTATCCACATCTGACTCACACCACCTCTAGAATAGGCAGTTTCACAATAAATTTGAAGCCCTGACCATAAACATCTTTCATAAGGTAAAAATGGCACCCATATAAATCTTCAAAACATAAATAAAAGTATAAACAATGTACAATAATAAACATCAATCATTGACTGAAATTATGAAGATATGCTTGCATGAACTGTTTTGACATGTTTGTTGATTTAAACAACCAATGTCAAGAGTGACAGGTATGATACGTTACCGTTAGATTTATAAGTTAGTTCTTGAAACAGGGACTTACCTTTTCTCTTTCGTAATACATGTACAATCGCGAGGACCAATACAAGTAACAAATAATAATTAAACACATCAATCGCTTGTTTGGCCGTCCTGAAAGAAAAGTCCTTATTAAAACATGCGTAAAACTTTAGAAAAAAATAGTAGTGTAAAATTTAAGTTTTTTTAGTGTCATTGTAGAGACGTATTCGTCTGTGATTCAGTTATATATATAAATATATAATTATCCCAACAATGTTAGATCTGCAAATTTGCGTTAAAAATGTTTGTTCTTCCCTCAGCGGGATTTGAACCCTTGTTTTGTGACATCATGGCAACACCGCCTGCACCGTGTCCAGAGCCGAGGACCATTCGACCACAGTGACTACATTAATATATAACTGTCGGTGGTCGATGTAAAGCCTTTCGTTGTCGGCTTTATCTAGGGTTGTAGTGGCAAGTAGATGGTGACTGTACCTTTCAGATCAGCTATTTTGTCTGTCGTAATGATGTAAATAACCATGCCATCACATCCAATTGAGACGACGTATATCTATATTATGGTGTTTGCCCCATATAACCACATGTTATCCGATGAAGAATGTCATAAAGTTGTCACACGACGTTTAGACGTTTAGACGTAATATGTTATGTACAAGTTTTGTTTTACATTTTGTACAAATTATAGATTTTACAACTTATAATTTGTATTTTGACTTTGAACAATTTGTAATTTGTACAAAAGTGCTGACATGATATTATTGACTTTGCGTTTGCACGTTCGCTAATTGAATTAAAATCATAAATCAAATTATACTTCTCCAGCTGCTTTCGTGTGTCCTATCTACTGCCTGAGGTTTTTTTAATCTTTTGCCATAATTCACTCACATCCTCAAAGGATACAGAACTTTTCAAATATTTTTGATTCCTGTGATCAATGTAACAAATTGGAAGAATGATATACTTGACATTATGCATTCATATAATTAACCTAACTCGTTCGATAATATACAAATATTTAACAAAAATATACCTATAATATTGAATTTCTTGATATATAATATTTAATCTAACTGGTTCGATAATATACAAATATTTAACAAAATGTACCTATAATATTGAATTTCTTGATATATAATATTTAATGATCGTCACATTAACTGAAATGTTTACGTCATTGATTGTGAGAATTGCTCTAGTTATATATGTTAAGCCTATGGGATTGTCATGAACCGATTGCATAGTGTAAGGTTAATCAAATATCTATTGGATTGTATTATGTCTTGTTACGAATTCTAATTGCATAGTGTAAGGTTAATCAAATATCTATTGGATTTGATTATGTCTTGTTACGAATTCTGATTGCATAGTGCTATGTTAATCAAATATCTATCAGATTGTATTATGTCATGTTACGAATTCTGCATAGTGCTAGGTTGATCAAATATCTATTGAATTGTATTATGTCTTGTTACGAATTCTGATTGCATAGTGCTATGTAAATCAAGTATCTAACGGATTGAACTGTGACTTGTTACGAATTCTACATTTATCAAATATCTATCGGATTGTATTATGTCCGATTGATGTCTCATCGACGTTGATATCATATCCCTGTTATTAACTCTATAGATGTGTTCTGGTTACTTGTGTCGATGTTTCTTTCACATTAATTTATACACCACATCTCTGTTATTGACTCTTTAGATGTCTGTGGGAAAAGTATGCAGTAGGGTTTCTTCCACATTGACACATTCCCACATGCCTGTTATTGACTCTATAGATGTCAGTGGAAGATTATGTAGTAGGGTTTCTTTCACATTGACACATTCACCACATGCCTGTTATTGACTCTATAGATGTCTGTGCGAAAAGTATGTAGTAGGGTTTCTTTCACATTGACACATTTCCACATCCCTGTTATTGACTCTATAGATGTATGTGGGAAAAGTATGTAGTAGGGTTTCTTTCACATTGACTCCTACACCACATGCCTGTTATTGACTCTATAGATGTCTGTGGGAAAAGTATGTAGTAGGGTTTCTTTCAAACTGACACATTCACCACATCCCTGTTATTGGCTCTATAGATGTCTATGGGAAAAGTATGTAGTAGGGTTTCTTTCACACTGACACATTCACCACATCCCTGTTATTGGCTCTATAGATGTTTGTAGGACAAGTATGTAGTAGGGTTTCTGTCACATTGACACATTCACCACAGCCCTGTTATTGACTCTATAGATGTCTGTTGGAAAAGTATGTAGTCGGGTTTCTTTCACATTGACTCATTCATCACATCCATGTTATTGACTCTTTAGATGTGTTTTGGTTATTTAATTTGTGTCCTTGGGTTGCTATCACATTGGCGTATACACAACGTCCCTGTTATTGACTTTATAGACGTATTCTGCTTGTTTATTGTATAGATGTGTTTTGTTATAGTCGTATAGATTTCTGTGGGATATTTGTGTCGTTGTGTTGCTATCTCATTAATCTGTACAGCAAATCCTGATTAATCACTCTATACAAGTGTGTCATTGTTATCCCATTGCGTGTACACCTCATCACTGTTATTGACTCTAAAGATGTGCTTTAAATATTTGTGTCGTTAGGTTGCTATCTCATTAACGCGTACACCACATCCCTGTTATTTACTGTATAGATGTGGTTTGGTAATTTGTGTCGTTAGGTTGCTATCACATTGACATATACACCACATCCCTGTTATTTACTCTATAGATGTGTTTTGGTAATTTGTTTCGTTAGGTTGCTATCTCATTGACATATACACCACATCCCTGTTATTTACTGTTTATATGTGTTTTAGTAATTTGTGTCGTTAAGTTGCTATCACATTGACATATACATCACATCCCTGTTATTTACTCTATAGATGTGTTTTGGTAATTTGTTTCATTAGGTTTCTATCTTGTTGACATATACACCACATCCCTGTTATTTACTGTATAAAGGTAATTTGGTAATTTGTTTCGTTAGGTTGCTATCACATTGACATATACACCACATCCCTGTTATTTACTGTATAGATGTGTTTTTGTAATGTGTTTCGTTAGGTTGCTATCACATTCACATATACACCACTTCCCTGTTATTTACTGTACATATGTGTTTTGGTAATTTGTTTCGATGGGTTGCAATTACTTTTGGATTCATTAAAGACTGTAATCATTATATAAATTTATTTGGCCGAAAACATAAATCTTTATATACATGTCATTACAATAATATAAAGAACAAATACCAATACATATACAAATACTAATACTTATTCAGTTATAGCTAGGAAAATACATTTAATAGCGGGCCACAAAATTAAATATCCGCCGCATAAGTCACTGATACAAAATATGCAAAAATTAAATAAAATAAATAAAAAAAAAAAAATATTTTTCAAACAATATAAAAGGTAGGAGGGTGGAAATTTTTTCGATCTTACTACTCTAAAGAATTCTAAAGTAATGACTAGGAAAAACAATTCACTTTAATACTAAAAGGTGGAGTGAACACTAATCAAAATCAGTTAAGCGAGAATATCAAACGATCGGCCAAAGGGGAGTAACTCGAACATATTTCGCATCGTAATTACTAGCTTTTAGAAAAAACAAACCTATCACATTGACATATACACCACATCCCTGTTATTTACTCTATAGATGTGTTTTGGTAATTTGCTTCGTTAGGTTGCTATTACATTGACATATACACCACATCCCTGTTATTTACTGTTTATATGTGTTTTGGTAATTTGTGTCGTTGGGTTGCTATCACATTGACATATACAACACATCCCTGTTATTTACTCTATAGATGTGTTTTGGTAATTTGTTTCGTTAGGTTGCTATTTCATTGACATATACACCACATCCCTGTTATTTACTGTATAGTTGTTTTTGGTAATGTGTTTCGTAAGGTTGCTATCACATTCACATATACATCACATCCCTGTTTTTACTGTATATATATATATATGTTTTGGTATTTTGTTTCGTTGGGTTGCAATTATTTTGGCTTCATTAAAGACTGTAATGATAATATGAATGTATTTGGCTGAAAACATAAATCTTTACATACATGTCATTACAATAATAAAAGAACAAATACCAATACATATACAAATACTAATACTTATTCAGTTATAGCTAGGAAAATACATTTAATAGCGGGCCACAAAATTAAATATCCGCCAAACAAGCCCGCCAAACAAAACCAAATAAGTTAATGGAGCGGTTAAACCCAAGAGATGGAACACTCTCTTGAAAGTTCAACTCAAGCAGGAAGAATAAACCACTTCTTCAGCTGCTAGATCTACTTAGGAGATGCTCACGGAAATCTCTTCTTAAAGTAAAGTACCTTAAAGAGACATACATTCAATTTAATGAATCCAAAGGATGAAACGCTCCCTTGAAAATTCAAAACCCAAGGAATGAAACACTTCCTTTAGGCTAGCCTATGAAAACTAAATAATAACTACAACATACAAAAGACAAAATAAACAACATTAAATTATTTACATATGATTAATAGCATGCTGAAAACACTTGCGCAATTCGTATTGCCCAGCTCCGTTAAGGTGAAGCCAACCATCTTTAAAGGCAAATAATGACCTGACTGGAATGCCTTTATGAAAAATCTTTAAAAGACCTAATATAACTTAAATTACTCTTAGAGCACATCTTGCTCAATTCTAAATTAACACTTTTACACTTATTACCTGTATACGAAAAATCAACAGGCCTTGGCAGAATAGAAGAAATAAAATCGTAATACTGTATGAATAAGATTTGATAGTAACAATTAGTTCTTATAATCAGCAATAATTTTGTCAACAGAGTTATTAACTATATCATGAGTACCTAAGTGAATAATAATAGGAGAATAGT
The DNA here is from genome assembly GCA_017311375.1 of Mytilus coruscus. Taxonomy (NCBI): domain Eukaryota; kingdom Metazoa; phylum Mollusca; class Bivalvia; order Mytilida; family Mytilidae; genus Mytilus; species Mytilus coruscus. The sequence goes on along the minus strand of CM029606.1, from coordinate 16,563,053 downwards.
TAGCTAAACATATCCATAATCATGTTTCTTAAAGAATTTATCCTGGCTCTTCTGACCGCGACCAAATCCATACAAAATATGTCATCCAAATATTTCCCTATAGAGTCTGTAAATACCAAAACCTTCTTATTGGTCACAACTTCTGAAAGACAATTAAACAAAATTTGCCATGTTTCTAACCACTGAAATTTTATTCTTCATAGAAAATTCTAAATATATCTTATAGACATCGCTTGCCCAGTCCTCGTGTAACTGAATCAGATCACTAGGCACGTGAGAACTAAATGCAAAAGTGGCACCACCCTCCTTAAACTATGTGATGAATATGAATCAGGATCTCTCCTGTCTTCTGAATAACAGATTTCAGTTTATTCTGGAACTGTGCATAAGTGACAGGTACCAACTTCGATTTCTTACTTATAACAAAGGCAGGGGAATCATTAGATGCCGAAATTTTACTACACATACGATTATAGGCAGGAACCGGACAAAGGACAGAACCAGGAATTTTAACCAACGGAATCTTTAATCTTCTTTCTCCATCTTGAATAGTCTTAGTTCATTCAAAACAACTATAGCAATGTCGTTAACAACAAAGACTTTACCTCTGGTCAATTGCTTATTCTTATCAAATTGAGAACTAGAATCTGGAGCTAAATTAGATTTCCTAGACATTAAGAAAAAGGCAAACAAACAAAAGACACCAATATACACAATCAGAAGAACTTCTTAAATTAAGATGTTTCTCCATCTCTAATAAAATATCTGGCGAAATGGGTAAAGCTCTACGTGGCATATGTAACTTGGTTCGTGACAATCCTTTAATCAGTAATTTATAAACAAAACTGACTAAGTGCGGAAAGGTACAATCCATCAACAAATGCATAATTTTACACCATTAATATAATTCTTAATAGATTCTACAGATTTTTATTAAAAGACCAACCGAGAAATTGTGCATAACAGCAAATAGTATCCAAATTTGCAGGAATAAAACTCATATTAAAGTAAGTGCGAAATAGTAAAAGGCTCTCCATTGAACTAATAGTTTTCTTTGATCCTAGCGCATATGCAGCTCTAGTAGAAACTCTAACATCCTCTTTTAACTGTATTAATTCTAATTCGGAAAAGCATTCAAAATTCTTTTATTGACTGTCAAATGTTTGTTCAATTATAAACTTTACCAACTTATTTACCAGTTATGCGAAAATTTAAACAAATGTTCTTCCGCACCAAACTCTTGCAATGAACCTGATACGGCATTATAGAGCAATGCAGCAAATTTATCCGATAAATAATCTGGTAACCTATTCTCAGTTCCTGCTAAATGAACAGCCCGACTCTCAAATTCGTATATAGCAGCAATATAGCCAAGTTCCCTAAGACAACACTGTAAAAGGTATCTCTGGACTTACCAGTGTTAATTACAGTAACAGACGTAATGTTATCGCACATAATACGAATTCTCTTTCCCTAAAGCACTGCGCCCACAACTTTAAACTTACCATAATAGATAATAATTCGAGACAGTTTATATGTAAATAAAATCTATAATAAATTCCGGAAAAACTTAAATAAAGAATTTTCCACTAAACCAATCGCCGCAACCCGACAAGCAAGCGTCAGAAGAAAAACTTCATCCGGTTTCGACCATTCCTCCAAGATCATCATTGATATTCCGTTGTACTACTTTACCTTAAATTCATGACCCACATTTTTTACGTGCAATTCTATCCCTACTTACTATTTTATGTATAAAATATAAAGAAATAGATTTGGTAGGCTTGTGAAAATATTTGCAAGCTATAAACTGTCCACACTAGGGACTTGAAAACCAAAGGACGATAACTGTGTCACCTGACCAATAGTCGATTAAAGGAAAACAAATTTTACAAATAAATAAAACTATAATTTGATTATTTTATGACATTAGTAACAAAATCTTAATTCTTTCAGACGCAGAAACAATTCCGTCAATTTGTATATGTATGTCAATGTTGTATGACATTTGATTAAAGGGTAATTACGAATTTTTTTTTTTTTTTGGCAACAACAATTATAAAATTATGATATTTATTATATAACCATTCCCAGACAGCAAATATCAGACCATGCAACAAAAGAGATCAGAATCTAGAGATATCATATAAGTTTATATGTCAGGCCCTGAAGTTATGGACAGTTTTAGGTCTGGTGAATATGTGGAAAGTTCTATGTGTAGCAGTGTTTACAGGGCAGACGAATGCCAGTATATTTGGAAATGTAGGATATCAAAATTACTGACAAAATAAATCACTTATTTCAAACTGACAAGAACTTCAAATATAGACTTTAAAACAGGTCTGTTACAAATGGTTTTAGTTTTCCTATTTGCCAGTAGTACAAAAGAAACTCCTCCAGCAGGGTTATGATTCAATCAGCAACCTTGTCAATAATTTTATCTCAATTTCTCGAGTTTATCATAATTATATCATCCTATTCCAGCGCCTCATATCTACAACTCACTTCAAGAAGTGGCCCCGACCCTGAGGGAAGCTGGGTCACCTTAACATGTTGATTTCGATATTTAACCTACCACTCATGACATGGCTCCCGAGCCTGAGGCAAACTGGTTCACCAGGACAATATTAATTTCGAAAGTGCCTAGTAAGTTTAAACTTACTTCTTAACACATGAATAGTTTTGGTTGTAATAAACAATTATATTCAGCAGGAAATTATGAAAAGAGAAAAAAACACCGGCATTTGAAGGAAAAAATAGAATGATCCATTATTTGGTTTTTATCTAAATTTTCTGTATTTGTGGCAGCTGTAAATTGATAGATTTCGATCCTAAAAACATGTTATTGATGTTTACATCCTCGTCCTTGGTCACTGCTGTATAATTGTCTCATTGACAGTTATACCACATCTTCTTATATCTATATATGTTATTGGTGTTTACATCCTCGTCCTTGGGTCACTGCTGTATGATTGTCTGATTGACAGTTATACCACAACTTCTTATATCTATATATGTTATTGGTGTTTACATCCTCGTCCTTGGGTCACTGCTGTATAATTGTCTCATTGGCAGTTATACCACAACTTCTTATATCTATATATGTTATTGATGTGTACATCCTCGTCCTTGGGTCACTGCTGAATAATTGTCTCATTGGCAGTTATACCACAACTTCTTATATCTATATATGTTATTGATGTGTACATCCTCGTCCTTGGGTCACTGCTGCATAATTGTCTCATTGACAGTTATACCACAACTCCTTATATCTATATATGTTATTGGTGTTTACATCCTCGTCCTTGGGTCACTGCTGCATAATTGTCTCATTGACAATTATACCACAACTTCTTATATCTATATATGTTATTGATGTTTACATCCTCGTCCTTGGGTCACTGCTGCATAATTGTCTCATTGACAGTTATACCACAACTTCTTATATCTATATATGTTATTGATGTGTACATCCTCGTCCTTGGGTCACTGCTGAATAATTGTCTCATTGACAGTTATACCACAACTTCTTATATCTATATATGTTATTGATGTTTACATCCTCGTCCTTGGGTCACTGCTGAATAATTGTCTCATTGACAGTTATACCACAACTTCTTATATCTATATATGTTATTGATGTGTACATCCTCGTCCTTTCGTCACTGCTGAATAATTGTCTCGTTGACAGTTATACCACAACTTCTTATATCTGTATATGTTATTGGTGTTTACATCCTCGTCCTTGGGTCACTGCTGAATAATTGTCTTATTGACAGTTATACCACAACTTCTCCTTATATATATATATGTGTTATTGATGTTTACATACTCGTCCTTGGGTCACTGCTGTATAATTGTCTCATTGACAGTTATACCACAACTTCTCCTTATATCTATATATGTTATTGGTGTTTGCATCCTCGTCCTTGGGTCACTGCTGTATTATTGTCTCATTGACAGTTATACCACAACTTCTTATATCTATATATGTTATTGGTGTTTACATCCTCGTCCTTCGGTCACTGCTGAATAATTGTCTCATTGACAGTTAAACCACAACTTCTTATATCTATATATGTTATTGGTGTTTACATCCTCGTCCTTGGGTCACTGCTGAATAATTGTCTCATTGACAGTTATACCACAACTTCTTATATCTATATATGTTATTGATGTTTACATCCTCGTCCTTGGGTCACTGCTGAATAATTGTCTCATTGACAGTTATACCACAACTTCTTATATCTATATATGTTATTGATGTGTACATCCTCGTCCTTGGGTCACTGCTGAATAATTGTCTCATTGACAGTTATACCACAACTTCTTATATCTATATATGTTATTGGTGTTTACATCCTCGTCCTTGGGTCATTGCTGAATAATTGTCTCATTGACAGTTAAACCACAACTTATTATATCTATATATGTTATTGATGTGTACATCCTCGTCCTTGGGTCACTGTTGAATAATTGTCTCATTGACAGTTATACCACAACTTCTTATATCTATATATGTTATTGATGTGTACATCCTCGTCCTTGGGTCACTGCTGAATAATTGTCTCATTGACAGTTATACCACAACTTCTTATATCTATATATGTTATTGATGTTTACATCCTCGCCCTTGGGTCACTGCTGTATAATTGTCTCATTGACAGTTATACCACAACTTCTTATATCTATATATGTTATTGATGTGTACATCCTCGTCCTTGGGTCACTGCTGCATAATTGTCTCATTGACAGTTATACCACAACTTCTTATATCTATATATGTTATTGATGTGTACATCCTCGTCCTTGGGTCACTGCTGAATAATTGTCTCATTGACAGTTATACCACAACTTCTTATATCTATATATGTTATTGATGTGTACATCCTCGTCCTTGGGTCACTGCTGAATAATTGTCTCATTGACAGTTATACCACAACTTCTTATATCTATATATGTTATTGATGTGTACATCCTCGTCCTTTGGTCACTGCTGAATAATTGTCTCATTGACAGTTATACCACAACTTCTTATATCTGTATATGTTATTGGTGTTTACATCCTCGTCCTTGGGTCACTGCTGAATAATTGTCTCATTGACAGTTATACTACAACTTCTCCTTATATCTATATATGTTATTGGTGTTTACATCCTCGTCCTTGGGTCACTGCTGTATTATTGTCTCATTGACAGTTATACCACAACTTCTTATATCTATATATGTTATTGGTGTTTACATCCTCGTCTTTGGGTCACTGCTGAATAATTGTCTCATTGACAGTTAAACCACAACTTCTTATATCTATATATGTTATTGATGTGTACATCCTCGTCCTTGGGTCACTGCTGCATAATTGTCTCATTGACAGTTATACCACAACTTCTCCTTATATCTATATATGTTATTGATGTGTACATCCTCGTCCTTGGGTCACTGCTGAATAATTGTCTAATTGACAGTTATATCACAACTTCTTATATCTATATAATTTTTTTATATGTTATTGATGTTTACATCCTCGTCCTTGGATAACTGCTGAATAATTGTCTCATTGACAGTTATACCACAACTTCTTATATCTATATATGTTATTGATGTGTACATCCTCGTCCTTGGGTCACTGCTGTATAATTGTCTCATTGACAGTTATACCACAACTTCTTATATCTATATATGTTATTGATGTGTACATCCTCGTCCTTGGGTCACTGCTGTATAATTGTCTCATTGACAGTTATACCACATCTTCTTATATCTATATATGTTATTGGTGTTTACATCCTCGTCTTTGGGTCACTGCTGTATAATTGTCTCATTGACAGTTATACCACAACTTCTTATATCTATATATTTTATTGATGTTTACATTCTCGTCCTTGGATAACTGCTGCATAATTGTCTCATTGACAGTTATACCACAACTTCTTATATCTATATGTGTTATTGATGTGTACATCCTCGTCCTTGGGTCACTGCTGCATAATTGTCTCATTGACAGTTATACCACAACTTCTCCTTATATATATATATGTTATTGGTGTTAACATCCTCGTCCTTGGGTCACTGCTGCATAATTGTCTCATTGACAGTTATACCACATCTTCTCTTTTTATTGAATTATTCGTTGTCCTATACGTGTACAAGTTTTTGGAAGAAAATATGTTTTTCTCTGGTTGCTTAGAATAGCTTGACAGTTTGTTTACTTTGTTATTGAATATAAACCAAATGAATATATTTTAAAAAAACCTGATAACTTCTTGTGACGTGACAATTAAGCTGTTATGTCAGGTTTACCATGTGAGGTTCGTAAAGGTTCAGATAGAGCTCAAAAATGTTCAAAGGTGATGGATTATTCAATGGATATTAGGTACAAAATGTATATAGTTGTATTATGTTATACAGGTCAAAACAAAATTTTATATGTTTATTACTAAATTCAATTTTTTAAACATTTACTGAATTTGACTGTTGACCCAGGGTCTTTTGCCAACTCTTTGTAGAAAGTAAAATAGCAAAAATATCAAACTCCAAGGAAAATGCAAAACGGAAAATCCTTTATCAAATGGCAAAATCAAAAGCTCAAACACATCAAACGAATGGAAAAAATGTCATATTCCTGACTTGGTACAGGCATTTCATAGTGTAGGTCATACAAGGAAGATCCATCTACTAGGTGAACTGTTCAACTTTTTACAATTATTTATAACAGTAGTGTTGTATTGGGGATTCTAGCGAGTTTTCTTGCAATATATTGCAATGTCTGGAATGTGTGACGTCATTCAGTATGTAAGGAATGTTATAGGTTAGGAATGTAACGCCCTTCAGTATGTGAGGAATGTTATAGGTTAGGCATGAGTGACATCATTCAGTATGTAAGGAATGTTGTAGGTTAGGAATGTGTGACGTCATTCAGTATACAAGGAATGTTATAGGTTGAAAATGTTTCAGTGATATGTTATATCATTAAGCGCAGTTTCCATATATTTTAAAATGGCAACATTGGTGTGTGTAAAGAAGTCAATATTGAATCAGTTAGGGTATAGAGACTTGCAGCATTGGATGTCCAATTCAAATAATGTGTATATAGGTAGAGGTATGCCATCTTCTGTTGAAGGTAGTAAATGGCAGAATCCTTTCCAGGTAAAGACATATGGACGCAATAAATGTATCCAGTTATATAGGAAATACATATTAACTGATACCACGGTCTATAATGGTAAGACATTGTCTGAATCATTGTGTGAACTTAGAGGTAAAAATCTAGGTTGTTGGTGTCACCCAGCCCCCTGTCATGGAGACGTTCTGATAGAATTGCTTAAAAAAGGATAACTGTGTCGGACTATGTCATATATTTCAACAACCACACAACAGTTAACATGCTTTCTGATAACTCATCAAGTCAGTATGCAAGCATTAGATCCAGTCTGAGTTCAATATATCGCAACTACGATTTCCATCTAGGCATAATAAAAATTACTGGAATCTGCATCATGTTATCCCTGATATGTACGACACTGGTTTTGACTAGTTCTTTATATAAAATTGATAAAGAATACAACAAAACAGAATGTATACATCTATTAGATAAGTCAGACTTTCCTGGAATGACACTCATTGCATTCAGTTATTTGAGTTACCAGACAACGAACTATATGTGAGGGTGTGCAGTTATCAAGAATCAGTTATACTGGACATAAGAAGGTTTCACAGAGGACAAGCTACTTCAATTGGGTTGTATTTGAACTTAAACCAATGGAACTATCTGAGAGACTTCAGAATGCTATAGACAAGTCCATAGATAATGCATTAAATGTGACACTTCATAAAAATATTGAATAAAAGTAAAAGTTTTGTCTGTGATTCATTTCTTTCCATAGATTTCTTTTAGATTCTTGACTGAGGCTGACTATTTTGTTAAGGTCAAATAAACAAGATGTCTGATAACAGTTACTGGATACCTAAATTTCAACCTTTTCTCAGGATTTTTGTTTTGTTTTTTGTCATGTCTGCAGAAAACACTTTGATTTAGAATAATTATCTTTCCAAATGTCTGCGAGGACAAAGAAACATACAATGTTTCCCAGGATTTTCAGTTCTGATGGCACCTGTAGTAATAAAAGTTCATTTTGAAACGGATGTAAATGAAATTATGTTTTGATGACTTCTCTTTTCAAAGAACATATACATGTTGCACCATATGTCACTTAAAACAAAACAACAGGTTAGAAAATCTGTGTTATTAAAAGTAGGTAATTGACTCAGCAGGTGCATAAGCATTAACCTCTTACAACATATCAAACATCAAAACATGTGAAATATCCATTATGAGGTGATTAACCTCAAAGACAACCTGTGAAATAAATGAAGACATTTTCATAACAATTTTATTTTCATTCAATAAAAATAATGTAAATTTTAACAAACAGTATTTTGATATCTAAAACATGCAAAGGTATAATTTCATATAAAATGAGCACAAAATTTCAATAAAAATTTTGACGATGGAAAAAAAAGAAAAGGGATGAACATTTAAAATTTAATGACAAAATTGACCTGAATGATAACTTGAATAAAGAAACTTTGGAATGTCATTTTCAGTGAACACTATTGTTTTCAAAATATTTAAGATTTTGAACAGGAAAAATTTGAATGAAAATTTTAAAAATCAAAATTTACAATGATTCAAAATACGATATCATTCAACAAAACCAGTATTTGACCAGTATTGGAAACCATACTTATTAAGATTTAATTTTCGAAAAATAATGTAAGGAAATCAAATATTCAAACAATGAATGACTAGTTATTAACTTTATCAATGTAATGAGTATAAAATGAGAACACACATTAATGCACTAGAAATTATGTTTCAAACATTTAAAACTCAGCAGTAGTGCTTGTAATATGCAAAGAAATAAATGACTTGTTATGAACGTATTTTGGTACTATATATATATAAACATTTGAGGTAGTGGAGATGAATGAAAACAATCACAATAAAAATCACAGATATACAAATAATTAATACTATCATAAAAACATTCAACAAAAACCAGTATTGTAAGAAATGTATAGCAAACTGATGGAGAAATTTTCATGAGACAGCTTTAAAATGATGCAATGAGTATAAAAACGAGTACGAATGACTAGTAATAAAAGTATATTTTGTATTCACAAAGTTTTAAAATTATGGAAAAAAACATTGAGTATGTTGAAGTAGTTGAATGTTATTAAAAATGTAAAACAGTAACACAACTACTAAAAATCACAGATACGATATAAACATCATTCATATAAAAACTATCACCTGCATTTGATTGCAAGTAAACAAATGCTTTATGTAAAATCAAGATCAGCACCATTGCTTTGATAAAAAATACACTATTCTACACAACTAAAAAATAACTATGTAAAATCAAGATCAGCACCATTGCTTTGATAAAAAATACACTATTCTACACAACTAAAAATAACAATGTAAAACTTTTCATCTTCTGAAAGAAATATTGTTAGGAGTGACTAAGTTTAAATAAAACTGATTAGAAAATTAAAACAGGGAAAATTAATAACCATTCAAAACAGTAAGTGTAAAAATTATTTAAAAATATTTGACACAATTAAGTCACAGGGAATTTGGAGTATTTTGGAATGAAATATTTTCACAATGAAAATCAATTATAATACTTATACCGAAAATGAAACCAAACATTTTGTGGTGTAAACATAACAGACTTCTGTGAAAGTTAAAAGACTTTTGTTGAAATTAAATGATTTTTGTAATTACTAAAGCCGCATTCATATGAAAATCACAAATTACAATAGTACCAAATATCTTCTAGTAATACTGGTAATAAAATCACTACTGCTACATTATATCCTCTGACAAAATTAACATATAAGTCTAGCAAGTACACATGCATAAAACACATACATTGTATACAATGTACATATATATCTCAATTTTTTTTTTATCAACAATGCCCAGATCTAAAGCAATAAAATTTGAGACAATGTATGAAGTGCAAAATTATTGTCAGTGAAATTATATTTTATATGTATATATAAACATGATAAATATAAAAAAAGAAGTGAAACAAAGTACAAAAAATGTATGCTGAAAATGGGAATCAAATTTGATTGGACTGCTTTATTAATTTTTTCAATCCAGATCTCCACCCCCAAACTTTGAAAAGTTGATTTCACTCCTCCTCCAAATGAAAACTAACACATTCAGATTTACATATATGTAGTTGGGAGGGGAAACCTCCATTCAAAATAATATAAATCCAAAGTAACAGAAGTTTGCTGAACATTGCTCTTCAAAGGCTTTTCCAAAACACTACAACCATGGATTTTAAGTTGCGATATGAAAAGACCACACTTTACGATCTACCAGTTATACACACACCATGCAATTTGTGTAATAAAGATTCAAGTACTAAACATGAGATTGAGAGCATGTTAAATTCAACAGACCAGACAGCAAGTCTGGATAAAGACCTCACTGGAATTTACCACTACTTAGTACATTCCAGCACCCAAGATGGAATTAGACTGCTGTACTGGATGGATTCAGAAAAGCTTGTGTGGTTATACGAGTTGGTGAGATGTCTGGACAATGACACTGGGCATGGAATCAGAATAAAGATGATGGTGGTGGATGTTATGCATGAAAGGTAATTACTACATTTTTCACTTATAATTTAACAATATTGAAAAGTTACCATTGTCTACTATTTCTACCTAAGAATCAGATATATGGGATTAAATGGATTCAATATAATGATATAAAGCATTACATTTTCTCTTTATTTATCGGATTCTTGAATTAAGCATAAAAAAAAATTGTTTAACTTTAAAGCATGTAAACTACAAACTTAACCTCTGTATCTGTCGCCGTACCCTGTTAGATCTTCTTAGAGTTGGTTGCAGTTGATAAACGAGTCTTGGTGGGGTAGGAGGTCTTTGACGATGTAGCACATGAAGTAGACGGTGTACATGGTTGAAGAAAACCACATCAAACATTAAGGGGAATCGTCTTTGCACTATAGGTAGAGCCAACAAAATAATATACTGCCAATGGCCACCTGTAATCAATGATTTTTTTTTTTTACTTTAGTAATCCATAATAGACTTCTGCTCACACATATTATAATAATATTATTAAAATAGCTAATCCGATTTTAAAATTTGTGGTGGATTTCTTGGAACTTCAAACATTATGTCAGAGGACATCTCAATATCATTCCTGTTTTTGCTTCTAGATCTGTGCCTTTTCTTTGACACGTATCTCCCACAACAAACTAGTAAGACAATGACGACTACTGTAAATATAGGAAAATTATCATAAATATGATAAATGTTTGTTTATGTGTCATTTATAAATTATGCAGTCTTGAAAAAGATAACAATTATTAACTTCAAGAGCACTAGTATATAACATATTTATTTATACAGAACAATGTCTCATGTCAATTAAAGTTTAATTATATGGTAAGCTAATAAATGCATTTAGCCTTATCACTTATATTGTCAACTTGTCATGCTCACTTTCATAGTACATTAAATGACTAGTCTGTTATCTGTTCGTGATCACTGGTTATTTTCCGATTACATGTTTATGAAAATGTACTTAGTATACCATTAAAGCTGGATAACACATTTAGCTGATTTTTTTAAACCATTATTCAATCAATTTTTACACACACCAGTATTTTTTTACTTAATAATTAACAAGACATACATTTTTGTATGCATATATATATTTACCTATGATAAGACTCACTGTTGAATACATCCAGGTGTACTCATGATACTGTTCTTCTGACTTTTCCAATCTGATCGTACTGAGTATGGATTGAGTTGTCTATAAAGAAAATTAATCTTAAAATATGTAAAATACATTTGTATCGCGTTATATATCCCTACTGAAATATACAAGGAAAATAAAATATATTTATTTTTTTTATATAAAATTACAGAGAGAAGGTAAACAAGACCATAGTAATGTCACAGGCAGTATTAGTTGATAAAGGAGGTCAATCGCATGTACCACATGATTCACCAGTGCCATCACCAAGTGCCTATTCAAGACAAGAGATAGAGTCAGATGTTGATCAATCATAAATGAGGTATATATTTATAAAACACAACATTTTCCATATAGATCATTTTGTAGAGTTGGAATCTAAATTTCATATATGTACAATATACATTCTTTCGGAATCTACTATGATCTAAAACAGGATTTAGCTGTGTATTGATCATTTATAGAAAAGGATGATCTTTAAAGTAAAACTTTTCCTGACAGCCATTGCATTATTTTCATTTTTTATTTCCTAAACATATATGTGTATACATGTATATATGTCTCTGCCTAAACTAACTGTCTAACTGCATTTGTAAAAAGACAAACCTACTGTATACGTTTTTTATTTCAGATGTATGTGTATGGAGCACTCACCATGGGTTCAGGGATGCCACTTGAGCTTGACATGCTTGATGTTTGTTTGACTTTCGTCTTGGGTGTATGGACCACAGTTGTTGAAGATGTACTGATCCCCTACAATTATATAAACAAAATAAAATATTCAATTTAACTCATTCTTCATTTTTATTCAGATTATTAATGAACAAACGTAAAAAAAAAAAAATTCACCTAATGAAAAATAATTTTGAATGTGCAAGAGATCAACTTCCTTTGTTACAAAGTGTAGAGTCTTCAAAGGGATTAAAATTAATACAGTGTCATGAACTTGTATTTTAGCCTTTTAAATTATATAAAATTGCATTTATTTCAATCTTTTTGTAAAGGGGGTTGATGTCTTGCACTTTCAACACTATTTTCATGTTTACATGTAGGTGTATGGCATAGGTTGTCAATACTGTTGGTTAAAGAGTGTTGTCTGGAAGAAGTTCACCTTTGTTTATCTTTTGGGAAGTTGTTTGTACTGTACATGTATCTAGACCTGTTCACCAATCAGTTTGTTTAACATGCACATACAGTGTGATTTTTATCGAACACCTGTGTAGGTGTGGACATTTGTTTCAATTTTGACATATTTAACAAAAGTCAAATTTATACACATACAAGAATGTTCTAAACCCTTTAATTGTAAGTTAAAAGGTATTTTATTGGAAAGGTTCAGTTTAATCTTTTTATGGTGAAGATTGTTTAAAAACTTACTGCAGTAAACCTCAGACCCTATACAATGTATGTGGATTTCTGACTTTGAATCACATTTGTGAATTCCTCAGGTTTTACCCATCTTTATAGCGGATTACCTCTTCTAGATACAAATGTAAGTCAAATTGCATTCAGTAAACTCCTTGATCAGTTCCAGTTGTACTTCGACTAATATTAGAGGTAATCCCCTATAAACAGATAAAGCATGTAAGAGCGCAAAGGAAGGGAACAATGGGAAACACAAGGACAAAGTCAAAGATGTCAAAAATACAACACATGAACCAATAAAAAACCAAACAATTTCCTCATACCTATTTTCATAATAAACTGAAGCAGATCGAGGACTAAATGTTCTAAGTAATGGTACAATGCTTCTGTTGTTCTTTATCTTTAAGTCACCAGTGTCGGGCAGTGAGATTTCACACTAATTTACATGCATGTACTTACAGTTACATATTCACAATTTTGTTCGTTTATGATGATACTAGCTTCAGGATTTCTAGTCACAAGTTGATGACATGTATCCATAGAACCACGCTTTATCACAACTGTTTTAACTCCCAAAATAATCAATGTAGAATCGGCATTAAATGTATCAAAATATATTGTTTCAATCGAGGGCTTGCCTTGGTAAACATACACGTTCCTCCAACAAATGTGCACGAATAACCCTTAGGAATAAAATCTAAATTTTGTTCCAACTTGCACATTCTTTATGTCAAGTACATCACAATATACCAAAGATATCAAAGATACCAAACACAATAAAACACTTTTAACCTTTTCCATTTTTGTTGACCGACGCTTTCCAAGGCGGGAATATTTCGTACTTCTCTGGAGATATTAAACAATAACGACTAAACTTCCGAAGGGTATATACATACAGAGTTTTCTCCCATGTAATAGCGAATTTTAAAAATTTTAAAATATTTCAATAAGCAGCTTCTATCTATTTCAGTAGTTTCAACGTTTCGTGCAAGCTTTAATTATTTTGATGAAGCATTATTAAAGTTCAACCTATTTAAACCCACTTTCAGGACTTGTTTTATCACACTACATTATTTTCAACGTTTGATAATTTTATCTGTTTAGAGAGCGATAACTCTTGTTATTCATGCATCAAATTGTATTTATGATTGACTTAGTTATTTCCTTGTACAAATTATAGAAATTAATACAAACGACTAGAATCGTATAAAATATAATAAAACATACATAAAACTCACAAAATCTATCGATTTGTTCTTTGACAGTATTGTTCTAGATAATGCACTCACTATAAATAGATATTTATAAAATCAAAGCACTGATAGTATCGATAGTATGCAGTCATTGAATTATTTGTGGTTTTATACGATTTTAAATCACAACCAACAAACAAAGTTAATCAATAATACAAACCAAAAATGACATATAAGCAGATATTCTAAAATGGAGGTTTATGAGTAAGCCGTAATTAAGAGTTTTACATTGAAATGCCCCTACTGTATATATGCTTTACTTTAAAGAGAAAGAAGATATATTCTTAAGACTAAACACTTAGAAATTCATTTTAAACCACCTTAATCCTAGACATAAGCAAGCAGAATTTTACACAATTCAAATTCTTCAGTTCGGGTCGGAGTGAAGACAGGATGAATTTATTACAAATGCACTATTACTTTACATTTATAGACAAAACTTCAGATGTTTATTTATTCTTGATAAAAACAAGCAAGGAACATTTGACAAAGCTGAAAAATAAATATGACGATCAATGTTTTATAATAGAAAACTGGAAGTATTGCATACTCAACGAGTTTTATGATTTTTGATAATTTTAATTATGTTTGACGCTGAAGCGTAGATTAGTTCAACATGCACGGGTAAATCAAGACAACACATGTTTAACTCGATCTTTTTCAATCGTTTATTTTCTCACCACCATGACTTCCTTTCATGTACTGTATTCGGCTTAATAGCATGGTGTGAGAACATTTGATCCACCACATGAGAGTTTGCTAATGCAGTTTTTCCCATCA
The DNA here is from genome assembly GCA_017311375.1 of Mytilus coruscus. Lineage (NCBI taxonomy): Eukaryota > Metazoa > Mollusca > Bivalvia > Mytilida > Mytilidae > Mytilus > Mytilus coruscus. Next base: position 16,547,840 of record CM029606.1, on the reverse strand, counting down.
GCACGACTTTCTTTAGTAAATTATGGTTTTGAAGTTGAAGTGTGGTAATTAACCAAACATCTGTCACTGAAAAAACATACTTAACCATCTGTGGGTAATCAAAAAACAAATGTGAGAAAGTTGAGTCAACAAACTTGAAAGAGACTAAACAGAGAGTTTTTTTCATTGGTTGAATAATGAGAGGAGTGTTTTTCTCGACCGCTTTACTGCAGTTGTAGAGACTTTTCACCCAATGAATGTCTATTTCAGACAAGGGGAGTGTCTAACACCCACTCATTATAGCACTCACTTGGTATTATAAATAAGTGGATCTCCTATTCCAACATCATTCTGATATAATTTGCCATACAGTTTTCATAAAATAAACGTTTTATAATTATGGAAAGTTACGCTTTTACCAAAAACAAAGTATCAGGGAAATATGGAGATGCGCACCAATTTTGGACGTCACATGGCGGTAGTCTTAACAAAGGTGAATGACTTTTACTAGGTGAACTTATATAACAATAATCCGAGGAATCCAGGAAGATGTTCTCTTGGTTGGGATGAGTTTTTGGAGTTGACCAATATGAAGGAAGGCTTGGAGCAGCTTTTCAAACAATTTGAGGTAAGTTTTTTTTATTAATTAAATCGATCGGTGTTTTTTTTTAGGTTAATTGTTGTGTTACTTTTTATTTGTGTTTGCATTTATAGAACCATTCAAACACCCTCACATTTTGAGTAATTGCAAACAATTTTTTTTTAAGGAACAACAGCCGCAACAACTTCCAACTCAGCAGCCTCAACCACCTCAAATGCAACAATCCCAACAACCAACCCTTCAAGAGCTTATGCCACCGCCACCTCCTTATGCTGCACAACCCATTAGAGTCCTTGGATCGTCTAACAACAAGAGACCCAGCACGTTACCACGTTGTGGACTACCTAGCAAAAACCAAAAGGGAAGAAAACTTCGATTCCATGGAATTTTTCAACCAATTAATGTGACATTTTATTGACTATTTGATAGTTCGTTTCACAGTAGTTCATTATAGTAAAATAAACCAAATTCAATATATATATAGTTTATTATTTTCATACATATCAACAGTACACATTACAACACTTTTGTACAAATGGAATTTTATAATGTCCATAAGCATAACTTTGTACTAAATTTTTCCAAAACGTTTGTCATCGAAATTGCACAGTCCAGTTTTTCGAACTTTGTTTATAAACAAAATATGATTGTCACTACGAATCAAATTCATATCATTTAAAGTCATTCGGTTGTGAAACAAGCACTGCTTATAATGTTAGTGACGAATTTGCTTCTCGACAGCACATTTAGCAATTCCTTTAGCCGTTCTCTTTTCTACAGTCATCTCCTACGTCATAAACCAATGAATACATCTTGGGTCTCAAACCAATAAATTCTTTGATTGGAACACCTAAAAACAAATTGAAATTGATTAATTCAAAACAACAAAATAGCGATAAAATGTTTATGAAATTCATACATTTCTAGAGCAGAAGTATTATAAATGGGAAAATAACTTACCCGATAATTCGTCTTTCATTTTCCCGACAACTTTTTGTTGACAGATGAGTAGAGTGGATGCTTTGAATCATATCCCGAGGTATCGAAATAGTCATGAAATTCCATCATGTCTTCATAGATGTCCTTTGTGAAAATTTCATACATCAAAGAGTCTGTATCAGTAAATAAAAGATGGAGATTGTCACCATATTTTGGTTTCATGACCTTGTAGTGAAAGTCATACATAACGATTTTAGATAATTCTAAAATAGCTGCCCCAACATACACTGGTTTATTCAGGAGTAAGCTTGTCTTTTATTTTCCACACCAACTAAATCCTCGTTAAAAATTTGAAATCGTTCAAATGATAGTCTGCAAGTATATGTCCTTAGCGAGTCTTCGTTGTGAATTAGTTTAATGTCAACCCTATTTCTTAAATTTTCCATGGTTTTACCAAATACAGAGTTGCACATCAGTTTAAAGAAATTCTTCTCGAAATCGCTCTTGGATTGCTGTCTTTTCCTGGTGTTGAACGAAATGTATTTGGCTAGCCAAGGAGACTGATGGAATTCCATTATACGATGTACTTTAGTGATTTTCATTCCCAATTCGGTATACAGTTGAAGATTTCTGTAATGAACTATATAGTTGATCTTATTTTCGAGTGTTGGTATTAGTTTTTTGGTTTTAGGTCGTTTTCTTTGTCCATCATATAAATCGTTGTATAACCCTTTACTGTATGGAGAAAGTTCATCGTCATCAACAGTTTTATGTGAGGGAGCTAGTGGATAGGAATTGTGACTTTCATGTAGTTCTTTAGGATATTCCAAGTCAACCTCTTACATATATCCCTTATCACTATCGACTGATAGCTTGTGTAAGTCGAAGTATTTGATTTCATCCTCGTCTAGCCACCTCATCAATCTAGAAGGTAGCGGTTGGGACATAGCCCAACCATATAAATTATTTGCATCATAATACATTAGATAAGAGCTAGGACTAGTAGGATCGTATCCTTCGACATACTTGTTATTAGCCCTAGCATGTTTTTGGGTTATCATGCTAATTCCTCCTCGACACCCTAGTTTGTACATGTCTGGAGATGTTAAAAGTTCCAAACTTATCTTACTCATTTTCAAGGCTGCTTGCCAAGCGAGTCCAGGTGCCGTGTAAAATGACAGGCATCAAGTCCATAATATTCCAGAGTCATAGTTCTGAATCTTTCAAAACATCAATTAACAGCAAAACGTCTGTTAACAGGTAAAGATCATGATATTCACCCAACGTTTTCATATTTAAGGTTGTCCACACAGTTTGGGCATGCAAGTAATCCTCATCCGAGATGTGTTGTAGTTTGATGGAATTGTAAAGGCCTCTTTTGATGGTAAAGTAACCTCCTCAAATTTGTCATGACTGTCAACGTAGTCGTAGCAGTAGACATTTTTCCTTAGTAGTAGTTTTGCCACACCTCCGATGGGAATACTTTTCGGAACTGATGAAAATGTGTCAGTCCATCTACGGCTAAATTTCCCACCAATCTCTAGACTTTCAGACATAAATTGATATGAATCAAGAAATCTCAACTTTCCTACAGAAAACGAAATGTACTTTTCCATGTTGTTGGGAATACACACGATTTTCCGGTCTTTGTATTTACCCGCAGCCTCTACCAATAAATGAGAGTCAAATCCTTTGAAGTTATGGAACAATATTGGGATGAATGTAGGATTCTGTAAATTCAGATTGCAGGACTGACAGGCTGCTCCTCGATAGTTGCTATAGTTGGTTGAATTTTATCACCAGAGACACCAATGTGTGAATGGTCTCTCACTTTGATTAAGTTATCAGTAAACATGCGGTTACACATATAACAATTGGTGGTCTTTTAAATAGATTTTCCGTTTCATCAGTCATAATTAGTGGCTCAATATCACCATAAATGCTCTGAATGTACTCTTCTTCCTTAAACATGCTTTCGAAAAAGTGTTCTACTGCATTATAACCTCTAAAAACGACAGGGGGTTTTGTATAATTGTTGTTCGTACATATAACTTGATATGCATATCCACAAGCATCGAATTTTGTTTGATGAGTTGTAGACGATGTGTTTGGATTGGGTAAACAAGTATCAACTTTTCGAGCCAGAGCTTCGAAATCAGCATAGATTGTAAATCCAACTCGCATACTTTTGTGGAAATCTCTAAATTCTAAAATATTCTCTCCTTCTTTGGGAAATTCTACTTTTTGAAAATCAAATCGATCGCAGTATGGTCGATGTTTATCCAACAAGACTCGACTTGTAAATCCATGTAAGCAGCGATGGCAGTAAAATACTGTTTCTTTGCTTTATGTGTGTGTCCTAAGAAACGATTTAAATTTTTATCAAACAATAATGAGAATTGTTTTCAGTGGCTAGGTATAATAAATTAATTTCTGTCAAACCGTTGTTAATCTTTGTGAGGTATAGTGGAAATACTTTACCCTCCTCACATCCAAACACGTTGATGGATAAATCGTTTTGTTTTCGAATTTTCCAACGTGAGAAAGCGAAACGGGAAAGTCGATTCCAGACAAGTTTAAAGAATGTTCATATTTCTTGTAATTTGAAACATTATTATGATGGTCTTTTGCGGGATGAAGAGCTGCAAGTACACTCCACAGAAAACACTTTTGATCTATGTTTTTGATGTTGATGACTGAATGTGAAAGCCTAAATTTATTGGAACCAGCAATAGGTGAGTATTTCAGGCTATTGACCTCTAAACCTATAATTTTTTTCACAACCCAATTCGATCCTTTGTGAATGAATTCTTCTAATGAGGCGTTCATCTTCTGAAAAGCATCATTCAAGTTATGTTCGTTGTCATCGTTTTCTAAAGAGGTATAAGCTTTACTTCGAAAATGAGGTGTAACTTTTTCTTTTCTTCCGTCGTCGATGTTCCTCTCCATTTCAACTCTCACATTTAAATACCATTTGATATCCCGAATCTTTTCTCGTCTAGCCTTTAACTCTTGTTGCACTTCAATCTTTGTTTCAGCAAAAATCCTAATATATCATATGTTTCTTCTCTTTCTGGAAAGATGATTGTTTGATTAACATTGTCATTGACTGCACCTTTCCTAACGTAACGAGCAAACTTGTTTACTTTGATTTTAGTGCTGTTTTGGTCATTTCCTTGTTCATCATCATTTTTTCTAACAATTTTAGCTTCTCCCCCTTGTTGTCCATTCAACGGATGATTGTCGACCACGTGTTGAAAAAGTAACTCATAAGTTTCAAACGGTAACCCACAATGTTTACAGGCAAACTTGGTGTTGTAATTCGATGCTGGATGTTTCATACATTTTTTTTCATGCGTCTTTCGAGTATTATCACGTGAAAATGACTTTCCACATTTTCCACAAACAAAAGTTGCAAAATGGGATTTCATGTGTTGATTTTTGTTGTATTTTTGGTGAAACTGTTGACCACAAATATCGCAAGAATATTCTAATTTTGGTTTCTTGTTTTCTACCCTCTCTAGTTCTTGTACTAATTCATCATCATCAGACTCGTTAAACTCTTTCAATTTCCTCTTTAAAGTTTGTAATTCGGATGTCATCCTCTCGTCTCTTTCTGGATATTTTTCGAGCAACCATTCCAAGAACCTATCTGCAGATGGATCCATCTTGGTGTGTTCGTGTGTGGTGGATATGTTGGGTTAAATACCATCTCTAGTAACATTTCTATAGTATTTAAAGAATGTTTATAATCCATGAGAGTTTATGATTCTGTTATTTCCCACATCTCATAAATATTAACCCCATGTGATGTTTTTCAGCAGTCATTAACTATTAATGGAAAACACATGTGTCTGTTTTTCTCACTCAAAATGTTTTACATTCTAGAGTGTATTCAGTCATATGTGGAATGATAACCATTTTGTTTGCTGAAGCCTGTTTTTTATTTTTATGGGTCTTAAACTGACTTTCATATTTTTCTTCAATTTATCTTTTAGTCTGCGGTTTGTTGATTGTTTAGAATCAAAGAAATCTTTCGGTTTCATTTGCACATATGATTCCTCAAACGGGTTTTCTCCATGTTTATCATCATCTGTAACTTCATCTGCCGCTTTTGAGACTCTGTTTTAAGGGTGTCTTTTGTCGAGCATTTGTTCGTATTTCGCTTTTGGTATTAAAATCATTTCACGAGTCATACTGCATGCAAGCCTTTAAAAATATTGGTAAGATTTTTTAATCTTCCGTAAACCCTGTTTTCTTTGACTAAGTGTTAACTTCGACAATAACACTGCTCGAATGAATCGTTTGCGTTTCATGAGAACTGTTTTATTCTTATCCGATATTGGGCATACTCCTTTAATCACATTGAATAATATTTCCATAATTATCTGAAGTTGATCTTTGTTAATGACTTCAATATAAAATCGAACTGTTGAGGGAACATATCAATAAAAATTGTATGAAACATTTTCGCTCTTCTTCCTTCATTTTATGGGCTGATAAACTATCGTGTCCTCTCCGGGTAAAATGTTCGTACGCAACTGATAAGCTTTATCGCTGTGAGGGTTAATATCAACCAATAAAAAACCATAAGGGATAGTCGTGGCTTTCTGGTAAGCATCCATGAAATATTTTGTTTGTCCTGGAAACATCTGTTTTCCTAATATTTGAATTTGTTGTGGATCTTTTGACGCCATAAGAATAAAGTAATGACAGTTAAGAGAAGCAGTTCTTAACGATTTAGATTTGTGAAAGATATTTTGTATTAAAAAGATAACTGTCACGTTAGTATGGTGACTTCCAACACACATCATGTGGATCAATTCTTCAGAATCAGCTCCTTTTATCATTAAGTCATCCAAAACTAAAAGTTTGTGACCATCTTCTCCACCCCAGTCGTTTAAATCTTCCATAGTTGGTAACCCCTGTTGAAATCGTATATTTTTAATTTCATCCTTCATTTCATCATATTGATTTTGCCAAATGGAATAGCAAAAAAATATCTTTGACGGAGGAACTTTAAACATACCATCAGCATGTTTGAGTATGTTTTTCGTTAAAACGGTCTTACCAGCTCCACTAGGAGCTGCAATGAAAATTGAAGTTGGAGATTCGAATTTTACCAAACTCTCTTTTTCCCACCAAGCGTCCATACTCAACAAAAGTAATTATATAATAGAAACAAAACTGAGTGAGTTGTATATATATATATATATATATATATATATATATATATATATATTTGGAACCATAAAACAAAAGATAATGTTATATTTTATATTTTATTTACACACATCTGACAAAATCCAGAAGAGGTGTACATACAACAATAAAATCTAGTATCAATAAAATCAAATACATATTGATCGTTCAGTTCAAAGTCTTGACTAAAAATATTAGTTATGACTGTCATGGTATAACCTCTGCAACGACACATCAAATAAAATAGACAGTATTGTCCACATACTCTGCTATTCGAACTTTGGAGTCTTTTGGGGTTTATCATTGTTCTGTGAAAATCTTTCATATATCGATTGATGAATAGAGAGCGTATGTTTGATGAATTCCCATATGAATCGAAAATTTCTAACACATTGTTACTGTCAACATAACACGCTATCCAATGCTTCCCCGGGAGTGACTGTGGATCCGTATTGACGATAAACCCGAAAGGTGTTGATCTGTGAAATGGAATTTGATCAGCCGCAAATACTCCAATTATTTGTTTACTCATTTCTTGTTCACAATCGATAGCGCACTGTATCTGGTGGGTGTTCATCTTTCTAAAACAACGTCTCTGGTTGCGTTTATTTCGAAATAACCGGGATATTCGGCGTAAACTATGCAAGTTACGGCTTCTTTAAGGGCTGTTCCAAACTGTACTTGAAGTCGAACGTTCCCTTGTTTTAATAAGTTTAAATAGGATCCTTCATCTCCAAATTGTGGCGAAACCTCAAAACAAAATAATCCATAGCCACCAGCAAAGTCATTTCTATCTAACTGATTGTCGGTATCATGCATCCATTTGTCTGTCACTTCGAACATATTATTAAAAGCTGGTATGATAGTACGTCCGGTAGTGGCATTGAAATTCAACCTCATCACATTTCCTGTCACCGGAACATTGTCTACAAAAAGTCCGATTTGATTGATATCGAAGTGTTGAAAATTGAAAGGATTTTTTGTAAAGCTACCAGCAGCACCAAGGGCATTGACGAATCCTATCACTACTCTGTTTGGTTGAGTGTTTTGAAATAATTGATCCTGTTCAAAGTTTACAGTTCCGGCAGCAATTGCTATCTGCTTCACTTCGGTTTTGGTAAATGGATACTTTGCATTGATCGTTTTCAAGATTTCGGCATGTCCATAAATCACGGCAGGGTTGATTCTGCACTTGCAAGCCTTTAAAACAACTTCAATTAGCTCTACTTTGAAGTCTGGCGTTTCTTCTGTCGTCATAAGACAAAACTCTGGTCTTGCCTTCGTTAGACGAACATTAATTGATACTTGATTCAAAATCAACCTGTCTAAATTAAATAAATCATGATAAAGTCTTCCTCCATATCGGCGGTTTTCGATTGAGCAAAGTATAGAGAACGTTTATTGAGTGCTCCATTAGCTCCACCGTTGACATCTGCATCGTCGAGGTGTCCCGGAACGTCTTTTAACCACAGCTGTGAGGTGAGCTGTGTCTTTTAGCACCACCTCCATATGACAACAATGTCTGAATCATGGCTTTGTAAGGGTAATGACTCGTGGTTGAAGTAACAAGTTTTCCTTGCATGGTAACTTCTACTTGTGAAAACATGGACTGAAGAAATAAATTTACAGGTCCAACGTATTCATTTTCGGTTAAGCTCTCCCCGTTGCCTTTGACAATTTTTGCTTTAACGTAAAGTTTAGATCTTTTCAGATCGACATATTCCATTCCATGTTTACCAGTTATTTCCATGTCAATGATGTTACCACTTAACTGAGATGTGGGACGGACTTCTTGAAAGTATACTTGTTCCACTGCAGATTGATAAGGTGGAAGATTAAACAGACTCAATTCGCTAGGTTGAGCTTCCTTGAAGTCATCCATGCTTAGTGCAGCCATTATTAAGCAAATATATCATTATACTGCTTTATTTTCGCATTTATTTTCTTTTCTTTTTTTGGCTTTTGTTTTACGAACGGACAATTTTCGAATGACTTTCTTCTTGTTTGCTATCTTTCTCGTAGATCGTTTGACTTTGTTCTTTCTTTTGGAACGTTTTAACGTCTTGACAGTACGACGACGTTTCGGTAGACTGGCGGATCTTCTCGGACGTCTCCGTTTTATGACATTCTTATTTATTTGAAGTTCTGATTTTGCTTGATCAACTACTTGTTGCGATGGTGATACTAATTGTACGGCTAAGCTATTTGTTGGTTGTTTATTCGATAGATTAGATGTTTCATCGATTGGTACCATAAAGGTGCCGTGACTCCCTGTCAATGATCCTCCAATTTGTTTTACATTTCTCCTTTCCGATCTATATAAGGATTGTGGTTTCCTTTGGCCATGCTTTCATAATATTTCACCCACTTCTGAGGATCTGGGACATACATTTTACTGCTATCCATCTTAGAAAAAGGAAACGATTTAAAATGAAGTGTAAGCGTTGACGGTTGATCTAAGAATGAAGCAGATTCGTCTTCTTTAAATTTGTCCGTTAAGTAAATGTCGATATCGTATATTTCACTTGTACTTAAGGGAATATAATGAGGAAGGTCAACGATTGTTGTCCAATCACCAGGTCTATTTGAAATTAGCTTTCGTAACAGAGGTTTCTTGTCACCCTCCACGATGGAATCCTGACAAATACTGAATATAGATAAACAGCTTCTGCTTTTGATAATTTGCTGATAACATCGGCTTCTACTAAGGCCACTTTCCAACTTCCTTCTAAATATAAAGGAGTATTCAAATGTGATTTGAATCGATATGGTTTATTATCGGAAAGTACTTTGTTGAACGGTCGCTACTGAGGACTACATAAATACTCATGTTTACTCGTTAGAATCTACTACGTCTTTGATCTCTTTCCGGTAACCATTGATTAAATTTACTTGAAACCCATCAAACTTGACTAAGACCTGTACTTCTCCATTTCGTTTGCGCTTTCGTATTATCTTTTCGATATACCATAGGGTATTTTCATCCTTATCAACCTTCTGCATCTCAGATTCATAAAATTGCCAGAAATTGAAGAACCATCCATATCCTGAATCCTATACATACAAATATTTTGCATGCGAAAGCGTTGTCTAAACTTGAATATCTCTCTAGTAAAATGTTCATCGTAGGAACGATCAAAAATCATGTTTTATGAGAGATACGGATTAAGTCTCCAGCCTTATAATGATATTGAGCGACATTTGTTTTCTTTTCTTTGGTTTCAGATACATGTATGCCCAAACGTCAGCCTCGTTTTGCTTGTTCACATCCTTAGGGCAAGTTGATTTAAACTTCTATGGGGTGTGGCATTGTAACTTTTGACGATATCTTGTAACACGTCAATGTAGCGATGGGTTCCGTGTTTTGTTATCCATCTTTGTAACATGTTTTTATGGTTTGAATTACACGCTCGGCTATGTTTGCTTTTGTAGGTGAATTCAGAGCATTGAAATGGTAAATTCTAAGCTTTTCACATAATTTTGGTGATCTTTGAGATGAACTCAGCACCAGAGTCTGTGCGTAATTTCTTACATATTCTCCTTTGTTGAAAATTTTCTTAAAACCACCTACCACTTCCTTTGCCGTTTTATTTTGAAGAGGTTCCACCCAGAGATATTTTGTAAAGACGTCAATAACAAACAACACATGTTTCACTTTGTCGTTTTGATCAGACAGTCTAGTAAAATCACCTAAATCAGCATCGAACATATCATCAATACCAGAAACGACAACTCTTGCTTTTTTAAAAGATTTTCGAGCTGGTTTTTGAAGACTGTAATTGTCTTGATTCTGTAACCATTTTGTTATTGTATTTTTTCCAATGTTATGGATTCCACGAGTCTTTAACACTCGATATAGTTTCTCCGGACCCAAAAAAGCCCCTTCCGTTGAGGTGTTGTAATATATCTTTTTTAGAATGGAATCTACTTTCTGTTTGTCTACCCTTTTCACCATTGTATTCTCTGAAATATCAAAGGAAACAATCAACATGTGAAATTAAAAACCAACAAGTATAAAAGGAACTATATTTTATTAGTACAAAAACTTACAAGTTTTACATTCAAGATATCATCATACAATAATTCATTTAGAGTCTCTCATGATATTAAATAGCAATTTCATCAGTCCTCATCTAGCAATGGGATAACAGGGTATATCAATAAAGGAATCAAACCGTGGTATGCTAAAAGTGTTCGCTTTTTCCTTGCAATGTCAATGCGATTACTGGCTAAGCACGAATGACGTTTCTGTAGTGTTTTAGTTTCTCTCTGAATATCTGTAAGTATCAGTTGTCCATGTAATATGATCATAACAATGTCACATAATGCATACAATTGATCCATTTCGGCAAAGTCAATCATCAGTTTTCTTTGAAAAGGTTCTGCACGATAAATTGTTTTCAGGAATACAGAATTGCGTATGATGCGAGTACTCATTGTCACTCTAAATGTTAAAATGTTCAAACAGCAGCTTCTAATATACTAAATCATTGCAGAGAATCTTTGAAAAAGCTGTGAGAAGTCTTGTACGTCCTTATACAGTCTGTCTGGTTTCGGTAGATTTTTCTGTACCATTCTTCATCTTCAAGCAATTGTGTAAATGCATCTCTAGATTTCTCACTGATATCCATAGTGTAACGACAGGTCCATCCCGATTCTTCCAGGTTTTTCATTTCCTCTCGCCACATATTAAGAACTGCTTTTTTATCAATGGATATCAAGGCTTCTTCGAAATGTGCTTCCAAATGTTCTCCTTCTGACCACATCAAGCAACTATGTTGTACTTGAGAGGGGTGACCTACACCACACCCATAACAATGCTTCTCAGATAGTTCTAAAATATCCTTTTCAGTTTAGAAGCAAACTTAACGTTGTAAATACTAAGCATAAAACTTATAGTGTTTTCACTTATATCCATTACGAATGATGAGGTCTTTCTAACTGTGGCGGTTGTATGCAAGTTTTATATGTACTACAGTAATTAACATTCCGCAAATAAACGATGTAGAAAATGTCTTAAATCTGATTAGTCTACTATTTCACATTCCACAAATATCTGGTGAAACTATGATAATGATATCAAAAATATCTCGTATAGTAATTAACATTCCGCAAATAATCATGTCAAAATATGTTAACGATGTAGAAAATGTCTTAAATCTGATTAGTCTACTATTTCACATTCCACAAATATCTGGTGAAACTATGATAATGATGTCAAAAAATGTCTGGTATTTGGTAAAATTCGAAAGATAACTGTCTAACCCATTACTTAGTGAAACAGCTATAAAATGGAACCTTGTCAGACACCAATTTAGCGAATAAACAATTAGGTTCCCATTTCAAATGCTCCGTTTCTACGCAGTCGGACTTCTCCCACTGTTTTAGTGTTACATTGCAGTAAAAACAGGTCACTTTATCACTCATTCCAGTGTAAAAGAATCCGTTCCGAATAAGATCTTGTGGTTTTTGAGACATCTGTCTAGGCCAATTCTCAAAGGATTGTTCCCTGTCAATGTAGTACATTTTCGTTGGGTGCATAGGTTTGAATGTAAACAACTTTGAACAGTATGCATCGGTGTCTATATCCATCTGTGTAAAAGAGTGATCTTACTAAAGCGAGATTGAAATTATTCATTTTTACAAATTTCTCTATGATTTTTCGCTTTTACACAGAGACAGTTTACTGAATGTGTAATAATGTCAACATCTCTTATGGATAACAAGTCTCCAAATGAACATTAAAGAACATTCTTAAAATATCAAACATACCAATCATTTCTTGTATACTGAATGACATTATACATTCCTAACCTACAACATTCCATACATACTGAATGACGTCACCATGCCTAACCTATAACATTCCTCACATACTGAAGGGCGTCACACATTCCTAACCTATAACATTCCTTACATACTGAATGACGTCACACATTCCAGACATTGCAATATATTGCAAGAAAACTCGCTAGAATCCCCAATACAACACTACTTATAACTTTTAGGAAAAGGCCACACCAAATTAATGTTGACTCCTATTGTCAAAAAGAGGAGCGAGCGAGAGAATATTTTATTTTCATTTTTATCTCAAAAATTTATATTTTCAAAGGCGATAGAATTTTCTTTTAGCGAAGGACATTTTTTGTGTTTTATTTTAAAATTAAATAAACGAAATACATGAGTTCATAGCGAGCGGCATTGTTTTTAATTTTTTTTTTTTTAATTAAGGTCTTCGAACTCCTACTGTATGTGAAAAAGAAGAGCGACTGAGCGAATATTTTATTTTTCAATTTTTGTTGACAATCAGTTTGCTCTAAATTTTAATCTGGAGTTTACATTTTTGATTATTGAGGTCACGTTTTTTTCTCCATATCAATTTTGAACAATTTCTAGGCCTAAATATTTTATTTTTTTTCCAAAATTTATATTTTTCGAAACGAAAGTGTTTCTTCTAGCGAGTGACAATCTTTTTGATTATTTGCTAATAACGTTAATGAAATGAATTGTATTCAACTAGCGGTTTTGTTTTCAAATATTTTTCTAAAAATTATAAAGTCCTGGAGAGATTTATGTACATCAGTAAGACAGCAACCCAAGGGCAATAACAAAAGTCAGCATAGGTCCTCAAACATAGACAAGTGTCTTTATGATATGTCATAGAGGTATGTATACATCAGTAAGACAGCAACACAAGGGCAATAATCAAAAGTCAACATACTGTCTTCAACCATAGACAGGTGTCTTTACAATATGTCGGTGATGTATAAAATTGAGAACGGAAATGGGGAATATGTCAAAGAGACAACAGCCCGACCAAAGAGCAGAAAACAGCCGAAGGCCACCAATGGGTCTTCAACACAGCGAGAAAATATGCATTAGTAAGACAGTGACCCAAGGGCAATAACAAAACGTCAGCATACGATTCTCAACCATAGACAGGTGTCCTTACAATATGTCAGTGGGGTTTACATCAGTAAGACAACAACGCAAGGGCAATAATAAAAAAAAGTCAACATACTGTCCTCGGCCATAGACAGGTGTCTTTATAATATGTCAGTAGGGTATACATCAGTAAGACAGCAACGCAAGGGCAATAATCAAAAGTCAACATACTGTCCTCGGCCATAAACAGGTGTCTTAACAATATGTCAGTTAGGTTAACAACAGTACGTCAACAACAAAAGGGCAATAACCAAAAGTCAGCACACAGTCCTCAACCATAGACAGGTGTCTTAACAATATGTCAGTTAGGTTGATAACAGTATGTCAACAACACAAGGGCAATAACCAAAAGTCAACATACAGTCCTCGGCCATAGACAGGTGTCTTTATAATATGTCAGTAGGGTATACATCAGTAAGACAGCAACGCAAGGGCAATAATCAAAAGTCAACATAAGCTCCTAAACCATATAAAACAGGTGTCTTTACAATATGTCAGTGGAATATACATCAGTAAGACAGCAACCCAAGGGCAATAATCAAAAGTCAACATACTGTCCTCGGTCATTAACAGGTGTCTTAACAATATGTCAGTTAGGTTAACAACAGTACGTCAACAACAAAAGGGCAATAACCAAAAGTCAGCACACAGTCCTCAACCATAGACAGGTGTCTTAACAATATGTCAGTTAGGTTGATAACAGTATGTCAACAACAAAAGGGCAATAACTAAAAGTCAACAAACGGTCATCAACCATAGACAGGTGTCTTAACAATATGTCAGTTAGGCTAACAACAGTACGTCAACAACAAAAGGGCAATAACCAAAAGTCAACAAACGGTCATCAACCATAGACAGGTGTCTTAACAATATGTCAGTTAGGTTGATAACAGTACGTCAACAACAAAGGGCAATAACCAAAAGTCAACAAACGGTCATCAACCATAGACAGGTGTCTTAACAATATGTCAGTTAGGTTGATAACAGTACGTCAACAACAAAGGGCAATAACCAAAAGTCAACAAACGGTCATCAACCATAGACAGGTGTCTTAACAATATGTCAGTTAGGTTGATAACAGTACGTCAACAACAAAAGGGCAATAACCAAAAGTCAACAAACGGTCATCAACCATAGACAGGTGTCTTAACAATATGTCAGTTAGGTTGATAACAGTACGTCAACAACAAAAGGGCAATAACCAAAAGTCAACAAACGGTCCTCAACCATAGACAGGTGTCTTAACAATATGTCAGTTAGGTTGATAACAGTACGTCAACAACAAAAGGGCAATAACCAAAAGTCAACAAACGGTCATCAACCATAGACAGGTTCTTTTACACTATGTCAAGCTCAATCACCTGAATCTAAAAATGTTTGGAATAAACTTTGCAGAGACTGTCAAATATCTCTAATCACTTTGTGCACCTCCACTTATCACCATCTTAAGTGAACGGTTCGTCTGTGAAGCATTTGCTGAATTGAAACCTTACCTAGGCGTGCTATCGGTGTCTACAATTGTCAAAATTTGTGATTATGTCAGTTAAAGGGGAACAACTCTTGATTAGCGTGTGATATTATGTAGTTGTATTAAAATTGGCACATCTGATATCCATAGAAATTATAAATTAGAGTTATGATCCTTGTTTGATTCGAAAACGGAACTTTGTCGATTCCAATCCTTCGCATATTTTTTAAGTTTGGTTTAGATGATTTTCACTTTTGCCGTTCAGGAGTTATGACTCTTGAATGCTTATCAATGACACAAATATAAGAAAACAACCTTACATAAACATACAAGATACTTTTTTTTTTAGTTTAAGTGCATCATTATATCAACGTTGTAAGCAAACTCTTTTAAAATGTAATATACCAATTAACGTAAACTTGATCTTTAACTGTACTCGAGTCTTTATCAAATTATGGTAAAAGCATTTAAACTAAGAAATACACAATGTATGTACATTATCGGAAAATATATAATTTATTTGTAAGAGATTTAGAAACAGGACGAAAAGCGAGGCTCGCCAAGCTTTTCTCCTGTTT
Organism: Mytilus coruscus; assembly: GCA_017311375.1. Lineage (NCBI taxonomy): Eukaryota > Metazoa > Mollusca > Bivalvia > Mytilida > Mytilidae > Mytilus > Mytilus coruscus. The sequence goes on along the minus strand of CM029606.1, from coordinate 16,532,128 downwards.
TGTAGCGAGTATTGTTTAAGGTTCTCTGATTTATCAAAGATATTGACATAGTTAAAACGCGGACATCGAAGGGGACCCCAAAATAAAATGTTACGGCAAAAAGTAATATTTACACTACCAGCGCAGTAACAGGAGACTTTATTTGTATAAGAACAAATAAAGCGAAATTGTATTTTTGTGTTATTTGTACAATAGTTGGCTGATTGCAGGATAACATTACACACACATCACATTTCCCTTTTCACCATGATGGAACACTTACTATATTTTAGGTATGGTGTTTATCTGCTTTGATATTGATCACATAATATGATAAAGGTTGGAATTTAAAAAAAAACGAAGCCTTGTAATGAAATAATCTATACTTTGTGTCTTATGTCTTTTTTTTTTCTTCTTTGGTGCTACATGTAAGAACCAATCTGATGAGTGAAGCCCATTTTAACTGATTTTATAGTTTGTTCTTGAGTTGGTTTATTACAGCAACATAACTACTGATTGGATAGGGACATAGATATCACCTTGCAACTGGCTTTCTACGGACTCCTCAAAGATGTGCTGCAATGATTTTTAACGTGCAGGGAGTCTGGCATTCTCTTCACAAAAGGCATCGAATATAACGTCTTATTCTGACCAGACGTGGCTGCGTATTAATACATCCCTCAAAGGCTAACGTGCCCCCACTTTGGCAAGAGTTTTACTACGGTCCAGAAGAAGATCACAAGTGACCATATTTATATTCCACAGTCAGCCTTTAAGTTAGTTGTAATTGCTGTCAACAAACTAACATGTTTCTTTGAACTAAAACAGGCAAACCGGACTCGGACTTCTTTTAAACTGAATTTTACTGTGCGTATTGCTGTGGGTTTGTTTATTCCGCATTAGCTAGAGGTATACTTGGAGGGTTAAGATCCCACAAAAACATGTTTAAACACACCGCATTTTTACGCCTGTCCCAAGTCAGGAACCTCTGGCCTTTGTTAGTCTTGTATGTGTTTTAAAATTTTGTTGATTTATATATTTCGGAGTTTAGTATGACGTCCATTTTCGATGAACTAGTATACATTGTTATTTGTGGTCGGCTCTAGCCCGCCTCCGGGTGCGGATTTTCTCGCTGTGTTGGTGGCAATGGGCTGTTTTCTGCGGATTGTTGTCTCTTTGACGCATTCCCCGTTTCCATTCTCAATTTTAAAACCTAGTTTACAAATGTATGTGTCCTTCCCTTTAAATATTTGACTGATTTTTATGTTTAGTGATGCAGTCATAAGTTACAGATGTGAGAATTGAGTTGACTTCCTTGATATAAATACTCATCCTTGCAGATATTGAGGATCGTATGATAGCAAATTCGAAAACGAAAATAAAATAAATGTTGAAAAAAAAAGATTTGGGTATTAAAGCGTAAATGAGACTGGAACCCGACACAAAGACATAACTTTTTACTAATTAATTGCAATATGACTCCAAAAGTTAGATGAAAATGCGTTTTCTAACTTGTTGTCAGTAGTCTTCTGAATACTTAGCTGACATCATCAAAACGTTGATTAAATAACAACGATTTATTTAGTGATAACTAAGACCAAACAGATTCACCGACGTTAATAAACCTATGTATGAAAGGGGTATGCCATGATAGATAATACGTCAATGAATAGTAACCTAATAACACAAAACGTAAATCACGCCTTTTTCTTGTTTCCTAATATATGATAAGTTTGTAACATTAAAATGTAATTATTAGTTACATTATTATTTCAGTTTCAGTATCTACAATTCGGCACCAGATACAAAAACATCTATATAATTATGGAAATATATGTACGTGTCAAACAAAATTAATAAATCTGATAATTGTCAAATTGTATTATCAGCCTAGCTGATCTAATTATGAAAACGCCGTAAAAAGTTTCCCCGTGCATGAGGTGTACGCTCTATTATTTTTACAGTTATGACAAATGTATTCTTGAGATAACTTCTGTTTTTGTGTGCTACATATATTAATTTTTTTACCCCTTTTGGATTAGTTTGTCGATTTAAATTATTTGCCCTATTCATACGTAATTTCCTACCACGTTACCTACCGCTATGTGCCCCGTTTTCAGTCTCATTGTTAAAGGCTTCATTGTTCCGCTTTTTTTTCCATGTGTGCATAGTTATTTTATTTAATGAACTGATACACCATATTTTTCCTTTTCCATTATGTTATTGATTAAGATTTATCATTTTTTTTGTTTTATTTTGTTTCTTTTGCCAAAAATATATAGAATAAAGTATATACTTTCTTCAGGAAGTTAAGTATATAAGGGTGGCAATCCTAGCGGCTCACCATTTAGATCTTCCATTTCCTGTGAAATGGCAAATGTTTGCGATGGTAAATTGCCAAAAATATCCTCTCTCGTAAATTTGATCTTAAACTATAGTAAGAATAAAGAACAAGAAAAAAGCAAAATATTGTTCAAGTGTGACCTTTATATTCTTCTATAAATAGAAGCAATAACGATTTACTGGTACATAGAAATGAAGTCCCTAGACTCCTCCCATCCGAAAGAAAACCCACTGTAAAGAAGGGCGTCCGTTTCGATGTATGTGATGCATAATAAATATACAGCCACGTATTCAAATGCCTATTTCCCAGTGACAATCTATTTTGCTTGCCCTTTATCCCATTTACCAATATGAAGTCAATATAAAAAAGAAAATGTGGTATGATTGCCAATGAGACAACATTCAGGTCTTTTCGTCTATTAATTTGAGTGTTCAGTTGGTTTCAGTAACAATATGAATTTCGCGATTTTAAGGCGACCAGGCTTTGATCGATGTTTTTTTTTTTTATTTTCGTTTTTTTTTTTTTCTAGTTTACTTATTGTTTGTTTTTTTTACCTTTATTAACTACCAATTAATACTATTTTTTACCGTATCTATCCAACTGACTTTGCATCAAAGAATACCGCATACTTCTGCTTCATACCTGGACTCCCATCTAAGAATTAACAATAAAGTTCGGTTGAGAACTAAACTTTAATTTATTGACACGATTTTTTTCAACTTTCCTATTGTGTGAACATTATATTTTTGTGTAAGTATATTCCAGTAGCGCCGGTATAAGAAAATGCATGTCTAATAGTTGATACTGTATTTAATGTACTCCTTTTCCTGGCATGATTTATTTCAGTAGCGCCGGTATATGGAGTGCATTTCTACCAGTTGACACGGTATTTAAGGTACTCCTTTTCCTGGCATGATTTATTCCAGTAGCGCCGGTATATGGAGTGCATTTCTACCAGTTGACACGGTATTTAAGGTACTCCTTTTCCTGGCATGATTTATTCCAGTAGCGCCGGTATATGGAGTGCATTTCTACCATTTGATACGGTATTTAAGGTACTCTTTTTCCTGGCATGATTTATTCCAGTAGCGCCGGTATATGGAGTGCATTTCTACCAGTTGACACGGTATTTAAGGTACTCCTTTTCCTGGCATGATTTATTTCAGTAGCGCCGGTATATAGAGTGCATTTCTACCATTTGATACGGTATTTAAGGTACTCCTTTTCCTGGCATGATTTATTCCAGTAGCGCCGGTATATGGAGTGCATTTCTACCAGTTGACACGGTATTTAAAGTACTCCTTTTCCTGGCATGATTTATTCCAGTAGCGCCGGTATATGGAGTGCATTTCTACCAGTTGACACGGTATTTAAGGTACTCCTTTTCCTGGCATGATTTATTCCAGTAGCGCCGGTATATGGAGTGCATTTCTACCAGTTGACACGGTATTTAAGGTACTCTTTTTCCTGGCATGATTTATTTTGCAGAGGGTTGCTGCTTACGTCGATTGATTGATTGTTGTTTTTAACGCAACTTTAAGCACTTGTGGCTATATGATGGCGATCAGTTTTTATTGGTGGAGGAAGTCGGAGTAAACGGAGAGATCTTCCTACTTTTGGCATGAAAACTTGAAATCATTATAAAAAAAGATCAGAGTCGAACCTACCTTTCAACGGGCTTCTGGTAACTGTAGATGAACTATTTAGAGCAGTCGTTCCCGTTATTACTAACAAGGGAGGTGTTAAATCAAGGGTTTCAAATGAAAGAATTGAAGTAAGCCATTTGATAGTATAAACCGACAACACCAGGGTTTGGTTAACTGTTATCACGATGGGAAAGGTTGTCCTGCGAGAGAATGTTCTGTGCGGGTGATTTGGTGTTGATCGGTGCTGTTGGGTCTTGATACTGTGCTGGTGATTTTGTCTTGATCGGTGCTGGTGGGTTTTTATTCTGTGCTGGTGGGTCTAATCTGTGCTGGTGGGTTTGTTTACATTGTATCAAAACGGCAATAAAACAATATATTGCTGTTGCTTATTTTTTCACCAAATGTAATACGTACTTCGCGAGGTATATTACAACGATTCTTTTGAAAAAGTCGTACAAATTTTCAAAACGCAATGATAATGCGCTGGTGATTAGAAAAAAATGTCCTGATTCTTTGCACCTATGTCCTGATTTTTTTTGCACCTATGTCCTGGTTTTGTGCATTTAAAAAAAATAAACCATGGTAAATATTCGAAATCATTGATGCAGAAAACGTATATAATTGAAAGAAAAGACCGCTAACATGCATTTGGTGGCTACGTTATTTCAGATGAGCAGAGTTAAGTCTATTTCATACATTTTTGAAAATACAGAAAATATATGACAATATATGTGATTGGTCATTAGTATCCAGCTGGAGCTCGTTTCTACGACAAAAAAGATAAGTTCTTGATGTATTCTAGATCTTTTTCTTTTTATTCAACCAAATGAATTTCAACGTCATGATTCCGCTGGTAAGCAAATCTTGTTTGCCGCAGCTAAAATCGGATTTTCTTTTTTTTTTTAACAATATATGGATAAATTTAAGAACAACCTTAAGATTGTTAAAAAAAGGGGCAGTCGAAAATATTCAAGTACTATTAGGTTCATACACCAAATATGTTCAGCTGCAGTTGATATACTGCAAAATATGAATAGGTATATCTTTTTTTTTTTCTCAACTGATTCTAAATTTCACGTTAGCTAATATGATTATTTACTTTGCCCCGTTATTGTCATTGTCGCCTGTCGTAATAAACTTTAAAAAAACAAACTCCTAGAGCGTATTCGGGTATGGAAAGCGGACAGGAGAATTTTTGTTAATGTTTTTCCTTTCCTGATTTCTATAAATGAGCATTGTTGTGTTAAGCATAATAAAACAGCATAGAAGGACAATTTTTCAGTTGCTCGCCTTTGAACCAATAAGACGCAAAGTTAAAACTATTTCTTTTATTAATTATTCAAGAAAATGTCAAAACCCCTCATTTTCGTCTTTGGTTACATATTTTCGACGATCACCAGCACCGATCAGGACCAAGTCACCAGCAGAGAACATTGAACTATTGTAGTATTGTAATTTAATGATTGATCTATCGTGTGTAGACTTTGTCTATATATCTATTTTTAAAGACAAAATGTTGACCTCTAGTAGTCTTGTGACTTGATGATTGACCTATTGTGTGAGGACATGTGTTTATGTATCTGTTGTCAAAGACAAAATGCTGACCTCTAGTAGTCCTGTGATTTAATGATGGACCTATTGTGTGAAGACATGTGTTTATGTATCTGTTGTCAAAGACAAAATGCTGACCTCTAGTAGTCCTGTGATTTAATGATTGACCTATTGTGTGAAGACATGTGTTTATGTATCTGTTGTCAAAGACAAAATGCTGACCTCTAGTAGTCCTGTGTTTTAATGATTGACCTATTGTGTGAAGACATGTGTTTATGTATCTGTTGTCGAAGACAAAATGCTAATCTCAAGTAGTCTTATGACAACGATTGACCTTTTGTGTACAGTCTTTTGTCTTTATATCTATTGTCAAAGACAGAATACTGACCTCTAGTAGTCTCGTAATTTAATGATTGACCTATTGTGTGAAGACATGTGTTTATGTATCTGTTGTCAAAGATAAAATGCTGACCTCTAGTAGTCCTGTGATTTAATGATTGACCTATTGTGTGAAGACATGTGTTTATGTATCTGTTGTCAAAGACAAAATGCTGTCCTCTAGTAGTCCTATGATTTAATGATTGACCTATTGTGTGAAGACATGTGTTTATGTATCTGTTGTCAAAGACAAAATGCTGATCTCAAGTAGTCTTATGACAACGATTGACCTTTGGTGTACAGTCGTTTGTCTTTATATCTGTTGTCAAAGACAAAATACTGACCTCTAGTTATCTCGTAATTTAATGATTGACCTATTGTGTATAGACATTTGTCTACGTACTTGTTGTCAAAGACAAAATGCTAACCTCTAGAATATTTATCGTTGTCTTTGCGTCGTTCGATTGCGGTCCCATTGATGTACACTATGAATCACTTTTTTATATACCTTTTAGTGTTATCCTAGTCTCCTTTCGATTTACTTCAAATTTAGAAATTGGTAATTAGCTTTTGTTAATGCAAAACATGTGAATAGCTTCAGTTTTCAATAGTTTAGCTCCCCTTTTATATTCCTTTTTTGAGTATACACCTTATCGCTAATCCCGGCTGACCCGGCCGCTTGAACTTTTGACGCATACAACAATCACTTTTCCATTGTGGCGTCAGATATTTTGTTTTATTACGTCAAAATTTTACGGGAACCTGTGTGATATCCAGTAATGGCGGACAAATAGCGATAAGGTGTATTGTGTAGACTCGAGTAAACAAGTTTTTATTTTCAAACTGGCATCTGTTCTTTTTAGCTTAGAAATTAAACAATTATAACAAAAATAAGTGTCAATGGAACACAATTCCCTACTTGTTCTAGAACAATTACATATTCAGAATACGATCAAATACAAGTCAAGACCATAATATGGCTTATATTTAAAAAAAAAGCTTACCTTATAATGGTCATGTATACGTAGGGAGCAATGGCAAATGATAATAGATGACATTTTAGATGGCAAAAAACGTTATGACACTCTTTCAAAGCTTGATCAAGCTATTAAAATTCAGCCAAATATCAATTCAGACTGTGAGAGAACATTTTCAATTATAAAGAAATCTACACTGAATTCTGATCAGAACTCGTCAATGATATATTGTGTGCCTTGTTATCAAGTAAATGTAATCACACTGGCAGTTGTTTTGAATATGTGCCTAAGCCTAGGGTGTTGCTTTAAAAGCAGCAAAACAGACCACTGTTGAATACAATAAAAGTTTACTCTAGAATATTGTTTTTATTATATATTAACAAATTTGTATAATCATGATAATGTGAAATTATGAACATTGTTCATATAAAAAAGTCTGCATCTTCGTCGCGCGTTTTCACACGCTTTTTGACATGTCATGTCATGTCATGACATGATTTCTCATTGTCAGAGGTTGGCAAGTATGTGTATATCAGTTTCAAGTTGATATGACAACAACTTCATTGTTACAAACCTAAAACCCAAACATTAATCTGTAACGTGACGGACAGACAGACTGACGACAGGACAGACTCGCAGACTAACAGACTGCACGTGTTGTCGTGTTAAGTATATCCTTTCTTGTGATTTAAAGTATCTTAACACAAAAATATATGTCTGAAAGATTAGAAAAGCGTTCAAAAGTTACAACTCATCCAAATATGAAGTCATTCTGTTCAGTAATACGATAAATTTAGAATTCATTCAACATATTGAACAATTCAAAGTACCTACAAAAATGTGCTCCGTCTGGAACAGCTTGATACAACTGCAGTGGTCGAACCCTGAACAGTTGGTGCAAGTATGGACACAACATTCAAGCTTGATACAGTTTTGAATTTGAATTGTGATTAAATATTTGACACAGCATAGGTTTTTGATACAGAACGAATCTGGTCTGAGAATTTGAAAATTTGAAAATGGGCCCAAAATTAAAAATCTGAATGCACAGTTAGATTCAGCATATCATAGAACCAAACGAATTCAGTTTTTGATGAAATCAAACAAAGTCTAATTTTGGACCCTTTGGACCTTAATGTAGACCTATTTAAAAATGGGGCCCCAGTATCCAATATAGTAATACACGGTAAGAACCCTCAACAATTCAAGACTTTAAATTAATCCTCATTGAAAATGGTTAAAAGATTTGTATTTATTTTCAATTGCAGATTTATTGCTGTTGCGTAATACTTGGTAAATCAGACTATATATAAAAATTTACACACCCTGCTTGGTGTGTATCTCTTGATATATAAGTATCTGATGTTTCTTTATATAGATCAGAAATAATTTATGTTAGAACCCGCTTAGACACTATTAGAAAAGTCTTGTTTTTGGTCCCTATTTGGCCTCTAGTTTCTTAACAATTAAAGCCATGACCCCCAAAATTGACCCTAAAAATTGACCCCAACCTTCCGTGTGTGGTATGAACCTCGTGGTACAATTTCATAGAGATCCATTGACTAATACTTAAGTATTTGTCCAAAAACCAGAACCCCCCTTTTTTGTCCCTTATTCCTGAAGGGTTTGATCCATGACCCCCAAAGTCAAACCCAACCTGCCCTTTGTGGTAAAAACCTTGTGGTTCAGTTTCATAGAGATCCATAGACCAATACTTAAGTAATTGTCCATTAACCAGAAAAACCTTGTTTTCCCCCTTTTTTGCCACTAATTTCTGAACCGTTTTGGCCACAACCCCCAAAGTCAATCATAACTTTCCCTTTGTGGTATGGAAACTTGTGGTACAATTTCAGAGAGATCCATACAATGTTGCACAAGTTATTGTCCGGATACTAGAAAAATGCTTTTTTGACCGCTTTTTGGCCCCTAATTCCTAAACAGTTGGGACCATAACCCCCAAAATCAATCCCAACCTTTCGTTTGTGGTATTTAACCTTATGTTTAAATTTCATAGAATTCCATTCACTTATACTAAAGTTATTGTCCGGAAACCAAATGTCTTCGGACGACGACGAGACGACGTGATAGGGTTACACTAAAGACCTGAAAGTGGACCTGAATAGACCTGAAGATATACTACTCGATTTCTTCAAAATACGATTACTTTTTATTTTTCAAAGCATTTTATTTTTAAAGACCAAACAGCTTATTGTTGATGCGCATCAAATAACGCAACTTGGTAGTGACATAAAAGCTCTATGACGTTGTTTCTAGCCATGAAAAAAAAGGCCAAATTATAACGTCCTATTTCGCGTTTTTCACGGATTCCAACATGGTGTACGCTTAAAACTAGATCTACGTCTTTCAAGAAAAGTGGATTAAGCGTCGCGCTGATACCTAGTGGAAATTAAACACAAATGGACATAAAAGATACTACACTATCTGTAACCTCCGTTCTAATAAAAATAATAATAAAAATATAAATTTTGAACTCGGCTTTCTGCATTTGCACCGATCTGCATTTCACTTTTTTCTTTCACTTGCGATTTTGTCTTTCATTTGCGCCGATTGTGTACAGGTAAATTATAGGTAAAAGTTATGTATCATATAAACCTCTTCCGTTAACCAGTTGTACATATGTTATGAATTGTCAATTATAACATGCATATAACTGTTGTCCCCTTCTCCCAAAGGGGAAGTGGGAGTAGAGTTTCGAGCCGGATAAGTCAATTTAAAAGATATTTGTGCACTCTGTTTACATCCACGGAGTAAAATTCTATATACAGCATTTCAAAGCACCACAATAAAATCCATAAAAATGTAATACTAGTACAATGAATTATTATCTTGCCGAGAATTTACATGCCACACATCTGATATATTCCTTTCTTGTCATTTCATCTTTTCTATACTTGTTGTACTTGCCAACAACGAAGTCCATCTTTTCTTTCTCGTGTCAAAACGAAGTTCTCGAACAATATGACCAAAATTATCTTAAACATAAAGGAACACTGTAGGTTTACTACATGTACATGTATTTACTCGTATAGCAAATATAGTATCGGGGCTAGTGATAAAAAAAAATTAAGGCTAATGAAAGAATCAAATCGGTGCAAATAAATATCGAAATTTTTTTAAATCGGCGCAAATCTCGTTCGCCCCTGATAAAGTTAAATGACTTACGCTTAGAATCTTAACTTAATATGTTATTTTCAAAACTGAGTTTTCAGAAGGTTAGGCCGATAAACAATACTTTCTAGAAGTTTCGATATACTGGCAACGTATGCATGTTGAGATTAACTTATTTCTTTAAGATTCTCGTAAAATAATGGTGATCTTGCAATGAAGTTTTATCTATACTGCTTAAATGACAAAATCTTATAGTAAAAAGAAAAAATGATAAACGTTCATTGTCTTTTGTCATTTGTTTCATTTCAAATTGTCTCAAAGAGAAATGATAAAGATTTCGCCTGATCTCACTGAAGCTTAAGACAAAAAATATAAGAAATTAATATACTCAGTGAATGTGAATTAAAATAAAAATTTACGGTTTTTAAAACTAAACTTGTTGTAAATTTAACTTATGACAAAAACAATTGCTTCAAGAATAAGATCCAACATAAAATTTCTCACTTTCAAAAGCTACAATTACCGGAAAGATTGAAAACAAGTTTCGATTTTCAATGCCGGCAATCTATACATACAACCTTGTATTTGTTTTAATTTACAAAATGAACTATTTAGATTCATAATATTTCATCCTGTTTTGAGAAATACTTTATAGTTTTCAACGGAAAATTATTTCTTAGATTCTAAATCAATTTTTGAATTAAAAACTTATTTGTATTTTATATTTACTGTCTCGTTTATTCAAAACATGTGAGGTAGTAATAACGGGGATAGTATTTTATGATAGGTTTAATGGATGTAAAAATTTTAGAATCAAAAACTTTAATTCATATATTATACCTATAATTTTAATTTTCTTATGTTTTAAATATTCAGAAATAATGAATCCACAAACTAGATGGAATAATTTGTATACACTCGTCTTAGTCGGGACACATAATGGTATGAAGAAGTCCGTCCGTGCTTGTCTGTCCGTCTGTCAACAGTAGCGAAAGAGTGCGCTAGGGCAAAGTTCTGAAATTGACGCGACAAAAAACCCCACACACTAGTCTAATATAGTCAAATAGTCTGTAAGTTAGCCAGTGTCATCTTTCATTTCTCTTTTTATTTTCAATGATTTTGCTAATGAGAGGGAGAGGACAAAAACAGATTTCCTTTCTAAAGCGTCGTAAAAGGTTATTTCGAACAATTTTTCATTCCGACGGATGGTGTTTCTGAAGGTTAATTTTGTGCGGCAACAGCATCATGATCTGATACTGATAAATACATGTGATCTCTTTTATTACCGGATAACAAAGTAGGTGAATATAGTTGTTATTCTTGATTCTTGAAAATTTAAATGTGGGTTTCAAACGTCCAATTTGCATTTTTTTTTCAAATAGTGCCCCAGCAAGGAAAACTTGTACTATGACGTCAAATTCAATGTTCTGAAGAAAGACAACTCTTTTCTTCAAAACGAACGCGAAAAAAAAACATGAAAATTAATCATAACTTTTTTGAAAGGTCGGTGACATATACATTTTTTTGCTTTATTTTGAAGAATACACATGGCACTTTCCTTCTTGAAATTTTTATGAAAAAATCACTGGTAGATATTTTTTGATACTTGAAAAGTTTTTCATTCTTGGGTTTTATTTTTGGCGGGAATGAAATAAATCATATATTTTTTTAGATCAAAACAATAAGAGTCTTAAACTCTTGAACCTGTACTTGATAGACACAAATCTACTGTTTAACATGAAACAAGAATTATGCTTGTAGGTTTGATAAAATGGGATTTTTTGAGAGTTTAAATAACAAGCAAATATCATGTTAATATTCGGGAAAACACGAAACTGAGGTTGCTATAGTGACAAAACTAAGTTGGTGACCCCCATTTTTTATCATATTTTGTTCCTCAAATCATGAAATACCTTCACACAAAATTTTGAGGAAAAATCACTGGTAGAACTGAATAGGCTGTTTGGTCTTTAAGTTAGAATTTTATTAAATGTAAAGATCCACATTTTATTAAAATAAAATGTTTTAAATACAAAACAAATTTTGATGCCAAAACTTGGACCTGAACGGGAAAATGAAAAGACCTGAACGGATCTAAAATTCTACGATCAGACTTATTCAAACTTCAATTACGGTTTTATTTTTCAATGGATTTCCTTCAACTTTAGATTTTGTGAAACGAAAAATTCAATATATTAATAATACTAAAAAAAAGAATTATTGAAAATATTGTTGGGGTGTCAAAACTCGGAACTGAACGGGAAATTAAATTACCTGAATTGACCTGAAAATCTGCGGTCAGATTTATTCAAGTTCTATAATTGTTTTAATTTCAATCAATCTCCTTGAAATATGAATTTTGTTATAGAAAAGGTATATATTTCATTGAAATGATAAAGAATTTTATAAAAAAATATTTGTTTAGTTCCAAAAATCGGACCTTGTCGGAGAAATAAAAAGACCGACCTGAATGGATCATACGGGTAGATGTATTTAAACTGACAGAACCTAATTTTTCAATTTGTTTTTATTTTAAATTAACTTGTGGTAAATTTGTATTTAAGAGAAAGAATGACTTTATATATATACAGGAACATATTTAAATAACAAATACATTGTTGATGTTGAAACCTGGACCTAAAGAGAAAACAGGATTGTCCGTGGAAATTATTCAAAACTAATTAACTTGTTTAAATTGTATTTATATAAACAGGTCTTAAACTGTTTTATTTATATATTGGAAATAAAAGTATCATTTGCACATAAACCATGTAATCTAAAGACGCGTGTTTTCGTCGATTGGAATGTTTTAATTACATGAACGTGTGCCGGCTGTAATTCACACCTTGTATTGATATTAGGTAATAATTGTATCATTAGTCTAAATAATAATTTACGAGGAATATTGATGAAATTAAAGGATTTAACTTTTTAGATTGAAATTATCATTTTGTATATATGCGTGATTACATGATAATTAATGTTCTATAATAATTGTTTGGTGTTTTCATTGTTAAGTGTAATGTGTTTTAATTGTGTATAATTATGTAATAATGTGTAACTGATAAAAACGACAATGAACGTTTACAACTGCTCATTTTACGCTAATTCATTAAAATGAAATATTTTAACACAAGTTACTTTTGACTCTTCTTGAATGAAAATGCAAATGTTTTATAAGCTATGTTGAATTAACTATATATATCCAGGTCCATTCAGGTCTTTTCATTTTCCATTCAGGTCCAATTTTGTCACAAATATACAATATGAATATAAAAATAATAATATGTGGTATAATTGCCAATGAGACTACTCTCACAAGAGACCAAATGACATAGAAGTTAACAACTATAGGTCACCGTACAGCCTTCACCAATGAGCAAAACCCATACTGCATAAAAAAATCAATTTTCAGGTTTATTCACATGATTCAGGTCCAAGACTTTTCACCAAAATAATATTTTTCGTTAATGTTTTTTTTTTCGTTTTGAAAAAAAAAAATATTATTTAGTGGAATTTCAGAACCATTCAGATTTTTAATTCTCCGTTCAGGTCCGAATTTTGGCACCAAAACATATTTTTATTATTTAATTTTTAATTTTAATAAAATGTTATATTTTTTATTTTACAAAAGGTTTTGGCATCAACAATTTGTTTTTTTATTTAAAACATTTTATTTCTAATAAAATGTGGATCTTTACCTTTAACACAATTCTAACTTGAAGAAAATCCATTGAAAAATAAAGAAGTTATTGTAATTTGAATAATTTGAGTCGTATATCTTCAGGTCTATTCAGGTCTTTTCAGGTTCACTTTCAGGTCTTTAGTGTAACCCGACGTGATAGCAATATACGAACGCAAATTTTTTGCGGTCGTATAAAAATGTTCTAGGTGTCCAACGATCTGAAAAGTGCTCACACGTAACTGTTTATCCTTGTCTAAGTACAAATGAAGTCATTCTTTTCAGTAGCATCATAAAAAAGATTGACAACAATATGTGTTAGACGGACAGAGGAATGATGGACAGACGGCTAGACAAACAGACATTGTGAATATAGCCCCTACACCTAGAGTGGGTGTGTAATTAAGATTTAAAGGAAATAACGTATTGTAAACATCAATGAGACAGCAGTCCAATGATACAAGAAACCAAATGGCATTAAAGGGTTAGTAAACTGTCATGAACAATAAACATGCAATATATATATCAAACTCTAAATTGATCATAGCCAGTCCAAAACCTTTGCGAAAGAATTCAACCAAGGCTAATAAAGAGATCTGCCATCAACCCAAAATTCTTAAAATGAAAAAAAAAAAAACACCATAACTATCATATATAAAATGATAGTCACTGACGAGGTTCCTGGCATTGGACAACGTACCACAGTAACTCGAAGTTAACTTTATAATTCATAACCCTCCTTTTTTAATCTCGATTAGTCTGTTGTTTGTTAGTGTTGCTTTCATGTGTGAATCTGGTGTTGATGGCATACCTTCATTAGACATTGTTGAATTCAGTAATTACTTTTGTCTAGTTTCATTGACTATCTTACATCTACAAACGTCATTGGTCAGATACAGAACAGATCAACAATCTTTCAACCCGATTGGTTATTAAATTTACCAGGTTGTCTATTCAATAACGGTGTCAGAACTACTTGTCGTCTATGCTTAATAATGTCAAATAAAAATACTAAACATTTTTCAACAAATAACAGATTGATTGCTATATCTTATGTCTATGAGTCCTACGTACTTAAAATAGCATAAGTGTTATTTGTTAGTGTCGCATTAATTTTCTATACTAAACATACTCGACAAGTCTCGGTTTTAATAACTAGAACATTGCTTGAATGATTTAATGTCCATACTTTTAAAGGCTAAAAAGGAGTAATTACCTATGAAAACTCTATTTTCCTAAACAATAAGATATTATACATTGTATTCTACATACTTGTGATTTTCATTTCATATAATATAATTCTCCTTTTTCTCTAAATCAATTCTTGTAAGCTTTCACAGTGGTCTACAGCCATTATCGTTGGCCTAAATTTTTAAACAGCCTCTGTAGTCAGCTCTCATATATTACAGATTAACAAAATGTTATGCTAAAGTTTTTAATGTAAAGTTGAGATAGCGTGATGATGAATTGAGTCATCAAAATGATAACTTTAAAATGCAATATACTAAGCTGACACACATCCCGATTATTGACTCTACTGTTTTGGTTATTTATGTCGTTGGGTTGCTATCACATTGACGTATATACCTCATCCCTGTTATTGACTCTATAGATGTGTTTTGGTTATTTATGTCGTTGGGTTGCTATCTCATTGACGTATATACCTCATCCTGTTATTGACTCTATAGATGTGTTTTGGTTATCTATGTCGTTGGGTTGCTATCTCATTGACGTATATACCTCATCCCTGTTATTGACTCTATAGATGTGTTTTGGTTATCTATGTCGTTGGGTTGCTATCTCATTGACGTATATACCTCATCCCTGTTATTGACTCTATAGATGTGTTTTGGTTATTTATGTCGTTGGGTTGCTATCTCATTGACGTATATACCTCATCCCTGTTATTGACTCTATAGATGTGTTTTGGTTATCTATGTCGTTGGGTTGCTATCTCATTGACGTATATACCTCATCCCTGTTATTGACTCTATAGATGTGTTTTGGTTATCTATGTCGTTGGGTTGCTATCTCATTGACGTATATACCTCATCAGTGTTATTGACACTATAGATGTGTTTTGGTTATCTGTTTTTTTTTTGGGGTGCTATTCTATTGACTTATATGACCCCTCTCTGTTATTGACTATATATATGTGATCTGAATATTTGTGTCGTTGGGTTGCTATGACATTGACGTATATACCTCATCCCTGTTATTGACTCTATATATGTCTGTTTGATAATTATGCCGTTGGGTTGCTATATGTATCTCATTGACGTATATATCTCACCCCTGTTATTGACTTTATATATGTGTTCTGGATATTTGTGTCGTCGGGTTGCTATGACATTGACGTATATACCTCATCCATCTTATTGACTCTATAGATGTGTTTTGGTTATTTATGTCGTTGGGTTGCTATCTCATTGACGTATATACCTAATCGCTGTTATTGACTCTACAGATGTGTTTTTGTTATTTATGTCCTTAAGTTGCTATCTCATTGATGTATTTTCCTCATCGCTGTTATTGACTCTATAGATGTGTTTTGGTTATCTGTGTCGTTGGGTTGCTATCTCATTGACGTATATACCTCATCACTGTTATTGACTCTATAGATGTGTTTTGGTTATTTATGTCGTTGGGTTGCTATCTCATTGACGTATATACCTCATCGCTGTTATTGACGCTACAGATGTGTTTTGGTTATTTATGTCGTTGGGTTGCTATGACATTGACGTATATACCTCATCCCTGTTATTGACTCTATAGATGTGTTTTGGTTATTTATGTCGTTGGGTTGCTATCTCATTGACGTATATACCTCATCCCTGTTATTGACTCTATAGATGTGTTTTGGTTATCTATGTCGTTGGGTTGCTATCTCATTGAAGTATATACCTCATCCCTGTTATTGACTCTATAGATGTGTTTTGGTTATCTATGTCGTTGGGTTGCTATCTCATTGACGTATATACCTCATCCCTGTTATTGACTCTATAGATGTGTTTTGGTTATTTATGTTGTTGGGTTGCTATCTCATTGACGTATATACCTCATCCCTGTTATTGACTCTATAGATGTGTTTTGGTTATCTGTGTCGTTGGGTTGCTATCTCATTGACGTATATACCTCATCCCTGTTATTGACTCTATAGATGTGTTTTGGTTATCTATGTCGTTGGGTTGCTATCTCATTGAAGTATATACCACATCCCTGTTATTGACTCTATAGATTTGTTTTGTTTATTTATGTCGTCGGGTTGCTATCTCATTGAAGTATATACCTCATCCCTGTTATTGACTCTATAGATGTGTTTTGGTTATCTATGTCGTTGGGTTGCTATGACATTGACGTATATACCTCATCCCTGTTATTGACTCTATAGATGTGTTTTGGTTATTTATGTCGTTGGGTTGCTATCTCATTGAAGTATATACCACATCCCTGTTATTGACTCTATAGATGTGTTTTGGTTATTTATGTCGTTGGGTTGCTATCTCATTGACGTATATACCTCATCCCTGTTATTGACTCTATAGATGTGTTTTGGTTATCTATGTCGTCGGGTTGCTATCTCATTGAAGTATATACCACATCCCTGTTATTGACTCTACAGATGTGTTTTGGTTATTTATGTCGTCGGGTTGCTATCTCATTGACGTATATACCTCATCCCTGTTATTGACTCTATAGATGTGTTTTGGTTATTTATGTCGTCGGGTTGCTATCTCATTGACGTATATACCTCATCCCTGTTATTGACTCTATAGATGTGTTTTGGTTATTTATGTCGTTGGGTTGCTATCACATTGACGTATATACCTCATCCCTGTTATTGACTCTATAGATGTGTTTTGGTTATTTATGTCGTCGGGTTGCTATCTCATTGACGTATATACCTCATCCCTGTTATTGACTCTATAGATGTGTTTTGGTTATTTATGTCGTCGGGTTGCTATCTCATTGACGTATATACCTCATCCCTGTTATTGACTCTATAGATGTGTTTTGGTTATTTATGTCGTTGGGTTGCTATCACATTGACGTATATACCTCATCCTGTTATTGACTCTATAGATGTGTTTTGGTTATTTATGTCGTCGGGTTGCTATCTCATTGACGTATATACCTCATCCCTGTTATTGACTCTATAGATGTGTTTTGGTTATTTATGTCGTTGGGTTGCTATCACATTGACGTATATACCTCATCCCTGTTATTGACTCTATAGATGTGTTTTGGTTATTTATGTCGTCGGGTTGCTATCTCATTGACGTATATACCTCATCCCTGTTATTGACTCTATAGATGTGTTTTGGTTATCTATGTCGTTGGGTTGCTATCTCATTGACGTATATACCTCATCCCTGTTATTGACTCTATAGATGTGTTTTGGTTATTTATGTCGTTGGGTTGCTATGACATTGACGTATATACCTCATCCATCTTATTGACTCTATAGATGTGTTTTGGTTATTTATGTCGTTGGGTTGCTATGACATTGACGTATATACCTCATCCCTGTTATTGACTCTATAGATGTGTTTTGGTTATTTATGTCGTTGGGTTGCTATCACATTGACGTATATACCTCATCCCTGTTATTGACACTATAGATGTGTTTTTGATATTTGTGTTATTGGGTTGCTATAACATTGATGTATACATCAAATACCTGTTATTGACTCTACAGACGTGTTTTGGTTATCTATGTCGTTGGGTTGCTATCTCATTGACGTATATACCTCATCCTGTTATTGACTCTATAGATGTGTTTTGGTTATTTATGTCGTTGGGTTGCTATGACATTGACGTATATACCTCATCCCTGTTATTGACTCTATAGATGTGTTTTGGTTATTTATGTCGCTGGGTTGTAATCACATTGACGTATATACCTCATCCCTGTTATTGACTCTATAGATGTGTTTTGGTTATCTATGTCGTTGGGTTGCTATCTCATTGACGTATATACCTCATCCCTGTTATTGACTCTATAGATGTGTTTTGGTTATTTATGTCGCTGGGTTGTAATCACATTGACGTATATACCTCATCCCTGTTATTGACTCTATAGATGTGTTTTGGTTATTTATGTCGCTGGGTTGTAATCACATTGACGTATATACCTCATCCCTGTTATTGACTCTATAGATGTGTTTTGGTTATTTGTGTCGTTGGGTTGCTATGACATTGACGTATATACCTCATCCATCTTATTGACTCTATAGATGTGTTTTGGTTATCTGTGTCGTTGGGTTGCTATCACATTGACGTATATACCTCATCCCTGTTATTGACTCTATAGATGTGTTTTGGTTATTTATGTCGTTGGGTTGCTATGACATTGACGTATATACCTCATCCCTGTTATTGACTCTATAGATGTGTTTTGGTTATTTATGTCGTTGGGTTGCTATCACATTGACGTATATACCTCATCCCTGTTATTGACTCTATAGATGTGTTTTGGTTATTTATGTCGTTGGGTTGCTATGACATTGACGTATATACCTCATCCCTGTTATTGACTCTATAGATGTGTTTTGGTTATCTATGTCGTTGGGTTGCTATCTCATTGACGTATATACCTCATCCCTGTTATTGACTCTATAGATGTGTTTTGGTTATTTATGTCGTTGGGTTGCTATCTCATTGACGTATATACCTCATCCCTGTTATTGACTCTATAGATGTGTTTTGGTTATTTATGTCGTCGGGTTGCTATCTCATTGACGTATATACCTCATCCCTGTTATTGACTCTATAGATGTGTTTTGGTTATTTATGTCGTCGGGTTGCTATCTCATTGACGTATATACCTCATCCCTGTTATTGACTCTATAGATGTGTTTTGGTTATCTATGTCCTTAAGTTGCTATCTCATTGAAGTATATACCTCATCCCTGTTATTGACTCTACAGATGTGTTTTGGTTATTTATGTCGTCGGGTTGCTATCTCATTGACGTATATACCTCATCCCTGTTATTGACTCTATAGATGTGTTTTGGTTATCTATGTCGTTGGGTTGCTATCTCATTGACGTATATACCTCATCGCTGTTATTGACTCTATAGATGTGTTTTGGTTATTTATGTCGTTGGGTTGCTATCTCATTGACGTATATACCTCATCGCTGTTATTGACTCTACAGATGTGTTTTGGTTATCTGTGTCGTTGGGTTGCTATCTCATTGACGTATATACCTCATCACTGTTATTGACGCTACAGATGTGTTTTGGTTATTTATGTCGTTGGGTTGCTATCTCATTGACGTATATACCTCATCCCTGTTATTGACTCTATAGATGTGTTTTGGTTATTTATGTCGTTGGGTTGCTATCTCATTGACGTATATACCTCATCCCTGTTATTGACTCTATAGATGTGTTTTGGTTATCTGTGTCGTTGGGTTGCTATCTCATTGACGTATATACCTCATCCCTGTTATTGACTCTATAGATGTGTTTTGGTTATCTATGTCGTTGGGTTGCTATGACATTGACGTATATACCTCATCCCTGTTATTGACTCTATATATAGTTATTTGTGTCGATGGGTTGCTATCTCATTGATGTACATATCACATACCCGATATTGGCTCTATTTATGTGTTTCGGATGTTTGTGTCGTTGGGTCGCTATCACATTGACGTATACACAACGTCCCTCTTGTTGACTCTATAGATGTGCTTTGGGTGTTTGTGTCGTTGGGTTGCTATTCCATTGACGTTTACACAACGTCCTTGTTGTTGACTCTATAGATGTGCTTTGGGTGTTTGTGTCGTTGGGTTGCTATTTCAATTGAGGTTTACACAACGTCCTTGTTGTTGACTCTATAGATGTGCTTTGGGTGTTTGTGTCGTTGGGTTGCTATTCCATTGACGTTTACACAACGTCCTTGTTGTTGACTCTATAGATGTGCTTTGGGTGTTTGTGTCGTTGGGTTGCTATTCCATTGACGTTTACACAACGTCCTTGTTGTTGACTCTATAGATGTGCTTTGGGTGTTTGTGTCGTTGGGTCGCTATCACATTGACATATACACCTCATCCCTGTTATTTACTCTTTGGGTGTATGTGTCTTTGGGTTTCTGTCTTATTGATGTATACATGTTTTTAATATCTTTTCATTTGCTGGTTCTTATAGTCATAAAATATTAAAATCATTTGAAGTCCTCAAATGATTATGATCCTTGCATCAATGACAAATTTAAACCAGTTACTTTTGCAAGGACAAATTTTCTTTTGCATTGTAATCAATAAACAAGAAACAATTCTCGTGTTTTTCTATTTTTAGAATGTGTAAGACCCGTCAAGATGTTGATCTCATTCAATCTTGAATTATCCTGTTTACACATCTTGCGCTCTATAATAACAACTCAAATTAATTGATATTTTATTACATGTAAAGCAAACTTAATATGTTAGCAAATGTAAAGCCAACTTTCTATTTTAGCAAATTCAAATCAAACTTTTTTATTTTAGCACATTTAATGGTTTTTATTGTTACCAGTTTGTCCACACTTCAAGATATTAACGAAATAAAAGGAATACTAGAAAAACTCTTGTATCTCCACTAGTGTAATTGGTTTTTCTTTTTTCTTTCTTTTCATCTACCTGTCAACTGATTGCTGGAGCTGACTAGATGTGGTTACTCAGGAATAATTAAGGAATTATTAGATCGTCAAAATAATGCAAAACAAATAATCAAGAGAGATCAAACAACAAATTAATAGCGAACAAATAAAACAACTACATTGTGTACTTAGTTTTTATTCAATTATATATTCTATTTTCCCTCTTCAATTTCACTTGGTTAAATATGTGATAAATTGAGTATTACATAGCCTTTTCATATCAGCCTTATAATTATCCGTCAACCCATATATGGACCTTGGGCTAAAGTCCTCAGTCCGATACAGGAGTCTCATGATAGTAATAGTGCCGTTATGGAAAATGCATATTATAATCTATATTTAAAGATGTGTCATAAATATTAATATTTTATGAGTAAATCTATAGATGCAAGGGAGACATTAATGGCAAATTAGGTCCTAATGAACAAACAGTCAATTATAATAAACAACGAGAATCATTATATTTAAACATTACAATCAAAATAAATACGTTGATTATACATGAACAATACAGTGACACTGTAATATTTACAACCTGAGACTATCAATTTTTTTCATCTACATATATTCACCAAATTTTAATATCGTACTTGCCCATATACCTTATCGCTATTTATTCCTATCCGGATAAGTTCTAAAATTACACAACTTTTCAAACCAGATGAAGCTTATTGGTGCCTTGTTCAAACAACACAATATATATAAAACTTTTCATAGAAACATGTTTAAACAATCGAGAACACATCAAACAAAACATTTTCAATGACTTTAATTTGTCTTTTAAATATTGCTTTGTTAAACTATCAAAGTTTTAAAATGTCCACTTTCTGGTTTATTTTTCGATAGAATTCAGGAATTTGTCTAGGTACCTGTTTTTCCCGGATTGGACAAATAGCGATAAGGTGTATTGTTGAGTTAAGGCTACATGCTGTTGAATATTTACATTAAATGTCTGTTATCCAAGTATATTTGTAAGCATAACTGTGTAGTACCATGCCAATTGATGTTGGTAAGAGGCTAACATTTGACGTTCTATAGTAATATTAATATTTGTTTGTTTGTTTTTTTTTTGCACTTAGGGGAGGATTGGACATATCCCATTACATGCTTTTGAAATAGTCTGAAAATTCTATCATTTTAAAATAAAAGAATACAAACTGCACAAATAGAATCTGAAAGGCAAAAGCTCATAGGTAGGCAAGAATTAAAAAAAAAACATTCAAACTAAACAATCTTTAGCAAACATGTAAAATTTGAAGAACATGCTATCAAATATATCAAAAGCAATAGCAACTTTTAGATTATTATGACTCACATCCTGTTTCCTTAACACCTTATAGTGGGCTTTAATGAACATTTAAAATTTACAATCAAAATAAGGAGTTGATTACAAAAAATCGGTGCTGTCTTTGAAAACTTTTTGCCGATAAATAATTCAAATTACCACGGTGGGAGGAAAATTCAAAAATAACAACCAACTTCATAATAGCAGGCTCATAATTCCAATTTAAATGCAATCGTTAGGCAAATTTTCAAGAAACTGCAGTGGGTGGAAACTGAAGGAGTAGTTGAATACAGAAGACTGTTCCAACTTAAATCCTTTTGTTTGACTATATTATTAACCAGACAACATTTCGTGTCTACTATAAACAGATACATGCAAGAAATTTGAAGAAAATGAAAAAAAAAAAAAAACTAAAATCAGACAAATTAGGCAAGCTAACATAAATAATATATGGTGATGGTTCCTTTGACGGGCGAGGAAAAGATGCTACCTGTTTGTTTTTATCAACTCCCCTTAGAAGTTCTCACAGAAACGTATAACAAATATACATCTTTCTTGTTGTTAAGGATGTATAAATACCCTGCCACGCCCGGTCTGTGTTTTTGTTAATGTTTTTCTGCTTTGTATCGATCTGATGAGTTCAGCCCTTTTCAACTGATTTTTATAGTTTGTTCTTGTGTTAGGGGGAGGGTTGAGGACTCACAAATATGTTTAATCCTGCCACATTCTTTATGTGCCTGCCCCAAGTCAGGAGCCTTTGTTCAGTGGTTGTTATTGGTTCATGTCTGCCATATTTGTTTTTCGGTAATTGTTTTGCCATAAATTATGCCGTTAGTTTTCTCAATTGAATTGTTTCATATTTTTCTTGTCGGGGCCTTTTATAGGCATCTTTACGGTTGAGGTTTTTCTCATTGTTAAAGGCCATACGGTTGCCTATAATTGCTAACATCCACTTCATTTGCACTTTGGTGGCTAGTTGTCTCATTGGCAATCCCTAACTCCTTATTTTCAAGTTATACTGAAAATGTGTATCTGACTTTGTTTGAATATTTTCTTGATGGCTATAAGTCAGTACAAACAGTTTTTGAGGATAGCTCAGTTGTCAATGATTCCGTACTGAGATAATTTAAAAAAAAAACTTTCTTAAATTGTTCGTTTATAAATTACTTAATAATTGTGTTTCGTTACTTAAACATTACTTGGCTTTTAAGGTGAATCCAGAAAAGCACTACAGACTCATAAAAGTATTAAGTGTTAATTACAGTTAAATTACAGTTTTTATCAGAGTAGCTATTTATTTTATATTGTAATCAATGCATCTTCCCTTAGCTTATTTATTTTGAATTTACATTGTATCATAGGTCAAATTTATTTGTTCAGTGTATGTTCAATGGTGTTACTATGTCCTTTGATTGAGTTAAGCTATTTCAGTTGATATTTTATAGTGTGTCTTTCTATGTTGTGATGTTACACTATTGTTTCAGAAAAAGGGTGAAGGTTTGGTACCATTAAAACGTTTAAACCCGCTGCATTTATTTGCACCTGTCCTAAGTCAGGAATCTGATGTTCAGTAGTTGTCGTTTGTTGATGTGGTTCATAAGTGTTTCTCGTTTCTCGTTTTATATAGATTAGACCGTTGGTTTTCCCGTTTGAATAGTTTTACACTAGTAATTTTGGGGCCCTTTATAGCTTACTGTTCGGTGTGAGCCTAGGCTCCGTGTTGAAGACCGTACTTTGACCTATAATGGTTTACATTTATAAATTTTGACTTGGATGGAGAGTTGTCTCATTGGCACTCATACCACATCTTCTTATATCTATATATGTCTTATACAATTTTCAATTACTAGTTATAGCCTTCAAACATTCTAGCTTATCTGAATAAACCTCTTATACATTTTTGTCTAAAGATAAATGCAACCTTGTTCAATAACCTCCTAAATATTTAGTTGAGTCCAATATGCAAGAGGTGCATTGTACTTTTTACCAATTCTTTGGTGCAATGAAGCTCGATAGAGTTAAGATTTGTCACTTCTCTTTCCTTTCGGCAGATCAGTTGGTCTTAGCTTTCTCTGTGCAGTTGGTGCCACCCGCTTTACTGCTACAGGTATCCTAGATGGCCTTTTTACGTTTCGCTGACGTGGTGTCTGATTGTCAGATTTTGATGTTGCAGCAACATGTTTTACTGTTAGTTTCTTCGGAATTGCACCTTTACTCCTGTGTCCTGTTTCTTCTGAGTCTATGAGTGTGTTTAGATCTATATTTCGCATGATTTCCTCCAAACATGTTGTCCCTCTTCCAATATTGAATAAAGCTTGAACAAGCACCTGTAATGTAGGTTTGACTGTTCTCTCCTCTTTCCATGTAAATAATACTTCCCTATTCTGAGCTGCTAAGTCACGGGGATTATTGCTTTGTATGTTTTCCAAATTGGCAATGGATAGCCCAATTACTGTGCCAAGTTGAAAAAATACCTGACCAATCTGTGGTGCTAATTTATCTAGAATCTCGTCTGTTGGAATAAAGTCCAAGTAATCGACAGGAATATCTGAAAGAAATGAGTACTGTAAACCAACTTATTTTCGCAGATACTTTATTTCGCGTTTAGCCCTTACTAGCCCATTTCGCGGCGATAAAATTTCGCAATTTTCAAATTTGTTTGATATTGTTAAATGAGGAAAGATCCAAGTTTTACATAAACGCGACGATTTATATTCGCGTTATATTTCTACTTGCGAAATTCGCGAAAATAAATCGCTCAAGAAAATTAGTTGGTTTACAGTAATTATTTAATACATAAAACAATTTTGAAATACATACTGCTATATATATATTCAATGAACTGTGAAAATATGATAAATATGACATTAGGAATACCTCCTGGTAATTGCTTGCAATTTCCTAAATAAAGTTTATAGCATGCCAATAAAACAAAATATCTTTATTACATATTATTGGTGGTAACATGTCGAAAAAAGACCAAAAAATAACTTGATCAGAGGTATAAAGTATGCAGGCAACATATTAACATAACAAATAGTGATGTTGAATGTTGAACGAATTCAAATTCAAATGATTGATCAAATCTAACAATCAAAGAGCTTAAAAGCTCGGAGGGAAAAGACGGCAAATGTTTCTATTTTTTTTTTTTTTTGTATCTTTTGATAGTCTTGATACAAAGAATGAGCAAAAACATGTAGAAAGATTGATAATATTGAAATCAATTGTTGGTTAATAATGCAATTTCATTTCCTTAGCCAAGAATTCATCATTGAATCAATTTGGACCAATAAAGAGATTGGCACCTTCTAATTCAAAACATTTCATTAAAGTTGAAAGTTAATTATCTAAAATTCAATTGAATTCTATCATTTAATAACTACAACAATATATTTTTTTTATTGTATACCACTGAACTGCAAGCTAGGCATTTCTCCATTTTTGTGACAGGGCTCTAAGATTTAAAATTTTTCTCGATAAAGTGAGGGCTGAAAAGTCTATTCAGTTTTAAATTTCCAAAAATATGTTTAAACTACAAAAAGCCATTTGAAAATTTTATTTTATTTTTTTTTACCATTACAATGATTATGTTGGTACATAAAATTTTGTTTTAATGGAAAACTACTTATCATATAATAAATATCACATTTTAAGTGTTCAGATACAGAAACTTTTCTTTAGGTGGATAATTACTCATCAATTTGAGGTGCTCCTGTATTGGAGGAGAGATTCTCAATACAGTTACAGAAAAGAATGAAAACTGACGTTTCTCTCCCCAATCCCATGTATCCCCATTGTTTACCGTGAAAGTTGACCTACAAATCAAAGCATTGCATGTTTGAATCATCTACTTAATTATGTTTTTAAATAAACAAATACCGATTTCTAAATCATACACGATTTCTATGAATGATTTTAATAATGAGGAAAGGATATCCCTGCTTCTACCTAGTGTGGAATTCCAACCATGACGTCACTAGGTTGGATATGTTTAGAATATTTCGTAATACTGATTTTTCCGGATTGTAAAAGAAACGTAAATAATGTTTAGGAGAGCTCAAGATACGATAATTTCATGAAATACAGAAGGCAAATGTGTTAAAAAGTGTTTAAAGTCAATCTGTTCATTTGTGTGTCTCCTCATCAATTCAGTATGAAATTTTGAGGTGTTTTCCCCAACTATAAAAACAAAATGAGTGACGTGAGGGGCTTGGAAGTCTGGCCAGCCACATAGGGAATTGACGGCTTGAAGCCGTCTTTCCCAAAAACGATGAATATGTTTTATATGAAAGAAGGGCTAATTTCTATATCAACACACATGTATTTTCGACTGTCTTAAATTAGAAAGAAAATCCTTTGTTTCATATAAGCTTTTAGTTAAATGATCTGTTATTAAGTAATTGTCTTCCTAGATTTCCCAGACGCAGGAACCTTAATAAGACATCTCTCTTTTTAGATTCTGGTATCACACCACTGATATCCCAAAGAAAAACCAAGAGAGCAGAAAAAGTAAACAAATGTGGAATGAAAATAGTATTCACCCATTAACACACCAAATCACTGGACAACTGTTATGACAAAGTTTAATTAACAAATGGGAAATCTTGTTTGTTTTATTCGTAATAAACGTTAAAAAAAGCATGCAGAGGACTTATTTAAGTATATATGCATTACAATCACCAGTAACTTGTTTTATTTGTCTTTAGCAGACATCCTGATGATACCCAAAACATTTTCACTTTCTTTTAAAGTTAACATTAGTACAAACCTGTTTCTGCTTCTCTGACTCTTCTTACCTGCAAAAAATAATAAAATGTTGACACAGAGATATGTCACACCTTTGTGTAATTTTGATTCTAGTAGTACAATGCAAATGTTGAAATTTAAAACGAAATTATTAAACATGTGAACTATCCTAAACATTTAAAGTCAATGAACCTTGACTAAAGGTTCAGGGCCAAAGAGCTTCCATAGTAATGAGATATGCAAATGCTAATATATCTGCATACTAAATGTAATTTACCTTTCACTTGTGGTTGGTTACCTTTAACTGACCTAATCACAAACTAAAAATCTCCATGAAAATTAGTTATGCCTATACTATTATACAACTGTATATCAAAAATCAATGAGCTACCTCTAGCATTCCCGGCAAATTGACCTTATCACAAACTAACAATTTGTTCAAGCCAATGCTGTTGACGACATTGGAAATAGCACGCCTAAGTCCACCTTTTTTGACTTCGTCGAGGCAATACAAAACAAATACACTACTGAAAGTGATATATGATTTACCTTATTCACAAAATGTACTTAAATATCAACGACAGTAAATGGAAAAACTTATTCAGAGACGCTATGTTCCAAATCTGTTTGTCAATTTATTAAGTTTAAGACATATGCCATTAGATTTTCTAAAACAGCCTCCCAATTAGGAAAACTAGTGGAACACATTCATAAATCACACTCTGAAATATCGCCCCTGCTTTACTTATGATTGAATTCATGTTGAAAACCTGAAATATGAAGGTTTTACTATATGAGAATCACATAAACTTAATGATCCGTAAAAATGAGGTCAAAGTCATATGAGCCATGCAAGACAGACATGTACACCTTAGAATTGCTCGATACACCAAATATAGTGGTCCAATTGCTTATAGTACTTGGCAAACAAACCACAAAATGCTTAACATTGACAAATGATCCATGAAAATTGATGTCAAAGTCATATGTTCCCTTCCAGACAGATATACACACCTTACAATCTTTCCATACACCAAATATAGTTGATGTATTGTTTATAGTACCTAAAAGACTGACAATTAAAACAATGAAAACTTAACATTGCTCAGTGAACCATGAAAATGAGGTCAAGGTCAGATGAAACCTGTGCATCTTACAATAATCCGTGCACCAACTATATTTGACCTATTGCTTATAGTATTTGAGATACGGACTTATAACCTTTACCTTGATTACTGATCCATGAAAGGAGGTCGAGGTCAGGTGAAATTTTTATTCAAGCAGTCATTGAACTAGAAAATGAGGTCAAGGCAATAAATATATGACAGACAGAAACTTTATCTGCATACATGGTATTAAGCATCCAGATCTTATATCTTTTGAAATACGGTAAATTCGGAAATTATTGCGATGTTTTTATTATTGCTTAAATTATTATAACAAAATTCAAACTCTCTTCTAAAGATGCTATTTTGACGATAAGAAATTTATATATAAGCTCATAAATATATGACAGACAAAAAATTTATCTGCATACATGGTATTAAGCATCCAGATCTTATATCTTTTGAAATACGGTAAATTCGGAAATTATTGCGATGTTTTTATTATTGCTTAAATTATTATAACAAAATTCAAACTCTCTTCTAAAGATGCTATTTTGACGATAAGAAATTTATATATAAGCTCATTTCTAAGTTTTATAATACTTCAGGTTACTCAGTTATTGATTTCTAAAAATTTCACCATATCCTAGTATGTAATGTTAACTGCAATAGGAACTAAATCCATTCATCAGCAAATTACAGAAATAGAAAAAAAAGATAGTTTCGAAATTAAACTTTGCTTTAGAGTCTTTTCATTACAAAGAAGCTCTGTCCAAGTTATGAAACACTCCTTTAAATTTTGACAAAGTTATTGATGTCTGAAAAAATTTAACCATGAACTGAACCTAAATGTAGATAATGCTAACATATAGGATCGATATAAATGGCTTCCACAACTTTCTTCCTAGAGAACAACAACTGGGAAATAATGTCAGACACATTGGACAAGTAAGGACATCAGTAACAATTAATTTTAAAAAACAACACACACAGTACACTCAGGGACTAAACTTAATGGTTGCCTAGTGTCCCAAGGCGACAAGATTGTCGACTGGGCGAATATATCTGATCATCCTGATCGCCCAGCTGTAAACGAAACTGTTCCACAAAGGAAACCCGATTGTCTAATCAAAGTGGGAAAATTACAGAGATAATTTCCGGAAACCAGTTAGTTCATTTTAAATGCCAACCAGTAAGACAAATCAGTTTTCAATGAAAAGTCACAATTTGACATATAGCCCCTTCTCTAAACATGTGTTCTTATCTCTCTTTTAAAGCTTCTACTATTATTTCATTATTCATGTTATTGTTTAAAGTTTCCGTCTAAACTGTTTAATCTGCATTGCTTCAGAGATGCATTTCAGTTTTCTAGTGAGTCATTACAAGGCTGTATTTGACGATAACTTGTCCACGCATCGGTATTTACACAATCAACAATGAAAGAATAAAACGCAAAATCTCGTCAATAGATATCAAAATATCTAGTTTGCTATATATCCAATCTTCAATTATATGTAATTGATCAATATTTTTGATCAACACTATAAGAGGATGGCTTGGATTTGAAATAGCATTTCATGATTCATTTTCTAGATGCCATAACCCAAATATTATAAGGTTGTCACACATAATCTTTACCAGACTCAAAAGTTACATATAGGATTAGGATTACCTAAAAGGTTTTATTAGTATATGAAAAGTACATTTAAGGTTTTTTCAATAGTACAAAAAAATTGGTTGGGTACCTAAAATTTCAACTTGGGCCCCTGAAAATATATTTTGGGGGCCCAGGTGGCTCTTGGAGAAATAAAGTTAAGTTTAGTCACTGCCACATTTAGATCTTCAATCACAAGACCTGAAATAATTTGCCAGTAAAAACCACTTCTTGTCCTGTTTTATTGTTTTCTCCTATTCCGGAGAAAGATGTAATACTTTAATTATTGGTCCACACTTGTGGTCTTAAGTCAGCAGGCAGCTTTGATGATAAGGAAGCCAAGATAGGATTTAAACTACCCTACTGTAACATATAATGTATGTATGAATTTGAATACATAAGAACTGGGTTTTCGTCAATGAAACAGACACTAGATACATTGACCTATAATGGTTTACTTTTTAAATTGTTATTTGGATGGAGAGTTGTCTCATTGGCACTCACACCACATCTTCCTATATCTATCTACTAGATAATATACACTCACAAATGACACCTATGGACATAATTA
>CM029606.1:16235949-16501335 GCA_017311375.1 Mytilus coruscus | reverse complement strand
AATAGTAAATTTGGGCTAAGGTTAAATAATTGGACATGGATGCGTACTTGTACATCCCTACCAAATGAAAAGAACCCTGGTATTTAAACTAGTAAAATTCAAAAAATTCCAAAAGAATCCTTAAAACTGTAAGAGTCAAGTAAGGAAGCCGGAGTAACTGGAAACAACTGATGTCAGGAAAATGAGTGATGGTAGGGAAAATGAGTGACTCATTCTATGCTTTTTCATTTATGCCCTCTGGGGAAACTGTCCTTAGCTTTCGTTATCCAAAACCTTTCCCGAGCAAGTCTTTCGGCCCTTGACCAACCCTCGTTGTGGTCTATGATTGTGATTGTAAGGTTTTTGAGATCAGCTTGGGCGTGCCCAGGTGATCCCAAATGACGACTAACGGGGAGGTCGGGCTTGCAGGTGTAGTCACTTCGATGACCATGCATGCGTTTGTTGAATGGCTGTTCTGTCTCGCCAATATACTGCATGCCACATCGACACTGAAGAAGGTATACAACATTCTGTGTTTTGCAAGTTACATTACAAAATATAGTGTACACAGACCCAGTGGAGTGGCAAGTAAATGTTTGAGTATTCAGTATTTGTTGGCAAGTCAGACATCGTCTGTTACAACACGACTTGCACCATCCTGCAGTTGAACAGCTTTTATTAGAGGAGACGTCAGCTCTCACAAATAAGTCTTTCAGACTGGTCTCCGAAAAGCTAAGACAGGAGGATTGGGTAAAATCTTGGACAATTTTGGGGGCTTGGCAAAAGTTTGCGTGTAAATACATTCCCAAAAAACAGCACTGATCGATATAAGCTGGTAAAATATGTCAAACAGAGGCTGCGTATTTATCATCCCAAATAAATAGCAGTTTTATAATGAAAAGAAAAAAAATAATAGTAAATTTGGGCTAAGGTTAAATAATTGGACATGGATGCGTACTTGTACATCCCTACCAAATGAAAAGAACCCTGGTATTTAAACTAGTAAAATTCAAAAAATTCCAAAAGAATCCTTAAAACTGTAAGAGTCAAGTAAGGAAGTCGGAGTAACTGGAAACAAATGATGTCAGGAAAATGAGTGATGGTAGGGAAAATGAGTGACTCATTCTATGTGTTTTTTTTTCATTTATGCCCTCTGAGGAAACTGTCCTTAGCTTTCTTATCCAAAACCTTTCCCGAGCAAATCTTTCGGCCCTTGACCAACCCTCGTTGTGGTCTATGATTGTGATTGTAAGGTTTTTGAGATCAGCTTGGGCGTGCCCAGGTGATCTCAAATGACGACTAACGGGGAGGTCAGGCTTGCAGGTGTAGTCACTTCGATGACCATTCATGCGTTTGTTGAATGGCTGTTCTGTGTCGCCAATATACTGCATGCCACATCGACACTGACATTCTGTGTTTTGCAAGTTACATTACAAAATATAGTGTACACATACACAGTGGAGTGGAAAGTAAATGTTTGAGTATTCAGTATTTGTTGTCAAGTCAGACATCGTCTGTTACAACACGACTTGCACCATCCTGCAGTTGAACAGCTTTTATTAGAGGAGACGTCAGCTCTCACAAATAAGTCTTTCAGACTGGTCTCCGAAAAGCTAAGACAAGAGGATTGGATAAGATCTTGGACAATTTTGGTGCTTGGCAATAGTTTGCCAATTGGCACGGATCAAACGTGAAAGGTTATTAAAGTCGGGATTGTATGTTAAAACAAACGGAACTATTTTGCTGCGCCTCTTCTGTTTGTACTGTAATAGGTCATTGCGGCTGTTGTTATTAGCACGCGCAAATCCCTTATCTATGTCCAATTTCTTATAACCTCGTTTGGTAAAAAAACCAAGAAGTTACTGTATCCGATTGTATCCTCATCATTTAGTTCCAAAATTATTACTGCGTTACAAACCATGCACTAGGACGTTCACAAAGATGAGGATGCAATCGGATATTTAAAACCAGAGAACGCCAAGCCTGGTCGATTGTATTTTCTTCCCAAAATACACAAGGTTAACAACCCTGGTAAGACCCATTGTATCCGCAAGCGGCCACCTTACTGAAAAAATCTCGGAATTTGTAGACTTTCATTTAAGATCTCATGTAGAAAATCTTCCTTCTCACATTCAAGACACAACAGATTATCTTCGTAAAATGGAATCCATGAACCTTCTTCCTCCGGAAACCCTCCTTGTCACTTTAGATGTCACCTCATTGTATACCAACATACCTCATGATGACGGAATACAATCGTGTAAGGAAATATGGGACTCTTGCAACACCTTAGAACCACCTACCGAATGTTAAGTCCAGCTGCTCACTCTGGTTCTGAAATGCAACAATTTCACCTTTAATGGTGAACATTACCTTCAGATAAACGGGACAGCGATGGGGACGAAAATGGCACCGTCATACGCCAATATTTTCATGGGAAAAATAGAGAAACAAATTATTTCAACATTTTTATCCAAACCTCTGTCTTGGTTCCGTTTCATCGATGATGTTGACATGAAATGGATTGAATCCAAACAAAAATTGGATGATTTTATCAGGCATGCAAACAACGCACACCAGTCAATCAAATTTACATATGAAATTTCCGACTCCAAAATATCTTTCTTAGACACTACTACATCTATTAAGGACGGTGTCATATCAACAGATCTCTACTGTAAACCTACAGATAAACATCAGTACCTTTTGCGCGTGCTAATAACAACAGCCGCAATGACTTATTACAGTACAAACAGAAGAGGCGCAGCAAAATAGTTTCGTTTGTTTTAACATACAATCCCGCCTTTATTAACCTTTCACGTTTGATCCGTGCCAATTTGCAAACTATTGCCAAGCACCCAAAATTGTCCAAGATCTTTCCCAATCCTCCTGTCTTAGCTTTTCGGAGACCAGCAAGTCTGAAAGACTTATTTGTGAGAGCTGACGTCTCCTCTAATAAAAGCTGTTCAACTGCAGGATGGTGCAAGTCGTGGTGGTAACAGACGATGTCTGACTTGCCAACAAATACTGAATACTCAATCATTTATTTTCCACTCCACTGTTCTGTGTACACTATATTTTGTAATGTAACTTGCAAAACACAGAATGTTGTATACCTTCTTCAGTGTCGATGTGGCATGCAGTATATTGGCGAGACAGAACAGCCATTCAACAAACGCATGAATGGTCATCGAAGTGACTTACACCTGCAAGCCCGACCTCTCCGTTAGTCGTCATTTGAGATCACCTGGGCACGCCCAAGCTGATCTCAAAAACCTTACAATCACAATCATAGACCACAACGAGGGTTGGTCAAGGGCCGAAAGACTTGCTCGGGAAAGGTTTTGGATAAGAAAGCTAGGGACAGTTTCCCCAGAGGGCATCAATGAAAAAACATGGAATGAGTCACTCATTTTCCCTACCATCACTCATTTTCTTGACATCATTTCTTTCCAGTTACTCCGGCTTCCTTACTTGACTCTTACAGTTTTAAGGATTCTTTTGGAATTTTTTGAATTTTACTAGTTTAAATACCAGGGTTCTTTTCATTTGGTAGGGATGTACAAGTACGCATCCATGTCCAATTATTTAACCTTAGCCCAAATTTACTATTATTTTTTCTTTTCATTATAAAACTGCTATTTATTTGGGATGATAAATACGCAGCCTCTGTTTGAAATATTCAGCATATATCGATCAGTGTTTTTTTGGGAATGTATTTACACGCAGTTGTTGTAACATCTTAACTGACGTCATTTTGGAATTTTAGAGTTGTGCCAGTTCATATCTCTAATTACTATTTTCATTTTAGGCATGTCTTTGAGTCGTTTTTTGGAAATTTTAAAAATTTATTAGCGTCTCTACATATGATGTTCGGATGAAACTGTTTCACTTTTTTTATTGTATAGAATTCAAGATTGCTATAGTTTAATAATCAGAATAGATTGATCTGATTCATTTTACATCGTGCTCATACTGATGAAGGAAATCTGTTATTTTTTGGTGATGTTGTACCCTTTTAAACTGGTTATATATTATATTTTGTAGTGTACTGTATCATATTTATATGATCCATCGCCCCGTAAGATTTATCGTTAGCTATTATTCATTCATTTAATATATATATATATATATATATATATACAAGTCTAAATTGAAAACAACGTTCAAACCTATGATTGCGTTGGATAAAAACCGCAATTTTTATACGTGTGCATGCAAAACAAATTTCTTGGTAGAGGGGTCTAAATACAGCACAAACAACATTTTCCAAAAGACCAAATGAGTGAAAAAGTATATTTTAACAAAACGCATTTGACTAGCAGGTCGAACAACTGATGTTCTTAAACCCTGCTGACTGCCATTGGCGATTGCCAAAGAAACGAATATATATATATAATTTGAAATATTATACCAGCTCAAATTTGTCAGTGCTGTTCATTGGGAATGTATTTGTACGCAGTCGTTGTTGTAATATCTTAACTGCCGTCACCTTTGAAATTTTAGAAATGTACCAGTTCATATCGCATATTACTATTTTTATTAGAAGCATATCTATGCAGTCTCTGTTGTAAATACCTATATAACCTACGTCATTTTTTTAAATTTTAGAATTATACAAGCGTTGTTGTGTTCGGTTTTAATTGTATAAATTTCAAGATTGTTATAGTTAAATCAGAATAGATTGACATGATTCATTTTACATCATAATCATACTGATGAAGGATATCTGTTATCCGAAATATTTATAGAACTTACATTTATTGTTTCCTTTTTTTAATATTGGTGTTGTTTTGTACACTTTTTAGGCGTTTATATAATTTATTTGTCGTGTACATGTATCGTTACTCGTATCGATCCAGCGCACTCGTGAGAGATCGTTGACTAATATCTAGACGTTTTATATTTAGACCCCTCTACCAAGAAATTTGTTTTGCATGCACACGTATAAAAATTACGGTTTTTATTCAACACAATCATATGTTATGAACGTTGTTTTCAATTTAGACTTGTACATATATATCTTCTATATAATCAGGTATTAAACAAAAAGGTCTAAACCATTAATAATTTATGTAAGTGAGGTCCTGGTTAGATAAATCCTATTAGATGAATATGAACACCTAACAGTGATTTCATATGACAAATACAGTAAGTTGCATATAAAATTTAAACTTTAAATCTAAAGTAACTGTTTTAACCACAAAACATTATATATGATCATCAGTTTCCCTGCCGAAAGTCGTTGGTTCCCTCTGGCTTCCTCCATCCACAAAATGCTCATCAATGCGCAGCTTGGTACGTCTGCAGAAGTCGAACCCTGAACAGTATGGGTAAGTATGGACGCAACATTCAACTAGAAAAAGAACTTCAGGTTACTGATGGATGCAGTTGAGGACTATGCAAGAAAATGGGTAAAGCGCGAACCAGACGAACCAGAACTGGACACTTTGTCTGAATGGATCAAAGCTATTCGATCATGCATTCAGAAGCGCATTCAAAAACCACGATGTACTATGAGCACAAGAATTACTAACCCTTTCAAGAATCCGGATGTTGTGGATGCTTTATCCTCTTTGCATGACAAATATGTCGTTGTTCCAGCAGATAAAGCCTCCAATAATATTGTCTTCATATGTAAAAACCATTATTTGCAATGTCTCACAACAGAGTTTGGAATAAATATAACTACTGGTAATCCTACATATTCTTTAACATCATTTACCAAGGACGAAATTTTACAAAATCACAAATCTGTCCTTCTTTCTTTTGGTATCAACATCAAAGAAAACGAAGAAAATTTACCATCATTATACTGGATACCTCAACTTCACAAAACTCCATACAAAGAACGATACATAGCTGGGTAATCAAAATATTCGACTAAACATCTTTCTAAAGTACTGACTACTATTCTTTCTACAGTTAAAGATGGGCTTCAAAAATATTGTAATGAGATATATTCTACAAGTGGTGTTAACCAGATGTGGATTCTCAAAAATTCGAAAGATCTACTGTTTAATCTTCGATCACAATCTTTGCAATTTTGCAGCAACATAAAACTTTTGATTTTTCTACGCTTTACACTACTATTCCCCATGCTCAGTTGAAAGATCGACTTCACCATCTCATTAAACAGAGCTTTTTCTATAAAAATGGGAATCGTAGATACAAATTTCTTGTTTTGGGTTACAATAATTCATATTTTGTGAAGAACCACACTGAATCTACCAGAAAATATACTGAAGATGATATTATCAAAATGCTGGACTTTTTGATCGACAATATATTTGTTGAGTTTGGAGGATTTATATTTCAACAGACAGTCGGTATTCCAATGGGTACTAATTGTGCACCCCTACTGGCCGATTTGTTTTTGTACTCGTATGAAGCAGAATTCATTCAGAAAAGAAAGAAAAGCACCTTGCGAAATTCTTTAATTTTACTTTCCGATATATTGATGATGTCCTATCATTGAATACCCATTTTTCGGCCAATACTTACATCTCATATATCCCAGTGAACTTGAAATTTAGGATACTACTGATACTAGAAGGACTGCTTCATACCTTGATCTTTTCCTCAATATTGACACAGATGGACGACTTCACACGAAAATCTATGATAAACGGGACGATTTCAACTTCCCAATTATCAATTTCCCATTTATCAGCAGTAACATACCCTCTGCCCCTTCGTATGGTGTTTACATATCTCAGTTGATACGTTATGCTCGTGCATGTTCACACTATACGGACTTCATATACAGGAGTGTGCTCCTAACGCAGAAACTGCTCCAATAAAGTTATGAGGAGGACAGATTAAAAATGACACTCCGTAAATTTTACGGACACCATCACGAATTGGTCGACCCATACGATGTGTCTTTGTCCAAACTAACTAAGGACATTTTTATAACGTGTTAGATTGTGGTTTGACATTACGTCGTCTGATCTTTTAATTACCGAACGTGACTTATTCCCGATTGTGACTGTTTTGCTGAGTGTGAATGCGCATTGCTATAAGACGTGTCACGGTACTTTTCTATCTAAAATTCATGTATTTGATGTTATATGTGTTATTCTCATCGGATTTTGTCAAATGTCTTATCGTTTGTAGTTGTAAATCTTATTTTTTTCTGTTTTATTCTGTGTTATGGTAAAGATATTTAATCACCCAGTTCATTAATTAGATTTTAGTTTGGCTCAACTAAATTTATACGATATATTTGGTTTACAGTTTGATTTAGAAGAAACACCGACATAGCTAGATAATACTATTAATTATCTAATTACTACCACATTTTATATAAATTAGTATTGTAATTTTCGTTGTTATTAATAAATGTTATATGAGTATTATAAACCAAATCTTGAATTCTATCCTAATTCTATCCTATTTTGGGGAAATTTCAGAAATTCAAATGTGACGTCACTTTTTTTGCGTTGATCTCTTTGGCTAACTCGGCTGTGAATTTTTATGTGCTGGTTTATGTTGTTTTATGTATCCGTTTTTATTCTGTAGTTAGTTATCATGTTTATCTATTATATAGTCATTCCTATAAATTTACTGTTTGCAAAAGTATGAATTATTCTAATACTAAGGATTTTCTTATCCCAGACATATAACCTTAGCCGTATTTAGCACAACTTTTTGGAACTTTTGGTCCTCAATGCTCTTCAACTTTGTACTTGTTTTGGCTTTCGTACTTTTTTGATCTGAGCGTCACTGGTTAGTCTTGTGTGGACGAAACGCGCGTCTTGCGTATTAAATTTTAAACCTGGTACCTTTTGTTAGCTATAATTCGTATGTTTCCCTGTCCTATATGTTCTCCCATTTATTTGTATTGTAGTCCTGTCATGTAATGTTGTCATTTTAATGTTATATTTAACATTGCCATAAAAGCGGGAGGTTTGGCTAGCCACTAAACCAGGTTCAACCCACCATTTTTTTCTTTAAATGTCCTGTACCAAGTCAGGAAAATGGCCATTGTTATATTATAGTTCGTTTCTGTGTGTGTTACATTTTAATGTTGTGTTTCTGTTGTGTCGTAGTTCTCCTCTTATATTTGATGTGTTACCCTCAGTTTTAGTTTGTAACCCGGATTTGTTTTTTTCTCAATCGATTTATGAATTTCGAACAGCGGTATACTACTGTTGCCTTTATTTGATACAGTTCTGATAAGATAAAAATGTTTGAGGGTAAATGGGAGATCGCAAATATATTCAAACATATTAATACATGGTTGATTTTCTGCTGCATACACTTTAAAATTGTAAAATAAAACAGGCATATCTTATATTCAGTTGACCCAATAGGTCATGTGAGCTGTTGATATATATCACATTGCGTCCATCATCGCAGTCATAGACTTATATAAAACTGTTCCAATGAAACTACTAGGCTAAGTGTGAAATTTAACTACTTATTTGGAGTTGTTTCCAGTGAGATGTCTAGTTTAAGCAGTTGTTGGCTATTATTTTGAAAGCTATAGCAGATAGGTTAAAGGTGTAAACTGCAAAAATGATCATACAATCAACTTACTGTGATATGTTTGACAGCAATTTTTGGAGTTATTGCCCCTGAAATGTTCATTTTTACGTTTTTCTATTTTTAGTATGGGTATTTATACATTCCTAACAACAAAAGAGACACAAAATATAGATCTGAGAGTATTTGCAGTTACTGACAGCTAGTTCAAAGCCAATAAAAAAAAATTAAATGAAATCATGTATCAAAGACTAAAACATCAATCAGTACAAATTTAACATCCAATGGATTTAGTGTAAAGACGTCACTAACAGTTAAAGAAAAACATGAATTTGTGCAATGCCAAAATACAGGTATCGACAGATAATACAAACGGGAAGCTGCATATGTATATAGCAATTAAATTTAGTTTGGTTTTAATTTACTGTTAACAAAGCAATATTTATATCAATAAAAACAATATTCAAAGATCTAATTATTGTGGTGAATTGGTAAACTGATAGAGTAAGTTAATTTTAAGGATCAATAAGTTTACCAATTTCGGGTCTAAAATTCCGGGATCGGTAAATAACTAAGGAACAATTAAGAATGGCTATTCCGTTTGAAATTAGCAGTTTACATGTTCAGCCAAAATTAAAAACCAAATCTTTCTGTTTATAGAAGAATTTAGTAAAAGATTCAAGTAATGTGTGGTAACGAAATCCTCGACTTGATAATCTACCAGTAATTCATATATTACGTTAATTGAAATCAAAAACGTTACTACAGAAACGGACAAAACGAACGAGTTGTGAAACATAAACACACCGTAAAATTGTGCTAAAAGAACATCGCGTCAAAAAATAGGAAAATCAACAATAGGGAACGAAAAATCGTCCCTTTTGTCGTAAATTATTATGTTGAGTTTCCAGTGTAGAACTGGAAAATCTAAATCTAGATAAAAAGGACAGTTATTACCGTTTAAATTTGATCTACTTAAAGTAAGTTATTTGGTTAAATGTCGGCTGTATATTAAGAAAATGGTTGCTTATTTAACGAAAAATTATCATCTATATAACGATAAGTGTTGTTGCATTTATCAATTACATGCAATATAGACAGGTCTTTACTAAGTTAGGCCATAAGTTGTGATTAATTCATAACAGTACAGGAGAAAGTATGATATTGAAGGGGCACAATTGGTGTCTATAGGAATGCCTACAACCCGTCGATCAAATTTATTGCCGAATCGTACATATCGGTACCTTTTGCATACTTTAACCCAATTCAAGAAAATCACTCGAATGAATGTTTCGATATTAACAAAAACTGTGGTTTAACTTGTCATTGATCACTGAATTTGATATATATTTTCTAGGGATGTCAACTCGGTGAAGATTTACTAATCGAGTACTCGTTAGATTTACCGAGTGATACTCGAGTACTCGCTCGGAAAAAAAATAAACAAAATGGAAACACATCTTAAGTATTGTGGGTCGTTGTCTTAAGGACGTAAAACCCTCAACATTATTACCTAGGACTAGATAATAGTCTCAAGAATTGTATACCATAATTAATAGCTCATATACTACATGCACTAATTGTGTAAATTGGCAATAATCTAATCAATTAATTGATAAACAGCTATTGAAAAATGTTTACTCAAACAACAGTATTTGTGAATCGTTAAAAAACACATTTAATGACCGACAAAGGTGTGATGATTAGAACTTACTGTTGCCTTTAACCATTCTCTGAGGGTCGACACAGGGTGCAACGAATTCGTTCTTATTTAGAAATATTTTTTTTTTTTCAACTTTTTCTGAGACGAGTCGATTTCTCAACTTTGTTACGTAACTATCAGTCCTGCTGATGAAAATATTTGCTCTGACGGTACAGAGGTGTTGGAATGACTATGACACGATTAGCTAAAAGTGTAAGCCTTGAAAAGATGCTCTTGTTCATAGTCTACATCTGTTCGAGGGAATTTTAAATGACAATAAAACGCAGATATTCGAAGCGTATTTTAATTTTGATTAATTTTGATTTCCCGGGAGTCGCTCTTAATAAAAAAATTTTGTTTGTTTAAGAAGGCAACACCATTCTAACAGAAACCGATTAGTCGAGTATCATTTTGATATTCGATACTCGGTATTACCGAGCGATACTCGAGTACTCGAGTACTCGTTGACATCCCTAATATTTTCCATTTACCGTGAAATTAAAATTGGAATATTTTTCAGAAAATCAATACAAAACACATTTTGGACAAGGAAGAAATTGATTTAAACTGTAATGATCACCCAAGAGAAATAGTGATAGCATTTTGTGATACTTGTCAGAAGGTAGTTTGCCCTAATACTTCTAGAGAATCACACATAGACCACAAATGTTTCCGCACAACATTTCTATGTTATTCACTCAGATTTAAAGTAAAAAGTTATAAACTTTTGTGGCATCGTTGGATAAGATAAATAACTGCAAATCACAGTATCAAACACGAATGAAGTTATAGACAAGATACATAAAAGAGAAAATAAGCTCATGACAATTATTATTGAAGATCGCAGATTATTCTACAAAACAAATCCTATCAGATTGTTTGTAGATTT
Source organism: Mytilus coruscus (assembly GCA_017311375.1). Classification (NCBI taxonomy): domain Eukaryota; kingdom Metazoa; phylum Mollusca; class Bivalvia; order Mytilida; family Mytilidae; genus Mytilus; species Mytilus coruscus. The sequence continues at coordinate 16,490,275 of CM029606.1, read as the reverse complement.
ATAAACTTGTAGTATTACATAGGTCTACAAAACCCATACGATTTCGGCAAAAGTACTAATCTTCGTCTACACCCAATTCAAATCAAGGAACCCGATAGAGAAAACATGAAATACAAGATTGGTCTAGTGACCTGTGACGGTAATAACACCGACATCACATATTTAGCAGGTGAATTGGTCGGAATACAAGATAAGCTGGTATCCCCAGTAAGGTACAGTTGTTTAAATGTTACTTCGTTTTGTTTCCAAAACAATGAACTGGCACCGATCAACCCAGCAAAGTCAACGATTGGTGGAGTCATAGATAGAAAATGCACGGAACACAAGAGATTTGATTTCGGAGCTGAGGTGTCTGATTTTTCTTTTACCGATAGAAATTATATATATTGAACGGACACAGAGTTACATATGGGTACTGAAGGAAGTTCTCAACACTGCATCATTACAACCACGGGTAATTCACTCCTGTAGGAATGGGAACTTGCTGGTTACACAGATGTGTAAAGCCGATCCCAAATCGGTTGATAGTAAGCGTCTGGTACATCGTCTAAGTAAAGACTATACCGTTAAACTTCTACAATTTACAGCCCCATTTTTCACTAAGAAACACAGTCTTATCCATCGGCGACGAATGAGACAGAAGAGTAATGGAGATATGATAGTTGTCAATTATCTACAGAAACGTCGGGAAGATACTTGCATATAATTTTGTAGAAAAATTGCGTTTTCTATATGATTTTAAACATATTTTATTCATAAAGATATGAAAAGGATTGAGCAACAGGCACAGTCTATAAAAGCTCTCTCCATATTACATGTACAAGGTATAAATCAAATATTAACAACTATATTTAAAATAATACAATATACTATAGTGGAAAATGCATGCTACTTATGAGCATACAAAGCAAATATATATTTACAGTGTTAATTACTAAGTGTAAAGTATATTTAAATATGTAGGCAATTAATCATCATTTATTCAAATACCTTCAGACATGTAAATATCTTGCATAAGTCATTAGAAATATATATATAAGGTTTGGAAGAGACACTAAGCTTACTTAGGGGAAAATGAATTAATGTAGAAGGAAAAAAGGAAAGAAATGAATAAATAAAATAAATAACTAAATAAATAAATAAATAAATGAACACTAAGTAAAACAAAAATTAAGAAAACTTCGAACAAAACGGTGAGTGTCACTGATATATTTCTGAACAGATTTAAAAATAGCAATATTCATATCATATGAAAATGATTTGTTTCCAAAAAGTAATAAGTCAATATTTATGTCAACATTATCAATAATTGAGTAAATAGAATCAAGTAAAATCTGTCTAACATCATTGTTCTTAGGGCAAATAAAACAGAAATGCTGGTTATCCTCAACAGGGTGATTACAGTTTGCACAAATAGTGTACTCTGATAAGAACTGATTAAACAAATGAGATTTTAGGTTGCTAGCATTATTTCTAAGTTGACAATGACTTATATTATGTTTCCTTATCCCATAATTGAAAGGTTTAAATATTTCATCAGTCCTATAAAACTTGTCCAGTCCACCTCTAAATATACACAAACTTGGGGATTTTTGTATACTTAGAGGAAGACTATTCCAAAGTATTATAGTGGAAGGAATGAAACTATTAAAGTAAGAGCTAGTTCTAGCAAGAGGAGGATGAAAAGTATTATTTTCATTCCTCAAAGTATAAGGGGTTTGTCTAGGAAAATATGGCTGGACTAACTCATATAAGTATGCAGGTGTCATCCCATTTAATATTTTATAAAACAGTATAAGCTCATGTTGATTCCGTCCATTCTCCAGAGTTTCAAATCCTAATTCAATATAAGTTTTTGTCTTGAGGAATTACGCCATAGTCCAGTAATAATTCTAGCAGCTTCTATTTGAATATTTTCAAGTAGCTCAGACTCGTGCTGGGAGCAATTTCCCTAAATAACATCACCATACTCTAATGTAGGTCTAATAAAAGCATAATAAATACGTATAAGTGAATTCATGTCTACTGAATGTTTAACTTGTCGAAGTACAGATAAATGAGAGCATGCTTTTTTTTATAAATATTATCAATATGTGTGTTCCATGAAGCTGATGACTGAAATATTATCCCAGAATGAGAGTAAATATTTATTTTCTCAACCTCTTCACCATTTATCCCAAAATATAGAGGTGGATGCTCCCTTTCCCTTCTAGTAAATACAATATTTTTTGGGTTTTTTTTTTAGTTAAATTGAACAGCCCATGATGTTGCCCAATTTGAGATTACATCTAATTCGTCAGTCAAAGAAGCAGCTGCTACAGCATGATCATCGTCTACTATAACAAATAAAGAGGTGTCATCTGCAAAAAGTATAATAGCATTAACAATGTCATTTACTATATCATTTATATAAATGAGAAACAGAAAGGGTCCCACAAACTGATCCCTGAGGGACACCTGCATGTAAAAAGCCTTCTGAGACTACCTTTTGTTGACGATCTGAAAGATAACTTTCTATCCAAGATAAGAGCTGATCATTTAAGCCAGATTGTTTAAGTCTAAATAACAGTCCTTTATGCCAAACTTTATCAAAAGCTCTGGAAACATCACAAAATACAAACCTTACATCCCTACCACTACCCATATTACTAATAATTTTGTGATAATTTCAATTAACTGATTAACAGTCATCTGGCTGGAATCCAGATTGAAACTTTGACAAAAGGTTATTACTTCTAATGTAATTATACAAGTGTTTAAAACGAACCTTTTCCATAATCTTACAAACAATACTAGCAACAGAAATTGGACGAAAGTTAATAGTTGAATGTGGACTACCTTTTCCTTTGAAAATAGGATTAACATGTGCAATTTTCCATAACAATGAAACCTTTTTAACTGAAAGAGACATATTAAATAATTTTGTTAATGGTTTAGAAATAAAGCTAGCAACCTCTTTTAAAATTCTACGACTGATACCGTCAGGTCCAGCTGGTTTATTTATATTCAAAATTGTTAATTGGTCTAACATTTCTTTCTCAGTGATGACGAATTTGTTTAAATGAAATGGATGAGGCTCGTTATTATCAGGAATTCCTGGTTCCGTATCAATATTAGCTATATTTGCGAAATGATTGTTCAGGATCTCTGATTTGTCCAATGGATGAATAAAATTTGACCATCATGTTCTAAAAAAAGGGGTGATTCTCTGTTTTTTGTAAAATTTTACACGGACTTGGCAATGCTCCACCATTTACCAGGAGGAATATTTTCATCGATAAGGTGTGATGTTAGTTTGCTCTTATAGTCATCTTTTGCCTTTCTTACTAAACTGATAATTTCATTACGAATTTCTCTTAATTTTTTCCAGTGATCTGGACTATTTGAAGTCTTTGCTTTATGGTGAGTTTTATTGCGATTTCTTATCTTGTTTCTAATTAAGTTGTTCATAAATGGTTTATCATTCGGTCGTACTGTAATAGTTTTAGTAAGTTTTCTATATGAAGGTAACACAAGGAGATAAAAGTGTTTGCTGTTTGTTGTGATTCTGATTAGCGAATTGTCGTTTCGGATTTTTGCGATCATGAAATTAACGTTCTAGATTATGAAGGTCAGTTAATTCTGGACATTCCAACAAATATGAAAGGATTACTTAATCTTATTGCTATTGCCTTTGATAAGAAAGAAAACTTTGGAAAGGAGAGAAAATCTTGATAAACGTGACACAAAAGACAATTTCATTGAAATGAGAAGTTCTCACTCTTAAGATGACGTTAGAAAACTTTGACATGAAAGTCTGTTAAGAAACTATGACCAATATTTTAATGATTTGTGTTTTAAAACGTAAATGTATTCATGCTACATTTTACCTCGACTTATGTTTTATTGCTGACTACTTAACCATTTAACTTTTTATTTGTGTTTACAAAATGTTTACTACATAAAGCCAATTTGGAGCAAACACTCAAACAGCATTTGCGAATGGTACCTCAACTTGATACTCTACCCAGTTACTTTTATATATGTGACACTAAAGTTTTCTCTCCTTATGCATTTTCTAAATGTAAATATTGTGTGTACTGCAATTGGTACCATTCTTGCCCTTTCCATGGGGATTTGTTTCGAATATACTTGGCCAATCTTTAATTATTTGTGTACTGTTTTGAAACTGTTGTTTACACGTGTTTCGATGTTTGCTTTTGGTAGTTTCTATCTCTTTTTGTACCTCATTTGATGTAGATCTCTTTCCAATTGATAATTCGCAAATGTGAAGATTTCTTATTTTGGAAAATCGTTTCTTAATATGTAATATATTTCATTCCCTTCATATGTATTTACTAATTGTTTCCAATAAACATTCACGTAATGCGTGTAGACCTCGCCGAAATCGTGCAACAACTTTTTGTTGTGATATAACTTCACCAGTCTTTTTTTCTTTTGAATTGTTTTAAAAAATAAGATATTTGTTTTAGCTTCCGAATCCGTATCTTCATCCCTCCCTTTTCAGTGGATATATATATTGAAATAAGGATCGTTGGTATAATTACAATTTAGTTTTCCTTTCTACTTTAATCGAAGAAATGGAATAAATCCTCACAAGAAGTCGTCTGACAGTCTATATAAATGTTTGGTAGATCTTGACATTCTGAACATTTCTGCCATGCCAGATTTTCTTTATTTATAAATGTTTACAAGATTATAGACAATACTAGAATTTATCATCTATGTTCTATTTTAAGTCTTGCAGCCATGATTGTTTAAATTGTCAAGCTTCATTTGGAACCTCAGCATTTGATGCGGGAACCTTTGGAAGTTATAATCAAGCTCCAGGATAAGAAAACAAAACCGTTACTGGACGATTTTATAGGGTTGTGTCCCAAAATGGGGAACTTACAGCAATCGCACCAAGGGGAATTGTGCCAAATGTTGAGGTTTTACCAGTTGTACCAAGTGCATTTGTACCAGCAACAATAAGTTGAATGGTACCAGATGAACCAAATGGATAAGCAGAAGCAAAACCAGTTGATCCTAATGAACTTGAAGAACTTGAAGATCCAAAATGTGTCCCTCCAAAGGCTGATTAAGACTTACTAAATACTGATGGTGAGTCTTCGAATGAGATCAGTCATTTGTCTAGAACATGTAGAATATGAATCAATTATAGTTGTTATAGAAATGCTTACTTAATATTATTATATAATTTTCAATATTCATTATTGTTCACATTTTTATTTCATTAATGTAAGGAATTTCTAACTGGTTTCATTTGTTCGATGCTTACTGTCATTTTTTTAACATGTTGCACCTATATTCTCGGAACATCATTTTTGTTAGTTTCAGAGAAGGAGGAAGCTCGTAGTTTTATAAACTCAAAAGTACACAATTTTATTGTTTTACACTGATGGAGCAAATCAATTAGGAACACTAGGAAATCGTTTTATGAAACCACGACAACTGATACAAACGAAAACATAAATTTTGATAAATACATAAGCAGCCACTGACAGAGTGTATAAGACTTTGTTCTCGGTTTAATCAGAAAACTATATGCAATTACTGTATTAAATGTACATGGTGCCTGTAGAGAAAAGTAAGTATTTCAAAACATCTATACTACTAAAATAACGAGGTCCAATTTGTTAGTCGGCATGACGTAAAAACGACGAATCAAAGAATTCAACTTTATAATTATGTAAATAATATAGGACAAATCATTATGGTGTTGATTAAAAAACTACACCATTCCAGGCGCTTTTGTTTTCCACATTATTAATATTACCAATAATTAACAAGTTCCGGGTCGAATCTGATATCTATATATTTTATTGTGAAACTACCCCTTTGCAACGGGGAAAGCGCCAGCGGGGTGCTGACACCTGCGTCATCAAAACATAGTATTCACAAACAACATTATATGATTGTAGTAAAACATGGTACAATTAAGATACTTGAAAATATTTAAAAGTCTAATAATTACATTAACGCTAAAATAGCATAATACATTGGTTATTTCGTACAAAAGACATAAAAACTAAAATCTTGAAACTAAAAAGGTCGCACACAGTTCATGTTATCATAAATTTGAAATTTTATCAAGTAAAAAAGAACGTTCATTCATAACGTCTGTAAGAGAATTTTCCCGATCTTTTCTAAACTAAAACCTAAGTCTGGAGAATACAAGTAATCCAAATCACCAAAAGTGAACTGTATTTGTGCTAAGGGTTGCAACTCTGAAAAGCAGATGTCCATTTTAAATTATCGAAACTTGCTTGTATGTTAGTAATTGTTCTTTTTCTGATAGACGAGAAAGAAGGACAATCTAACATAACGTGAAAAATATTATCAGTCGCATTTGAGGAACAAAATTGACACTCTTTGTTTGTTATAAGATTCATTCGTTGGAGCGTGGCATTTATAGGCAGACAAATCGTTTTGCCAAAATTTGAGCCTTGCTGAGCGAAAGTCGTCAATGTTTGATAAATACAACTGCTTACGTTTCACAACCACAAATGATTGGTACAAGTTTAACCTACCGGTACTTTTTCTAAAATATTGGATAGTTGAGTATTGGTCGTTTCATTACCACAAAGTTTATTAAAGATATTAACGTTTATGTTTCCATTTGCATAATGGTCAAGGCCCACAGTCTGTACAATAATTTCGATATTTTCTATATATTTCCATTCATTACATTTTAAAATTATTATTTCATTTAGGATAATTTTTGACCATCGATTATAAGGCAGGTATTTTAATCTTGCATAGTATGCAATTCTTTGTCTATCTATGAATTTATGTATTGATTTCCAGCCAAATTCAGCTAGTAGCGCACATTTAGGGATATTCATTTGGTGTTTAGGATAACTTTTCCCATTTTATATTGAAAACTTTCTAGTAATTCGGTACATCTCTGGGATGACGAGAACCATACCAAACACCCGTACGTCAGTGATAGTCGAATAGCCGACATCCACAGAGAATGTCCAAAAATTATACGATTAAAATCCCCATGTTTACCTAAAATACGAATTGGATTATTCATTTTACGTTGAAAATTTTCTTTCGGGTGCTGCTCTATATGGTATGTAGATTTAAAGGATTTTGAAAAATATACGCATAAATATTTATATTCATTTACTTCTTCAGTGAGATCATTCTCTAAGTACCATTTTTTATTTGAGTCTTTCTTTTAACCTGTGACCAGAACCTTCGACTTTGATGAATTAAACTTTAAGCTCCATTTTGAGACAAATTTATAGGTTATGTTTAAAAGAGTTTGTAGCTCATCTCCCGTGTTTCCAGGACAATATCATCAGCGAAAAGAAGACAGTTAACTAATTCAAAAGTGATGCTAATACCCAAATTAACTCCTTCAGCATATCGGTAAGTAATTTAAACAGAAAAAAGTGTAGGGATTAAACGCATCCTTGTTAAAGACCAAATTCTTGATCGAACCAATCAGACTCGTAATTTCCAAAAAGGACTTTATTGTTAACATTTTTATATTCTGCACGGAGAATCTTCCCCCTTTTTCCATAGGAGATAGAACAGTTCATCTCGCCAAACTTTATCGAAAGCCGATGAAATTTCAAGGAAGGCAAGACAAGTCTTTTCCCTCCTTGACTTTTTCATCGAACAAATTCCGTTAAGTGTGAAAATGTGATCATCCACCCTCCTGTCTTTTCGGAATGAGTTTCACCAAGTATCCCTTCATCTTCAATATAACCCATAACATTACATTCAATTAGCTTGCAGTACACCTTATATACATTTGATGTGAGAGTTATACCTCTATAGTTACTCAGAGGGTGTGTAGACTCGCCTTTGTGTATAGGTATAATGATTCCTATAATTTTTGTAAGAATATGAACTAAAAGGAATTCGTTAGGAATGCCATCAATACCACAGGTTTTTCCGGATATGAAATTTTTCTAAGTCTGTGAAATTTTATTTTCGTCTAAAGTAACCGAAATGGGAGAATCATATGGATCATTAAGCTCTATAGGTCCTGTATCTGTTCGTTTTATTTTAAGGAAATCCCAAAACCCTTTCATTTTATGTTTTGTATTTATACATTTTTCATTAAACTGTCGGATTTTAGCTTACCATTCTTTTCTTTTGATGGCCTCTTGTACTTGTGCTTTCCGATTAAAATAAATTTCTTTCAGTCCTTTGCCAATGTCGTCATCAAGCGCATGAAATTTATTATGAGTGCGGTTTAATCTATTGGCATTGCGGCGTTGCTTTTAAAGGTAATCAAATTCTTTATACCAAAAGTCTCTGTAATTTTTTATGGGTTTTGCTTGACCGATAGCTGACAGGGCAGACTTTTCTGTCGCATTTTCCCATAAATCCCAGAGTCGGTTTACATCGTTTATTTTGTCATTTTCTTTTGTAAATTCGCTCATGAAAGAGGGTCTAGATCTGATACCGTTACCAATAATATATGTGTTAAACTGGACCTCTGCTGTTGTTTCGCTCTTATCTACATACGGAGCGTCAATCAGCGGCTGGCCAGTTTATATCATACGTATGTATGTTCTGTATTGCCCTCCTTTAATATGAGCACCACCATGGGTTATGGTGTAAAGGAGTACATTTAACACACTATTGATACAGATTTAATGTCAGCATTTGCCTATCCAGTTCCCAAGCTTGGCCGTGACAGGTCTTCTTACAAGAAACTTAACCGTCCCCAAAACAATAATTACAATGCAATAAAACATACGAAACATACGAACACACTCATCTAAATCACTCATCCTCAAAATATAAAAAATGCAAAATATAAAGACAACTATATACAAAATAAGGGATAAGGTCACCCCGGATGCCACACAAATGCCATGGCAACGAATGGGAAACCGGTAAGGACATACTTGGATTCCAAAATATGTCGCATGTAGTTTCAGGTTAAAGTAAGAAAACCAGGACAAGTTCAAACAGAAAGATTTTTGAAAGCAGAGATAACTGTGCACCTTATAATCAGATGACAATGCGAATACTACGAATACTAAAAATCCAGACTAAATACAAGGCGTTGGTACTTTAATTGAGTCACGGAACCGCGATGTCGTGTCGCGGGTTTGTTTTAGTGTTAAAAATAAAAATAATCTAAAGATTACAAATTTTAAAATTGATAGAATGTTGTTTTGTTATTCATGTGAAAATATGAATGGATACAATGCATATACAACAAATATTTATAATCTTACAGTATTTGAATGTGATAATCTCCTACATGTTAATAGAAATTTTATCTTTTATCTTACTTTTATTCACAAACTAAATACACACATTAAATTCTCGATTGACAGTGTTAAATGTTTATCCACCATATACCCAAATATTTTTTATAAACTTGATAATTATTCGAATCTGTTTACAGAAAAAGCTAGATGAATGCCAAATGATCATTATTCATTATTCAAATGTATTTCATTTTCATGACGAATAAATGATAATGTGTCACAAGTCAGGAGTCTGTAATTCAGTATTTGTTGTTGTTTGCTGTTTGTCATATTTATTTTACGTTAATTGTTCTGTCATAAATCAGACTGATAATATGTTCATATTTTGTCTCTGTCGGGGTCTTTTTTTCCCTCCTTATTTTTATATTAATATGACACAAGGGCTGTGCGTGCTAGACATACAAAGTTACATGTCAGCATACTTAAGTTTGATAATTTCTTCCGAGCCAAAGTGTATTTATTCTTACCATAAATACGGAATGCTTAGTAAATTTTTAAGTCTAATCTTGACCCAGCCAAATAACAAAATCGTGATTTAGTGCATTTTAGATAAGCAGGTCAGTACGAGAACATAAAAGGACAAGTAAATAAGCAAATTATTGACAACCCTAAGATAATGACTATATTAAATCAATTAAGTGTTAATTTATGCGAGAAGTACTAGTGCGCTCATCACTTAGCTGTATAGACGTCTCCCATTCAGCAGTAAAATCCTTGCTAAAATTCAGCTGCTCTGGGTGTATAAAAACCCAGCAACTCCCGGCCAAATTGCTGACTTTACCGAACCCGATGCTTCATGTGGAGAGAGTGCCATGCATGCTCTCTGCACGTTTAAGAACCCTTGCAACGATTCTTTGAGGTGTCTGCTGGTGGTCCGTTGCAAGTAAATTTTCTCCTCTTATCAAAATACTCTAACTTTGCATACATTGAATATTTGCATTCATGGCATATTTGTTACTGGACGGTTATAACACACAACAATCAGTAGATCTATTCTAAAGCATTTGATGTTTATAATTTTGTACACCAGACGCGTGTTTTGTATCGTCTACAAAAGTCTCATCAATGACGCTCGAATCAAAAAGTTAAAAGGCAAAATAAAGTACGAAGTTGAAAAGCGCTGAGGACCCAAAACTACGAAAGGTTTTGCCAAATACATATACGATAATCTATTTCTAGGATAGAAAATACTTAGCATTTTATATAATTCACAGCACTTCCTCCCACACTCGATTTGAGCACATAGGAGGTTCATCGAGGGGACCAAATTTTATCGATTTGATCTTGCAGAATGGCACAAACTGGTATATCATTCATATCCTAATTTCTTTAATCATCAAAATAAAATAGTGACTATAAACGTTAACAATCCATGAAAAATATGAATAGAGGAAAACTTAGGTATTAAACTCTTTAAAAAAAGACAGATTCATGACCCAACCCCCTCCCTTCTTTAATTCATAAAAAAGTCCCTACGGCAAAGATTGTCTCCACACTAGGTACAAATGATAGGCAATTGCCTAAGGTTGCCTGGACCCAAAGACCCAGGTGGGTAAAGTTACGGAACTTGATGTCCAAGGTTGGGGTATGGTGATCCAACCCCCTCCCTTTTTAATTCGTATCATTCGTCCTAATGTGCACAAAAGCTTTGGCGTAGTGACTTTTTTGTGAATTAAAGAAGGGAGGGGGTTGGGTCATCATACTCCAACTTCGGACTTCAATTATAAAAGTTCCGTAACTTTACCCACCTTGGTCTTTAGGTACAGGCAACCTCAGGCAATTGCCTATCATTTGTACCTAGTGCGGGCAAAACTTTGCCGTAGGGACTTTTCAATGACCTAAAGAAGGGAGGGGTTGGGTCACCATACCCCAACTTCGGACCTCAATTATAAAAGTTCCGTAACTTTACCCACCTGGGTCTATGGGTCCAGGCAACCTTAATCAAATGCCTGTAATTTGTACCTAGTGTGGACAAAAGCTTTGCCGCATAGGGACTTTTTTATGAATTAAAGAAAGGAGGGTTTGGGTCACTATACCCCAACTTCGGACCTCAATTATAAAAGTTCCGTAACTTTACCCACCTCGGTTTTTGGGTCCAGGTAACCTTAGGCCATCGCCTATCATTTGTGATAATTGGAAAAAATAGATATTCTTGGATTCAAAACAAATTGTCGTTTAAATTAACCAAAAGCTTTATGTCAATTCGTTTCTCGTTCTATTTGTGTGTCAGTCTTACACTAATCACTCTTCCTATCGAAATATGATAAATTAATTACCAATATAACGACATACTTTTGAATAATTAGAAAAATGTACTAGTTCTTTGACAAAAGAAGAAAACTGCGTATAATAGTCATCAGCTTTTATTTCAACAGAAAATCTAACAAAAAATAAACGAATAACTAATCAACTTTGTCTGTGTGAAAATTAATTGCATTTCGTCTACCTACTGGAAATGATTGTCATCAGATTTCAAAGGACCTTTCATGTTATTGCAAGACTTCGGTTTTTAGACATGATCAGGTTGGCGTGTTTTCTTATTGTTCGCTGGCTTATTGTTCGCTAGCTTGGTGCATCTTATTGTTCGCTAGCTTGAGTCTGGTAATAAAATATACCATTAAAGGAACTGTTCCTCTGCGGTCCATCTATAAAATAATCACTAAGTCGAAAATTGTAAATGACTCTATGATTTATCTTTTGCAGTAGGGCCTCGGTTTCCGAGTGGTTTAAGTAGATCATCTTGAAAACGTAGTTCATATACTGTATCCCTAGCCCGTCAACACAGAGGTTGTGAGTTCGAATTCTGCAAATGATTTTAGTACTGAAAGTGGCGTCATACACCTACAAGGATCAATTTTTGCAATATTCTCTCGAAGAATTCAAAAGTCTTCAGTTATGAAATACTTACTGCTAGGAGGGATACTATCTTGATCATCGAGTCATCTTTCTACTATTAAGTGATAAGGGAGCTACCATTTGATTTGGGGCTACAATGAAATTTGAAAAAATAGGCAGGATGAGACACTTGCAAAAAAAAAAGTCAGGACGACAATTTAGGTAAAAAAAAGTCAGGATAAACTAAAAAAAAAAAGGCAGGACCGAATAGAGTGAAAAATAAAAAGGCAGGACAGAGATTACAGCTAAAAATAAATGCAGGACAAATTTTTTCATCCTAGCCCCCCATAAAAATCAAATGGTAGCTCCCTAATTTTATCTGTGGTCCTACTGAACGGAGTCTGTAGAAGTCTGCAACAGTTAGATTGAGTCGGGAGCCTTAAAAATGGTTTATTTGTGTTTTTGTTTTTGTTCAAAATAACAACAGCATATGGTTGATAATGTGTTGATAAATTTCTATCAATATGTTAAGACAATTATTAACGATAAAAATATTTTTGATACGTATAACCACTTAACAGCGGACTTCCCGATCTCCGGTAATGTCGACCTTATAGTGTAATACAGTTTTGTTGATTGAAAAAAAAAGTATTTTGCATACAGCTATGTATTGAAAGTAGTTGTCTTTAACATTCAAATTTATTTTTTTATATGAAACAACACACTATAAATAATATTTCATTATTATTAACACAAATAACCCAATTTTAAACTTCTAGATTCTACCAGACGTTTACACTCTGTTCACTACATGAATGACCGAATCCCAAGAGGAACATTTCACCAGATCGTGGCTTGTAGTATGTGTTCCCATGGGGAACATTTGACTGAATTGTAAATTTTGATGTGTTCCCCAGAGGCAAATTAAGCTGTGTGTTCCCAAGAGGAATATTTCACTACTGGTAACTTTTCTGTGTTCACCAGGGGCACATTTCACTTAATGGTAACTTTTATTATGTGTTCCACAGGGAGACATTTCAATGTTCACCAATTCGAAAGGAACAATTCACTAAACTATTTTCCGGTGTAACCTTTTAGAGTGACTCTCATCTACAAGCGTGTATTTCAAGTAGAATCTTTTCGATGGCTAACCTGTTTTTATCGTATTAAGAATAAAACTTGGAAATATATGCCTCTGTATTTTCAGTAATTTCACCCACTTTACACAAGTGCATGTTATCACTAATTTTATTTTGCATGCTACCGAAAAATATTTCACTACAATAGAGACGTCCGTTTAAACAAGGGCAATGTCTAAAAAAAAAAAAAAAAAAATGTTTTGTGCATCAGAGCGCCCATTATCTAAATATCCTCTACCCTTCTAAAAAGCGCCGCTGTTTTCCATTGTTCATAGTTTAACCTTTGACAAGTGTCATCTCCCATTTGTATTACAAACTAAATATATATCTAGTATAACTACACTTTTCGTACATTACAGACATTAATTCGTAAATGGCTTTCAGAATATATAATATATGTATAGTAAGTATTCAATTCATACAAAGGGGTTCACGATTTTCGGGGATGGAGGGAAGTCAAGGCGGATTTTAAAGATGAATATCTTGGCCTGGTAAGAAGTGAAAATAAATAAATTTGCGCAAGACAGTATGAACATGAATATTCTGCAAAATACAAGAAACAAATGTGTTAAAAAGTGAAAATTAATGAATCTGGAAAAATCCTTCTGACCCTCCCAGAATATCAAATGGTCATCCCCATTATGTATAATATCCGTATACCAATGTACATACACAATATAACTCAACACATGTAAACAGTAGACTAGTTAGGGAGACATTGGACTTTGAACAAGCTTTCAGTTACTGCGAGTACTATTATAACGGTACTTTCTGTCCTTAGACTGCTATGGTTTGTTTTGTACTTTGAACAGATCTAATACATCAAACCTTTTCTGATTGATATAAAGTTTGTTTTAATATTTTCCTTTCATACCACTGTTCAAAATTAGGGCGGAGGACGATAGACCACTCATAAACATGTCATGTGTCTATACATAGTAAAGATCATGTCATTTCATTATTATTGATTTTCCGTCCTTTTGTTGTTTTTTTTGTTATTATCTGGAACCATTGGACGCTTCCTATTCGGTATGACTACTGCTCATTAATGAAGACCCTACAGTGACATATGAATGTCGAATCTGAAATCATACCACATCTCCTTATTTTTATATGAGATCTTGTTGTGGATAAATATAGGTTCCCAGGTATATGTCCTAACAGGAAACATTGAGAGACAGAAATACGGAATCTATGTTGCCATTCATAACTCCAACTACCTGATTAACACTTTAATGTGAAAAGACTTGTTCAAAAACAAATTTGATAACCTGTACTCTGCTACTGTCTGAAGTTCCATTCTCTTTCAGAGAAACATGCTGAATTTTTATCTAATATCGGTTGCTGTACATTCAGCAACTATCAATTGATCAATCAATCATCCAATAATAAAGCACGTTTTCTACCCAAAAGAGAGTCTTTTATTTCAGATAATGGTGATTTCTCATTGGTCCCTATTACATTATAACCAATCATTGTCCGACAATGGTGATTTCCGACTAGTTCTTTTAACGTGATAACTAGCGATCGTCTAATAATAGTGATTTTTGATTGGTCCCTATTACATTTTTAATAACTAGACATTGTCTGATATCGGGGTATCTGATTGGTAGCTATAGCATGATAATCATATATTGTCCGTCAATGATGATTTCCGACAAGTTCTTTTAACGTGATTACCAGCGATTGTCTGATAATGGTGATTTATAATTGGTCCCTATTACTAATACATTATAACTAGACACTGTCCGACAATGGTGATTTACGACTAGTTCTTTAAACATGATTTCCAGCAATTGTCTGACGTCGGTGTATCTAATTGGTCGCTATAACATGATAACCAGGCATTGTCTGATAAAGATGATTTCCGATTGAACCGGAGAACATGATTACCAGGCATTGTCTGATAAAGATGATTTCCGATTGATCCCGAGAACACAATAACCAGGCATTGTCTGATAAGGATGATTTCCGATTGATCCAGAGAACACGATAACCAGACATTGTCTGATAATGATGATTTCCGATTGATCCGGAGAACACGATAACCAGGCATCATCTGATAAGGATGATTACCGATTGATCCCGAGAACACGATAACCAGGCATTGTCTGAAAATTATGATTTCCGATTGATCCCGAGAACACGATAACAAGGAATTGTCTGATAATGATGATATCCAATTGATCCCGAGAACACGATAACTAGGCATTGTCTGATAAGGATGACTTCCGATTGATCCCTAGTACACGATAACCAGGCATTGTGTGAAAATGATGATTTCCGATTGATCCCGAGAACACGATAACCAGGCATTGTCTGATAATGATAATTTCCGATTGATCCTGATAACACGATAACCAGGCATTGTCTGATAATTGGGATTTCCGATTGGTCCCTAGAACATTATATCCAGACATTGTCTGATACTGGTTATTTCTGATTGGTTCCTAGATCCCTAAAACATGTTTACAAGACAATGTATTATAATGGTTAATTCTGATTGTATCCTTTAACACGATAATCGGACAAAGTCTGAAAAAGATTTCTTTTTCTTCTGCAAACAACACCGAACAGTATTTGAAAAATTAACACAGTTCACCCTATCCATGGAAATGTTAAGAAAGGTTCAATTGATTACCAGTCTATCGAAATATCTCTGAAATATGTGTTATCATTAATTTACACCGGTCATTTCAAAAGGTTTAAACACACACACATTGCAATAGATTTAACAAAAGACCAACTGGCAAATATTTCAAGCAATACCTTGAAACATTAAGACTATCATACAATTGCCTATATATTTTTGTATTTTCCTTTTATTATGAATGAAACAAGATGGTGGATATATGTCAAACATTCTGGGACAGACACACAACAAGACAATATGCCAGCCATAAAATGGTACCTAGGTTATAAAGCTGTGAATATATAAATCGAAATCTAGCATCAACACCTGATGCCCTTAAGGACAAAAAAAAATAATTTTATATCTTTTTCATCAAAAACATAGAGGACATTTTTAAAATGCTTTCTTGATTTGTCTCATGTTTCTCACGGCACTATACAAGTTTTCTTGATTTCATGGTAAGAATAAATACATGTTTATAAACAGATATTCATTCTATGAACATAGTGATTATATAAGTAATATGGTATTAGCAGTATTAATACTACAGTGTTTGCTGCATGTGACTACTTTTGGAAAATAGTATTTATACAGTCCAATATTGGTCCAATCTTTAACGTTAGTCCAATATTTTCCATTTGGTCCACATTCTTCATCTTGGTCATTTCTTTCTATAGTTTTATGAATAGATTATTTTCAGACTGACTTTAACAGAATTATGTCTCTATTATAGATGACCGACTTCTATCCAAATAGGATTGGTCTTCTTCAAATCTGTTGCTATGGTAGAATGTGTATTTCTTATGATAGATATGAATAATAGTTTGCCATAAAAGTTGTGAAGATGAGTTTCTTTCTCTATGGTGGAGGAACATTGATTTAGTGCTCAATTTCAACTTCAATAGCCATCCCTAAAATAGAATAAAATAAATCACAAATGCGCAAATAAAATAAGCTACTTATTGCTTGATTGTTGTTTAATTAACGCCCAGTGGCATTTATTTAATGCATGTTTACTGTTTAGGACGAGAACAATTTAACAAAGTGCAATTGGTAGGTCATGCAGTAGGTGTCCACTAGAATGGATTACCGGAAATTTGAACTGCCACAAGAAATTGAGGGTATATTTGATAACAAATTGTAACAGACCACATACAGACCCACCAACATGTTTTGCAAGGGTTCTTACACGAAGCATCTGATTTGACATTCCCATTCTGACCGGATATGGCTACATATTTATTTATCTAGTACAACCAAATGGATGCCCCATTTTTACTGCCGGTTTGAAGAAGACTAAACGTGACCATATTTCTATTCCTGAGTCACCCTTGTTGTTACTGTTTGAAATTTTACTGCAAAATAAACGTTTTCCAGAACTACTCTTTTTTAACTGGCAGAACCAGTAGACGAAGCTAGAATGACTACTCATATCAGGTTACGGAACGCATTTCCAGAAACATAGTCTCAGTCAACAGGCATAACTAAACTTTAATAAATAGTTAAGTCTGCATACACTCATACTTTAATACAAACAAGTCTGCATTCACTCCTATTGTCACACAAACAAGTCTGAATAAAATAGTAATGGTCATTATCATTACTAGAAAATCGTGAAAATAGCTCAGTATATATAAATGGACATTAAACATTACAGGAAAAACGAAGTAAGGCTCAGAAATCAAACTGTTTAAAGTATATTTACCTAATATTTCATTTTCAATTGATTTCACTTCCTCTGCAGAAATAGTTTTAGCCAATATTTCATTCAGCTCATCTGTATAAAGCCTTGTTGGTGTGTTATGGCGGTCAAGCCTTTTTAAAAGGTCCCTTGATATAATACTTAACTCATTAAAACGTGTTTCGTCAAGTTTAAATATCATTGAGTGTTGTAGTTCATTTCTCATGAGTCTAATGCGCTCAATATCATCTCCAATAGCTATGTCTGTAGTTTGAATTCTTTGCCATGTTCCACCCCAAGAATTACTAGGAATGTGTTTATTAAGTTTCCTGTGCTCACTATATAAATATGTTATATCACAATCGCTCCTTGGGCATAAATTTGGTTTGTCTTGTTTTAAAAGGTCATATAAAACATCAGCAAGAATATTCAGCGCAATCATTCCCATCTTTGTAAAATTTATTTCCTCTTTGGTGAACTGAAACGAAGATAAGATTAACGAATTGTGATATAAAATATGAAAAAGGCCAATCTACAATAAGGCTTAACATCGGTTTTGGTTGAATTCAATTGACAATTAACTTTGGCAAATACTCATATAAGTTCCTACAAGCAAAAACATAAACAGCTTGTAAGTAAAATCAAAGAGTTGACACCTAGCATCTTAAAATAACTCTTGCTCAATAGGAGACATGTTTTCCAACCAAAAGCTGGAAATGCCGTCCAAAAAAATTAAAAAAAAAAAACAAATATTGCGGAGAAATATTTCGAAACACGTGTCTAGCATACACAATTTTATTCCTAGTATTTATAATGATTTTTGTCCTGGTATCAATGACAATGTCAACTAAATATTTTTCTTATAATTATAGGAATATCAATCATGATGTTTATACTGGATCATAACTGTATCATTGACCAACATTTGTTACCATCTGGTCTTTCACAAGACAAACTCCGAAGATGGTTGTTTCAATTAACTGAAGAACAGCAGTATGATGACTATGAAAGGGGAACGTTCCGTAAGGACATTGTTTGGCCCCGAACATAATCCAATTGTTTTAAGATTAAAAAAAATCATATTGACGCATATGAAAAGACATGTAAAACAGAGATATAGAACTAGTTTTGTAAATTTTCTTGTCAAGCATTGACATTTACATCCACACATTAGTCATTGGGATTTCTGTGGAAGTTGATCAAATCGTCTGGATTTTAATCAAGTTGAGGTCTATGAAACAGAGTGGAGGCCTAAAAAAATACATATTCAAGTCAAATATATGTAATTTGTTATATCAAACATTTTGTTAAAATATCTTTTTTTGTTGACCCATGCGCTCTTTGTGTCCTTTCCTAAACATCACCAGAAATTTACCTGTTGACATTGCATTTTGTAGAAAATCAAAATGTGTACTATTTGTGATATCAAGAAAAGGACGCGTACAAATGTTTTAAACAAATGACCAATTTCATAACTAGTCATGATTTTTAATCTATGATTCATAGTGATATTGGTCAATACATCCCAATTTGAAATTAGAGCTAGAAATAGAGGCCTTGTCGAGCCTTCTCCTTCAAAGTATAAGGATTGATTTTGATGAAAAGAGTTTTATTTAATTCTAAAATGAGTAATTAAATACTATAGTGGTTTATCGACCCGATGACAATTAACAGTCAATGCTGAGCACACACTTCTGACTAGACACGTAATACTAGTATAGTGAAGCTGTTTGTATATATCTATCGACCCGATGACAATTCATGTGCAATGCTGAACATACACTGATCACTTGACACTAAATACTAGTACAATGACGCTGTTTGCTTATGTATATTGACTCGATGAAAGTTTGCGTCCAATGCTGAACACACACTTCTAATTTGACAAATCAATACTACTACAATGAAGCTGTTTTTTTATTTGTATCGACTCTATAAAAGTTTACGTCTAATGCTAAACACATACTAACTTCACATGTTAATACTGGTACAGTAAAGCTGTGTGTGTATGTTTATTAACTTCATGATAGTTTAAATCAAATGTTGAAGACACACTTCTCACTTTACGTGACTATTAGTACATCAAAGCTGTTTGTGTATGTTTATTAACTCCATGATAGTTTAAATCAAATGTTGAAGACACACTTCTCACTTTACGTGAATATGAGTACCGCGAAGCTGTTTGTGTATGTTTATTAACTCCATGATAGTTTAAGTCAAATGATGAAGACACACTTCTCACTTTACGTGAATATTAGTACATCAAAGCTGTCTGTGTATGTTTATTAACTCCATGATAGTTTAAGTCAAATGTTGAAGACACACTTCTCACTTTACGTGAATATTAGTTCATCAAAGCTGTTTGTGTACGTTTATTAACTTCATGATAGTTTAAGTCAAATGACGAAGACACGCTACTCACTTTACGTGAATATTAGTACATCAAAGCTGTTTGTGTATGTTTATTAACTCCATGATAGTTTAAGTCAAATGATGAAGACACACTTCTCACTTTACGTGAATATTAGTACATCAAAGCTGTCTGTGTATGTTTATTAACTTCATCATAGTTTAAGTCAAATGTTGAAGACACACTTCTAAATTTACGTGAATATTAGTACATCAAAGCTGTTTGTGTATGTTTATTAACTCCATGATAGTTTAAATCAAATGTTGAAGACACACTTCTCACTTTACGTGAATATTAGTACATCAAAGCTGTTTGTGTATGTTTATTAACTTGATGATAGTTAAAGTCAAATGACCAAGACACACTTCTCACTTTACGTGACTATTAGTACATCAAAGCTGTTTGTGTATGTTTATTAACTTGATGATAGTTTAAGTCAAATGATGAAGACACACTTCTCACTGTACGTGACTATTAGTACATCAAAGCAGTCTGTGTATGTTTATTAACTCCATGATAGTTTAAGTCAAATGTTGAAGACACACTACTCACTTTACGTGAAAATTAGTACATCAAAGCTGTCTGTGTATGTTTATTAACTCCATGATAGTTTAAATCAAATGTTGAAGACACACTTCTCACTTTACGTGAATATTAGTTCATCAAAGCTGTCTGTGTATGTTTATTAACTTCATGATAGTTTAAGTCAAATGTTGAAGACACACTTCTCACTTTACGTGAATATTAGTACATCAAAGCTGTCTGTGTATGTTTATTAACTTCATGATAGTTTAAGTCAAATGTTGAAGACACACTTCTCACTTTACGTGAATATTAGTACATCAAAGCTGTCTGTGTATGTTTATTAACTCCATGATAGTTTAAGTCAAATGACGAAGACACACTTCTCACTTTACGTGAATATTAGTACATCAAAGCTGTCTGTGTATGTTTATTAACTCCATGATAGTTTAAGTCAAATGATGAAGACACACTTCTCACTTTACGTGAATATTAGTACATCAAAGCTGTCTGTGTATGTTTATTAACTTCATGATAGTTTAAGTCAAATGTTGAAGACACACTTCTCACTTTACGTGAATATTAGTACATCAAAGCTGTTTGTGTATGTTTATTAACTTGATGATAGTTTAAGTCAAATGACGAAGACACACTTCTCACTTTACGTGACTATTAGTACATCAAAGCTGTTTGTGATGATAGTTTAAGTCAAATGATGAAGACACACTTCTCACTGTACGTGACTTTTAGTACATCAAAGCTGTCTGTGTATGTTTATTTACTCCATGATAGTTTAAGTCAAATGACGAAGACACACTTCTCACTTTACGTGAATATTAGTACATCAAAGCTGTTTGTGTATGTGTATTAACTTCATGGTAGTTAAAGTCAAATGTTGAAGACACACTTCTCACTTTACGTGAATATTAGTACATCAAAGCTGTCTGTGTATGTTTATTAACTCCATGATAGTTTAAGTCAAATGTTGAAGACACACTTCTCACTTTACGTGAATATGAATACCATGAAGCTGTTTTGTATGTTTATTAACTTGATGATAGTTTAAGTCAAATGATGAAGACATGCTACTCACTTTACGTGACTATTAGTACATCAAAGCTGTCTGTGTATGTTTATTAACTCCATGATAGTTTAAGTCAAATGACGAAGACACACTTCTCACTTTACGTGACTATTAGTACATCAAAGCTGATTGTGTATGTTTATTAACTCCATGATAGTTTAAGTCAAATGATGAAGACACACTTCTCACTTTACGTGACTATTAGTACATCAAAGCTGTTTGTGTATGTTTATTAACTCCATGATAGTTTAAGTCAAATGATGAAGACACACTTCTCACTTTACGTGAATATTAGTACATCAAAGCTGTCTGTATACGTTTATTAACTCAATGATAGTTTAAGTCAAATGTTGAAGACACACTTCTCATTTTACGTGAATATAAGTACATCAAAGCTGTCTGTGTAAGTTTATTAACTCCATGATAGTTTAAGTCAAATGACGAAGACACACTTCTCACTTTACGTGAATATTAGTACATCAAAGCTGTTTGTGTATGTGTATTAACTTCATGATAGTTTAAGTCAAATGTTGAAGACACACTTCTCACTTTACGTGAATATTAGTACATCAAAGCTGTCTGTGTATGTTTATTAACTCCATGATAGTTTAAGTCAAATGATGAAGACACGCTACTCACTTTACGTGAATATTAGTACCGCGAAGCTGTTTGTGTATGTTTATTAACTTCATGATAGTTTAAGTCAAATGTTGAAGACACACTTCTCACTTTACGTGAATATTAGTACATCAAAGCTGTCTGTGTATGTTTATTAACTTCATGATAGTTTAAGTCAAATGTTGAAGACACACTTCTCACTTTACGTGAATATTAGTACATCAAAGCTGTCTGTGTATGTTTATTAACTCCATGATAGTTTAAGTCAAATGTTGAAGACACACTTCTCACTTTACGTGAATATTAGTACATCAAAGCTGTCTGTGTATGTTTATTAACTCCATGATAGTTTAAGTCAAATGACGAAGACACACTTCTCACTTTACGTGAATATTAGTACATCAAAGCTATCTGTGTATGTTTATTAACTCCATGATAGTTTAAGTCAAATGATGAAGACACACTTCTCACTTTACGTGAATATTAGTACATCAAAGCTGTCTGTGTATGTTTATTAACTTCATCATAGTTTAAGTCAAATGTTGAAGACACACTTCTAAATTTACGTGAATATTAGTACATCAAAGCTGTTTGTGTATGTTTATTAACTCCATGATAGTTTAAATCAAATGTTGAAGACACACTTCTCACTTTACGTGAATATTAGTACATCAAAGCTGTTTGTGTATGTTTATCAACTTGATGATAGTTTAAGTCAAATGACGAAGAGACACTTCTCACTTTACGTGACTATTAGTACATCAAAGCTGTTTGTGTATGTTTATTAACTTGATGATAGTTTAAGTCAAATGATGAAGACACACTTCTCACTTTACGTGACTTTTAGTACATCAAAGCTGTCTGTGTATGTTTATTTACTCCATGATAGTTTAAGTCAAATGACGAAGACACACTTCTCACTTTACGTGAATATTAGTACATCAAAGCTGTTTGTGTATGTGTATTAACTTCATGGTAGTTAAAGTCAAATGTTGAAGACACACTTCTCACTTTACGTGAATATTAGTACATCAAAGCTGTCTGTGTATGTTTATTAACTCCATGATAGTTTAAGTCAAATGTTGAAGACACACTTCTCACTTTACGTGAATATGAATACCATGAAGCTGTTTTGTATGTTTATTAACTTGATGATAGTTTAAGTCAAATGATGAAGACATGCTACTCACTTTACGTGACTATTAGTACATCAAAGCTGTCTGTGTATGTTTATTAACTCCATGATAGTTTAAGTCAAATGACGAAGACACACTTCTCACTTTACGTGACTATTAGTACATCAAAGCTGATTGTGTATGTTTATTAACTCCATGATAGTTTAAGTCAAATGATGAAGACACACTTCTCACTTTACGTGACTATTAGTACATCAAAGCTGTTTGTGTATGTTTATTAACTCCATGATAGTTAAAGTCAAATGATGAAGACACACTTCTCATTTTACGTGAATATAAGTACATCATAGCTGTCTATGTAAGTTTATTAACTCCATGATAGTTTAAGTCAAATGACGAAGACACACTTCTCAATTTACGTGAATATTAGTACATCAAAGCTGTTTGTGTATGTGTATTAACTTCATGATAGTTTAAGTCAAATGTTGAAGACACACTTCTCACTTTACGTGAATATTAGTACATCAAAGCTGTCTGTGTATGTTTATTAACTCCATGATAGTTTAAGTCAAATGATGAAGACACGCTACTCACTTTACGTGAATATTAGTACCGCGAAGCTGTTTGTGTATGTTTATTAACTTCATGATAGTTTAAGTCAAATGTTGAAGACACACCACTCACTTTACGTGCATATTAGTACATCAAAGCTGTCTGTGTATGTTTATTAACTTCATGATAGTTTAAGTCAAATGACGAAGACACACTTCTCACTTTACGTGAATATTAGTACATCAAAGCTGTCTGTGTATGTTTATTAACTCCATGATAGTTTAAGTCAAATGTTGAAGACACACTTCTCACTTTACGTGAATATTAGTACATCAAAGCTGTCTGTGTATGTTTATTAACTCCATGATAGTTTAAGTCAAATGACGAAGACACACTTCTCACTTTACGTGAATATTAGTACATCAAAGCTATCTGTGTATGTTTATTAACTCCATGATAGTTTAAGTCAAATGATGAAGACACACTTCTCACTTTACGTGAATATTAGTACATCAAAGCTGTCTGTGTATGTTTATTAACTTCATCATAGTTTAAGTCAAATGTTGAAGACACACTTCTCACTTTACGTGAATATTAGTACATCAAAGCTGTTTGTGTATGTTTATTAACTCCATGATAGCTTAAATCAAATGTTGAAGACACACTTCTCACTTTACGTGAATATTAGTACATCAAAGCTGTTTGTGTATGTTTATCAACTTGATGATAGTTTAAGTCAAATGACGAAGAGACACTTCTCACTTTACGTGACTATTAGTACATCAAAGCTGTTTGTGTATGTTTATTAACTTGATGATAGTTTAAGTCAAATGATGAAGACACACTTCTCACTTTACGTGACTTTTAGTACATCAAAGCTGTCTGTGTATGTTTATTTACTCCATGATAGTTTAAGTCAAATGACGAAGACACACTTCTCACTTTACGTGAATATTAGTACATCAAAGCTGTTTGTGTATGTGTATTAACTTCATGGTAGTTAAAGTCAAATGTTGAAGACACACTTCTCACTTGACGTGAATATTAGTACATCAAAGCTGTCTGTGTATGTTTATTAACTCCATGATAGTTTAAGTCAAATGTTGAAGACACACTTCTCACTTTACGTGAATATGAATACCGCGAAGCTGTTTTGTATGTTTATTAACTTGATGATAGTTTAAGTCAAATGATGAAGACATGCTACTCACTTTACGTGACTATTAGTACATCAAAGCTGTCTGTGTATGTTTATTAACTCCATGATAGTTTAAGTCAAATGACGAAGACACACTTCTCACTTTACGTGACTATTAGTACATCAAAGCTGATTGTGTATGTTTATCAACTCCATGATAGTTTAAGTCAAATGATGAAGACACACTTCTCACTTTACGTGACTATTAGTACATCAAAGCTGTTTGTGTATGTTTATTAACTCCATGATAGTTAAAGTCAAATGATGAAGACACACTTCTCACTTTACGTGAATATTAGTACATCAAAGATGTATGTGTATGTTTATTAACTTCATGATAGTTTAAGTCAAATGTTGAAGACACACTTCTCACTTTACGTGAATATTAGTACATCAAAGCTGTCTGTGTATGTTTATTAACTCCATGATAGTTTAAGTCAAATGACGAAGACACACTTCTCACTTTACGTGAATATTAGTACATCAAAGCTGTCTGTGTATGTTTATTAACTCCATGATAGTTTAAGTCAAATGATGAAGACACACTTCTCACTTTACGTGACTATTAGTACATCAAAGCTGTTTGTGTATGTTTATTAACTCCATGATAGTTTAAATCAAATGTTGAAGACACACTTCTCACTTTACGTGAATATTAGTACATCAAAGCTGTTTGTGTATGTTTATCAACTTGATGATAGTTTAAGTCAAATGACGAAGAGACACTTCTCACTTTACGTGACTATTAGTACATCAAAGCTGTTTGTGTATGTTTATTAACTTGATGATAGTTTAAGTCAAATGATGAAGACACACTTCTCACTTTACGTGACTTTTAGTACATCAAAGCTGTCTGTGTATGTTTATTTACTCCATGATAGTTTAAGTCAAATGACGAAGACACACTTCTCACTTTACGTGAATATTAGTACATCAAAGCTGTTTGTGTATGTGTATTAACTTCATGGTAGTTAAAGTCAAATGTTGAAGACACACTTCTCACTTTACGTGAATATTAGTACATCAAAGCTGTCTGTGTATGTTTATTAACTCCATGATAGTTTAAGTCAAATGTTGAAGACACACTTCTCACTTTACGTGAATATGAATACCATGAAGCTGTTTTGTATGTTTATTAACTTGATGATAGTTTAAGTCAAATGATGAAGACATGCTACTCACTTTACGTGACTATTAGTACATCAAAGCTGTCTGTGTATGTTTATTAACTCCATGATAGTTTAAGTCAAATGACGAAGACACACTTCTCACTTTACGTGACTATTAGTACATCAAAGCTGATTGTGTATGTTTATTAACTCCATGATAGTTTAAGTCAAATGATGAAGACACACTTCTCACTTTACGTGACTATTAGTACATCAAAGCTGTTTGTGTATGTTTATTAACTCCATGATAGTTAAAGTCAAATGATGAAGACACACTTCTCACTTTACGTGAATATTAGTACATCAAAGATGTATGTGTATGTTTATTAACTTCATGATAGTTTAAGTCAAATGTTGAAGACACACTTCTCACTTTACGTGAATATTAGTACATCAAAGCTGTCTGTGTATGTTTATTAACTCCATGATAGTTTAAGTCAAATGACGAAGACACACTTCTCACTTTACGTGAATATTAGTACATCAAAGCTGTCTGTGTATGTTTATTAACTCCATGATAGTTTAAGTCAAATGATGAAGACACACTTCTCACTTTACGTGACTATTAGTACATCAAAGCTGTTTGTGTATGTTTATTAACTCCATGATAGTTTAAATCAAATGTTGAAGACACACTTCTCACTTTACGTGAATATTAGTACATCAAAGCTGTTTGTGTATGTTTATCAACTTGATGATAGTTTAAGTCAAATGACGAAGAGACACTTCTCACTTTACGTGACTATTAGTACATCAAAGCTGTTTGTGTATGTTTATTAACTTGATGATAGTTTAAGTCAAATGATGAAGACACACTTCTCACTTTACGTGACTTTTAGTACATCAAAGCTGTCTGTGTATGTTTATTTACTCCATGATAGTTTAAGTCAAATGACGAAGACACACTTCTCACTTTACGTGAATATTAGTACATCAAAGCTGTTTGTGTATGTGTATTAACTTCATGGTAGTTAAAGTCAAATGTTGAAGACACACTTCTCACTTTACGTGAATATTAGTACATCAAAGCTGTCTGTGTATGTTTATTAACTCCATGATAGTTTAAGTCAAATGTTGAAGACACACTTCTCACTTTACGTGAATATGAATACCGCGAAGCTGTTTTGTATGTTTATTAACTTGATGATAGTTTAAGTCAAATGATGAAGACATGCTACTCACTTTACGTGACTATTAGTACATCAAAGCTGTCTGTGTATGTTTATTAACTCCATGATAGTTAAAGTCAAATGACGAAGACACACTTCTCACTTTACGTGACTATTAGTACATCAAAGCTGATTGTGTATGTTTATTAACTCCATGATAGTTTAAGTCAAATGATGAAGACACACTTCTCACTTTACGTGACTATTAGTACATCAAAGCTGTTTGTGTATGTTTATTAACTCCATGATAGTTTAAATCAAATGATGAAGACACACTTCTCACTTTACGTGACTATTAGTACATCAAAGCTGTTTGTGTATGTTTATTAACTCCATGATAGTTTAAGTCAAATGATGAAGACACACTTCTCACTTTACGTGAATATTAGTACATCAAAGCTGTCTGTATACGTTTATTAACTCAATGATAGTTTAAGTCAAATGTTGAAGACACACTTCTCATTTTACGTGAATATAAGTACATCAAAGCTGTCTGTGTAAGTTTATTAACTCCATGATAGTTTAAGTCAAATGACGAAGACACACTTCTCACTTTACGTGAATATTAGTACATCAAAGCTGTCTGTGTACGTTTGTTAACTCAATGATAGTTTAAGTCAAATGTTGAAGACACACTTCTCATTTTACGTGAATATAAGTACATCAAAGCTGTCTGTGTAAGTTTATTAACTCCATGATAGTTTAAGTCAAATGATGAAGACACGCTACTCACTTTACGTGAATATTAGTACCGCGAAGCTGTTTGTGTATGTTTATTAACTTCATGATAGCTTAGGTCAAATGTTGAAGACACACTTCTCACTTTACGTGCATATTAGTACATCAAAGCTGTCTGTGTATGTTTATTAACTCCATGATAGTTTAAATCAAATGTTGAAGACACACTTCTCACTTTACGTGAATATTAGTACATCAAAGCTGTTTGTGTATGTTCATTAACTTCATGATAGTTTAAGTCAAATGTTGAAGACACGCTACTCACTTTACGTGAATATTAGTACATCAAAGCTGTCTGTGTATGTTTATTAACTTCATGATAGTTTAAGTCAATTGTTGAAGACACACTTCTCACTTTACGTGAATATTAGTAGATCAAAGCTGTCTGTGTATGTTTATTAACTCCATGATAGTTTAAATCAAATGTTGAAGACACACTTCTCACTTTACGTGAATATTAGTACATCAAAGCTGTCTGTGTATGTTTATTAACTTCATGATAGTTTAAGTCAATTGTTGAAGACACACTTCTCACTTTACGTGAATATTAGTACATCAAAGCTGTCTGTGTATGTTTATTAACTCCATGATAGTTTAAGTCAAATGACAAAGACACACTTCTCACTTTACGTGAATATTAGTACATCAAAGCTGTCTGTGTATGTTTATTAACTCCATGATAGTTTAAGTCAAATGACGAAGACACACTTCTCACTTTACGTGAATATTAGTACATCAAAGCTGTCTGTGTATGTTTATTAACTTCATGATAGTTTAAGTCAAATGACGAAGACACACTTCTCACTTTACGTGAATATTAGTACATCAAAGCTGTCTGTGTATGTTTATTAACTTCATAATAGTTTAAGTCAAATGTCAAAGACACACTTCTCACTTTACGTGAATATGAGTACCACGAAGCTGTTTGTGTATGTTTATTAACTTGATGATAGTTTAAGTCAAATAATGAAGACATGCTACTCACTTTACGTGACTATTAGTACATCAAAGCTGTCTGTGTATGTTTATTAACTCCATGATAGTTTAAGTCAAATGACGAAGACACACTTCTCACTTTACGTGAATATTAGTACATCAAAGCTGTCTGTGTATGTTTATTAACTCAATGATAGTTTAAGTCAAATGTTGAAGACACACTTCTCACTTTACGTGAATATTAGTACATCAAAGCTGTCTGTGTATGTTTATTAACTCCATGATAGTTTAAGTCAAATGACGAAGACACACTTCTCACTTTACGTGAATATTAGTACATGAAAGCTGTCTGTGTATGTTTATTAACTCCATGATAGTTTAAGTCAAATGATGAAGACACACTTCTCACTTTACGTGAATATTATTACATCAAAGCTGTCTGTGTATGTTTATTAACTTCATCATAGTTTAAGTCAAATGTTGAAGACACACTTCTCACTTTACGTGAATATTAGTACATCAAAGCTGTCTGTGTATGTTTATTAACTCCATGATAGTTTAAATCAAATGTTGAAGACACACTTCTCACTGTACGTGACTATTAGTACATCAAAGCTGTCTGTGTATGTTTATTAACTTCATGATAGTTTAAGTCAAATGATGAAGACACACTTCTCACTTTACGTGAATATTAGTACATCAAAGCTGTCTGTGTATGTTCATTAACTTCATGATAGTTTAAGTCAAATGTTGAAGACACACTTCTCACTTTACGTGAATATTAGTACATCAAAGCTGTCTGTGTATGTTTATTAACTTGATGATAGTTTAAGTCAAATGTTGAAGACACACTTCTCACTTTACGTGAATATTAGTACATCAAAGCTGTCTGTGTATGTTTATTAACTCCATGATAGTTTAAGTCAAATGACGAAGACACACTTCTCACTTTACGTGAATATTAGTACATCAAAGCTGTCTGTGTATGTTTATTAACTCCATGATAGTTTAAGTCAAATGACGAAGACACTTCTCACTTTACGTGAATATTAGTACATCAAAGCTGTCTGTGTATGTTTATTAACTTCATGATAGTTTAAGTCAAATGACGAAGACACACTTCTCACTTTACGTGAATATTAGTACATCAAAGCTGTCTGTGTATGTTTATTAACTTCATAATAGTTTAAGTCAAATGACGAAGACACACTTCTCACTTTACGTGAATATGAGTACCACGAAGCTGTTTGTGTATGTTTATTAACTTGATGATAGTTTAAGTCAAATGATGAAGACACGCTATTCACTTTACGTGACTATTAGTACATCAAAGCTGTCTGTGTATGTTTATTAACTCCATGATTGTTAAAGTCAAATGACGAAGACACACTTCTCACTTTACGTGAATATTAGTACATGAAAGCTGTCTGTGTACGTTTATTAACTTCATGATAGTTTAAGACAAATGATGAAGACACACTTCTCACTTTATGTGAATATTAGTACATCAAAGCTGTCTGTGTACGTTTATTAACTCCGTGATAGTTTAAGTCAAATGTTGAAGACACACTTCTCACTTTACGTGAATATTAGTACACCAAAGCTGTTTGTGTATGATTATTAACTCCATGATAGTTTAAGTCAAATGACGAAGACACACTTCTCACTTTACGTGAATATTAGTACATCAAAGCTGTCTGTGTATGTTTATTAACTTCATGATAGTTTAAGTCAAATGACGAAGACACACTTCTCACTTTACGTGAATGCTAGTATATCAAAGCTGTCTGTTTATGTTTATTAACTTCATGATAGTTTAAGTCAAATGACGAAGACACACTTCTCACTTTACGTGAATATTAGTACATCAAAGCTGTCTGTGTATGTTTATTAACTCCATGATAGTTTAAGTCAAATGACGAAGACACACTTCTCACTTTACGTGAATATTAGTACATCAAAGCTGTTTGTGCATGTGTATTAACTTCGTGGTAGTTAAAGTCAAATGTCGAAGACACACTTCTCACTTTACGTGAATATTAGTACATCAAAGCTGTCTGTGTATGTTTATTAACTCCATGATAGTTTAAGTCAAATGTTGAAGACACACTTCTCACTTTACGTGAATATTAGTACATCAAAGCTGTCTGTGTATGTTTATTAACTCCATGATAGTTTAAGTCAAATGACGAAGACACACTTCTCACTTTACGTGAATATGAATACCGCGAAGCTGTTTTGTATGTTTATTAACTTGATGATTGTTTAAGTCAAATGATGAAGACACGCTACTCACTTTACGTGACTATTAGTACATCAAAGCTGTCTGTGTATGTTTATTAACTCCATGATAGTTTAAGTCAAATGATGAAGACACACTTGTCACTTTACGTGAATATTAGTACATCAAAGCTGTCTGTGTACGTTTATTAACTCCATGATAGTTTAAGTCAAATGTTGAAGACACACTTCTCACTTTACGTGAATATTAGTACATCAAAGCTGTTTGTGTATATTTATTAACTCCATGATAGTTTAAGTCAAATGACGAAGACACACTTCTCACTTTACGTGAATGTTAGTACATCAAAGCTGTCTGTAAATGTTTATTAACTTCATAATAGTTTAAGTCAAATGACGAAGACACACTTCTCACTTTACGTGAATATGAGTACCGCGAAGCTGTTTGTGTATGTTTATTAACTCCATGATAGTTTAAGTCAAATGTTGAAGACACACCACTCACTTTACGTGACTATTAG
This sequence comes from Mytilus coruscus, assembly GCA_017311375.1. Lineage (NCBI taxonomy): Eukaryota > Metazoa > Mollusca > Bivalvia > Mytilida > Mytilidae > Mytilus > Mytilus coruscus. Next base: position 16,458,443 of record CM029606.1, on the reverse strand, counting down.
TACATCAAAGCTGTTTGTGTATGTTTATTAACTCCATGATAATTTAAGTCAAAAGATGAAGACATACTTCTCACTTTACGTGAATATTAGTACATCAAATCTGTTTGTGTATGTTTATTAACTTCATGATAGTTTAAGTCAAATGACGAAGACACACTTCTCACTTTACGTAAATATTAGTACATCAAAGCAGTCTGTGTATGTTTATTAACTCCATGATAGTTTAAGTCAAATGATGAAGACACACTTCTCACTTTACGTGAATATTAGTACATCAAAGCTGTTTGTGTATGTTTATTAACTTCATGATAGTTTAAGTCAAATGTTGAAGACACACTTCTCACTTTACGTGAATATGAGTACCGCGAAGCTGTTTGTGTATGTTTATTAACTTCATGATAGTTTAAGTCAAATGACGAAGACACACTTCTCACTTTACGTGAATATTAGTACATCAAAGCTGTTTGTGTACGTTTATTAACTTCATGATAGTTTAAGTCAAATAACGAAGACACACTTCTCACTTTACGTGAATATTAGTACTTCAAAGCTGTCTGTGTATGTTTATTAACTTCATGATAGTTTAAGTCAAATGACGAAGACACACTTCTCACTTTACGTGAATATTAGTACTTCAAAGCTGTTTGTGTATGTTTATTAACTCCATGATAGTTTAAGTCAAATGTTAAAGACACACTTCTCACTTTACGTGAATATGAGTACTGCGAAGCTGTGTGTGTATGTTTATTAACTTCGTGATAGTTTAAGTGAAATGATGAAGACACACTTCTCACTTTAGGTGAATACTAGTACATCAAAGCTGTTTATGTATGTTCAGCAACCCGATGAAAACCTCCAATGCTGAACACATACTATTCATTTGACTAGTGGATACTAGTACAGCAAAGCTGTTTATAAAACAAAAAATAATAAGAAGATGTGGTCTAATTGCTAATGAGACAACTCTCCACCAGAGACCAAATAGCATAGAAGTTAGCAATTATAGGTCACCACACGGCCTTCAACACTGAGCAAAACCCATACCACATAGTCAGCTATAAAGGGCCCCGCGAAATAACAAATGTAAAACAACTCAAATGAGAAACCTAACGGCCTAATTCATGTAACAAAAATAACAATGAACGAAATACAAATATGATATACAGCAACACACGACAACCACCTGACTTGTTTATCAACTCTATGAAAGTTTACATCCAATGCTGAACATACACTACTCACTTCACATGTTACATATATTAATACACAGTTTTGTCCAGTGAAGCTGTTTGTGTTTGTTTCTTGTACATTTACTGAAAAAAAGTAAAATAAGAATACCGAACTTCAATATAAATATAAAAAAGTGAAGTCCATAAAACTTGACATATTCAAACGTTAGATTTCTCAATCAACTGAACGAACAGAAAACTGAACATCTCCTGTTTTATTTATTTTCTTTTTGAGAAAGAATGTGGCATGAAAATACAATGTGATGTTACATACCCCTGCCGAACTGGCTGTTCCTGTTGCCCCCTCATTGACATTTGAAAATACTCTCTCACCAGCTTTGACACGGACACGTACCTGTAAATAAAAAAGTATGTCATTCATTATCAATGAAAAATAGTTGGTAAACTTCATGAACAGCCTCAAGAGAAAACTTGTCAATGTGGGTGGCACCTATCGTTTTATTTTACTCTAATTTGATAAAAATAGGACTGGTTAATAAATCAACACGATCAACCATACAATGTCTAAATTCTTTTTTGTCTCAAAAGAAAAAAAATGAAAACTGTAATTTTAAAATTAACAAAACGTGGTTAGCGCCTTCTAAGGAGCATTACTACATGCTATGTTTCATTTCACTAATTCAATCTTGCATATTTTTTTATATAGGTTTTCAATGTAGACAAGAAATTCTGCATCTTAAACTTGTTAGGGACTTTCGCAGAACAGAAACTTATGATTGCCAATGTTGATGTCAATCAGTCATATCACTCCTTTGATGTCTTTCAAACGTTGGTGCTGTCATGACGTTGCAAGAAGAATATTACTAAATGGTTCCTTGCATTATTTATAATAACATTAATAATTGAAGTCAATGTGATAAACGGTTGGTTTCGTAAATGGAATTAAAATAATTAAAAATGTTGTGCTGCTGTAGTTTGCACTTCTAGAATAAACATATACTGTACTTTTCCTTATTAAACTGTTGACAACAGATATTTGAAAATGTCAGTTATGACAATAGCATTTTGGTTAGAATTTGATAAAAGATTAGGAGGTTTCTCAAAGTAAAGTTGTAGTCCTCGTGTCAAATAATAAAATTAACATTTCGAAAAATATTCAACTTGACATCAAATTACACAAATCATTTACACATGTGTTATGTATCATGTGTATATTAAATATTTCGTGAAATGATGTGTTGTTTGGTCAATAGTTTTCGATATTTGAAAACTTGGATCAAGTATTAAACAATGTTAAATAATAAATATTAATACTTTAAAACATACTCAAGAAAATTTACCAGGTTGGGGGAGAATTGGGTTCTCCATGCAGGACCCGTTTTGATAAGATAACTATACGACATGCTCATTGGTGAAGATATAAACTGACCAGTGGTTGTTATAGTACATCAAAATTGACTGTTTGTCTGACTTCCTTATCATAGAAATAGAGTAATGAAATAATTTCTGACATTTATCCTTTAATAAACAAAATTTGAGACAATATCTGTATTTCTTTCCTATATTAAAGTTATCATTGATGTGTCATTTTCTCTTGAAGCGTAAAAACAATATTTCAACATTAATGAGGGAGTTTAAATTAATGAATTTATCACACCGAGCTGTCTCTGTTATTTAAAGCAAATGTTGATTTTCTTTTAATTGAATGTATATTGTCTCGGGATAAACCATACACCTAAATACGTGGAGCAACCATCCAGGCTATTCTTTGTTATACTTTTGGTCAGAATAAAAAACGTGCATCTGCCTTGTAATATATAAGTAGTAACCATTCAGGTTGATATTTATAATGATTTGGGTTCTGAAATAAACAGTGTGAATACGCCTGGATTTGTATAACAACTATAAAGGCTGATCTTTGTTATGCGTTGGGTACTGAGCTACTAAACAGTGTGTAGACGTAGTCAACAGATCATGTCTGAGGGGGCAGGACCACATAATCTGCACGGAATTTAGATTTCCCAATAATTAAACAACTGCATACCAAATATCACTGACTTACCATAAGTTGTAAGCCTTAAACTGACCCAATTGCAAACTTTAACATGTAAACTATGCAAAAGTTTAAAGTCAATAGACCATTACTGAGAGGACAAGGCCAAATGATCTTGATAGAAATGAGATTTGCTAATGCTTACACAACTGCATACACAATATTATTGATTTAGCATTAGTGGTTCCCCTTAAACTAACATCGCTGGTGTCGGAAACAGCCTACCTAAGTCTCGCTTTTTTACTCTGTCAAGGCGTGACAATAACCATTCAGGCTGGGCTTTTTAAAAAAAAAATCGGAAATGAGGAGGGGGACTCATATTATAAACAATGCAATCATACCACATCTTCTTATTATATACACCTGGATATGAATAGCAGCCATCGAGGGTGATCTTTTTTTGTAATTTAGATAAAAGTATGAATTTGATAAATTAAACAGTTGAAAACGGAAATTATTCTTCGAGATTATATAAAAAGGAAATGTGGTATGATTGAAAATGTAATGAGACAACTATCCACTAAAGACAAAAAGGTCAAGGATGTAAACTAAACAGGTTACCATACAACCTTCTACAATAAACAAAATCCATACCGTTAAGCAACGTAAATGGTTCTAGGTTAATAAATGTGAAACTATTAAAAGGAGAAAACCAATGGCCTGATTTATGCTTAAACAAAGAACAAAAAGTTGAACGCCTCTTCAAAATTTCTTCAGATCAAATTTCTTGCATGTAAACATGGTAAACAACTTTCCGGTATGAGCCCATTGTGAATATTTATTTGCATCTATTTTTTATAAACACACGCCATTAGTATTGTCTATTTAAAGTTGCATCCATCTAAATGACATTATATTATTGTTTGGCTGAACCATTGTCCCTATTCAATTTCTGAATGATAACGTAAACTCTTCCCTATGACATTAAGGAAAAAACCAGTAAGCAGTTTACATCTCATAGTCCATTTTGTAAAGGCAAATGATTCTGCCGTGTTTACTTGCATCTGCTAATGTCAGTGCAAGAGGGATTATGTTTACCTTGAAATAAAGATCATTTATCAGTAAAAACATAAAAAATGAACAAAAGTAAAATTTGCTAAGGTTGCTTTATTCCCTTCATCATCATGACTACGGAGAAGCTTTTCTGCAAATTTTGTAAAATTCTACGGTTTGCAAAATATTTTTAAGCTATGCGATATTTGGCCAAATGACCTACTTAAACTTAAGGTAGCAGGTGTGTCTTTCTCAATTTTAGATTTTGAAATAGCAGATAATAATCTGTCTAGATCTTTAATGAAATGTGCAAATTTCGAGACAAGTGTGTAATTCATGTGTAAGACTTTTCATGTTAATATGGACAATTATTTGTTTTATCATATTTACGGCTGTATTTTACAAAAAGCAGAATATTTTGTTTGATTCATTTTTTTCAACTTTGCCATATAAGGGGAGATCACTCAGATATTAGGGGAAATAACTCCGATAAAGTAATTTTTATAATCGAATGTGTTGTGAATTTACCTATTTATATGTAGCAAGAAAACGCGTCCGATGACCCTATTTTTTTTTGCCTTTTCTTATGTGAAAGCATATCATTAGAGCTATCTTCTCATATTTTATCTTAAAATTCTATGGTGTAGTTTTCTTTTTATCACACAAAATTGAGTTTTCCTTGCATAATCTATACAAAATTTGACAATTTTGCACATCCAGTAGCGTGAAAAAACGCCCGCTGACTCATACTTTTTACTATATTTTGGAAAAAAAAACATGATTTAAACTACATTTTGACAATTTATTAAAAAATGCTATGAATTTAAATTTAGAACCCCATCTACCTTAAAAGGCAAAAAATGCACAAATAAAATGATTTTTTCAACTAGAGGGTATACTTTCGAGTATGATGAAAAGGTTCTATTATGATTTTCTAAAATTCCATGAAGGTTTGCTAGAAAAAGGTTATCAAATAATAAAAAAAACACTCTTAAACATCTCAAATGTTAGCTACAAACTTTTTTATTACATGTATAAGTAAAATGGGTAACAAAAGATCGGTTTTGTCGTCAGGAGCTATCTCTTGATAAGGAAGGGGCTTCTGTCCAAGTTTTATTAAACCCAATGAAGGTTTTTAGGTAACTGACTGATGTTGAAAAAGTTTTAAACCCCAGACTAAATATCACAAATGTACTAGATTACAATTGTTGTGATTGTCTGTTTGTATTGCTCACACATTGTAGTCAATATAATGGAATTTTATGCGACTGTCATACGAATAAGAGGTTCAGCTAGCTATAAAACCAGGATTACTCGACCATTTTCTGCATAAGAAAATGCTTTTACCAAGTCAGGAATATGGCAGTTGTTTTCCATTCGTTTGAGCTTTTGATTTTGCCATTTGTTCTGAGACTTTCCATTTTGAATTTTCTTTGGATTTCGATAGTTTTGTTATTTTACTTTTAACTATTGTTGTGTATGTTCTTATTGCTAACCAAATGAAACTCTTCCACATAGTCATCTCCTCTTAGTCAAGGTATTTAAACTTTTGTCAGTTCAAAAGTCCCATTAGATAAATACAATTATAGCTATTCTTCTCTGTGTAGTTTATTCACTGGGACCTTTAAATTTCTTCTAAGAGAAATCCATCACTCATTGATTAATTTACCTGAATTAAAAATTATCTTCTAAGTTGATGAAAATACACGTAATCAACTCACAAAACTGCATGTGATGTTGTATTTATTCAATATCAATAATATATTTTCTAACTTTTCAATATATACACTGATTTAATCATAAATAATTGATTTCTCACAATTGTTTTTAGCATTGTTCTTATTGAAATTTGCATTTGTTTGTGTTTGTTTAGTTATAGAATACATTTAAAAAGGCCTTAATTTAATCATCGTCATTGTTCAGTTTTATTTGTCAAATACACAAAAACAACTCTCAATAGGAACAATGTTCAAAATGTTGTCAGAAATCAATTTTTAATGTTTGAATCAGTGTTAACATTGAACAGATTGAAAATATTTTAAATACCTTGACCAAGAGGAGACGACTCTGTGGAAGAGTTTCATTTGGCGAAATTTGTTTTTTTTTTTTGTGTTTTGGAGTAAATCTTTGGACACTTACCTTGGTGGATGTACCAGTATTTTGTACTTGACCGGAGCTTTCTATGTAAGGATTCGATCTTGGAACATTTTCAAAACTCTCAGTCTGTGACAACTAAAATAATTGACAAAATAAATGTTATCATTATTGGATGTACACTACCGTCTATAAAATAAGACACCTCTCCTCTGAAAACTATACATCGTTATAAAAATGTTAACTTTCACAGTTTCATATAATTTCAATTATAGCATAAATATAGCATCTTGCACTTCAAAACGTATAGCAAAATTAAGCTATAACCTGCAGTAACTTAAACAATTCCATTTCTAACAATATTTATCTATTTAACTTTGAACATGCTCAATTTAGAAAAAGAAGTAAAGGACAATGGATATTATATCAAGGACAGATTATTTTCTTCATAGGGCATCACTTTGCAAACTACATATTGTGTAGTCCTTTTAGTCTCTGTAATATTCAGTTTATAGGACGTAACTATCAGTCACTACTGCCTATTGCTGAATTAAAATATATTTTTACTTCTGTAATCTTGAAAGAAAAAGTTGAACTGTATGCTTTTCCTTACTTTTGATGACCCTCTATAAGTATTCAATACACATACTTTGAAAAAAGGAGATTATTCTTGGAGATTATATATATAAAAGGAAATGAGGTATGATTGCCAGTTTCATGAGACAACTATCCATTCAAGACAAAAGGTCAAGGATGTAAACTAAACAGTTACCATACGACCTTCTACAATATGCAAAATCTATATTATAAAGCAACGGAAAGGGTCCTGTCGCATTAAGTCAGAAAAAGACAATCTGATGGACAGCAACATTGTTTAATAACTAAATCGCTGGATCATGATCTAGTGGACAGGGACTCGAAATGGTTGACAAACTGAGATGTACATACAGTAATGTAACTTTATTGAAAATATCATTGATCTATCACAAAAAGTTCTAATTAAACTAACTTAAGCAGAAAACTTGACATTGAAAATTTCTTACTAATTGAAAGTTGCTGGACCATGACCTAGGGAACAGGATCACAAAATATCCGTCAAACTGATACGAACTGATAGTAATGCAACTTCATACAAAATATCATTGATCCATCACAAGTAGTACTTATCAAACTAACTTAAGCAGAACACTTAATCATTGTTGACGCCAACGCCAACGACGATGTTGTCGGATAAGCAATACCTATGTCTCGCCTTCCATGACTTTTATCACAGGTGAGACAAAAAATGAAAGGTTTCATTGGGCGGTCAGATATAAGTAGAGATAGAGGTAAACTAATACACCATATATATAGTAGGGTGCCCAATGTCCAAACAGTCCTCTAGTTAACGAGTTTAAGTAAACGGATAACACTCGGCTGATTTTTTTGCACATTATAGGAAAATCAATATATTTTACAATCATGGTTGTCGTCGTAAGTTCCCGTGGTCACGATTTTCTAAATTTCGTGTTTTTACAGGGTACCACCAGATACCGTTTTGTACGGGGAATCTTTAACATGAAAAATAAAATCATTGCGTTCTTTGTTGGTAGTTAAAACAGTACCTATAATATAGTTTATATATTAAATATATCATATAACGAAATCGGAAAGTATTTAAGTGATTTTGATATAAGTATTTCAGCATTTTAGTAAGAGTAAAATTTTACCCGCAATTTACCCTATTTTCATCGAAAGCAAAATTGTTACGTGTATCATCACAATATTTTTTACTCTGATTTAAGCAATAAGACACAGTGCATGTGTGTGCCAAATTGCATGCGTGAAATAAAAATCGTTTTGAAGATATTAGCAATTAAAAACACAAATTAAGTCAACATTTTGGTAATGATTAAACACGGATTATCTCGTGCCATTAATCATTTTGTTGCTTACTCTATTAGGTCATTAACAAGGACAGAGGTCACTCAAAACATTTGTCTTTTTTGCTTGTTGTGTGGTTGATTTATTTGTTGTGGAAAGTCAGCTAACTTTATAGATTGTCACTTTGTTCGGAAAAATCTGTTTTGTGTCTGTTTTTCAAAACTTTAAACTTTTTATTGAATAAATATTTTGTTATAATTGTAGTATAAGAATCAAATCTGTCGGTTTTGTTTCACACCGAAATATGGTACATCAAAAGTCTTGTATGATGTTTTCGACCTAAATCCCACTAGGTGGGAACGACAACAAAAATATACCACCGTTCGTGCAACAAAAAAAAACCCGACAGCAACCAACGACAACCCCTTAATTGCAGGCTCCTGATTTTGGACAGACATATACAGAATTTAGAGGGGTTAAACATGTTTGTTATCCTTCAACCCCTGACCTGGACAATAGTATAACAACACAGCATAAGAAAAATCTGCTGAAAAACAGTTTGAAATGGCTTGACTTATCAAATCGGCATGAAGCACAAAACAACTAACATGAAGACAAAAAAGTACCGATATAATAGTACTCGCCGTTAGGGTAGAACATTTTATATTCTGAAAAAAGGGATGGGTCTGGCGGCGCGAAAATTTATTTTCACTTATGTACACATTCATATCCTCAACTATCCTGCATTTCATGTTGAAGAGTGTTCATTCTCACCCTGTCTTGTGCAAAGTCAATTATTTCAGTTCATACCAGGCCAAGTAATTCAATTTCAAAATCCTCATTCCCTCCCTGTTTTCGAAAATGGGTGTTCCCTTACTGAAAACTAATGAAAGGACGTCATCAATAGTCTGAGAAGAGTATGATCATAAACATCATTACCGTAAAAACTAGCTTTTGTTATAAATCAGGCCGTTAGTTTTTTTTTTTTTTGTTTCAAATGAATTCTTTCATTTTTGTCATAACTGGCCTTTTTATAGCCGACCATACGGTATGAGTTTTCACATTGTTAAAGGCTGTACGGTTGCCTATGATTGCTTGCTTCCACATCTCCTAATTTTTATATCATACAACAAGTATTACATAAAATTAACACTATCAATGTTCTATTTAAATGAGTTAAAGTCAGATGAACTCTGCCACAAAATCACGTACACCTTGTTACCATTCCATACACCAAATATATTTAACCCACTACTATCTGAGACTGTACGGACTTGATCACTGAAACTTAACCGTATTCCCTGATCCGTGGAATTAGGTCGAGGTCAGGTGAATCATGTCTGACGGTCATGTAGACCTTGCAAGGATACCATATATTAGTAACCAATTATAGTTATCCTAGAACTCGTGATAATTGAGACATTCACATGACGAAAAAAGCTATACAGTTTTTTAGCAGTCACTTAACCAATGAATATGAGGTCAAGGATAATGATTATATGACGAAAACTTCGTAACATAATAGATCTATATACAAAGTATGAATCATCCAGTTTCTCTGCCCTCTGAAACATAAAGCTATACAAATAGTTTACGGTGTTGCCGCCACCACCATCAGATTGTATTCTGTATGCCTCGCATTCTGCTACTTGCGTCGAATGCGATTTAAAAATGAACAACTGAAATTAGCTCTCTTACCTAAACCTAGTCGATGGGCTTTCAACTTAACAGTAGACAATGAAACGTAATAACTACTACTAACTTCGGTAATTTTTCTATGTTGTTTCGCTCTAATTAAGATTCTGATCTTTATTAACTCGTGTGCTCTTATATATAAGCTCAAATGAGGATAACGAAATCAGAGATCTATATTTTAATAAGATTGATGTTGTTTACAAGTGTTTGTAAAATACATCGATGCTGTACAAAACATTATTTGTGTAGATAATTTTTAACTTCATGTCAATTGTAGGCCAATTTATGTTCGATAAGTCAAGTACATTACACTTGATATAAGTGTGTAAGATGGAGTGATTAGCCTGCTTTTTCTAATTCTCATTTTAATTTCATAACTTGTAACATAAACCCTCCCCCTTTTTCACCGTTTGCAGTTTGTTTTTTTTTTATTTCTGTAAAGCAAATATATACTCAGACCTGCTAATTAAATCAATTCTGCGTCAATATTCATCAGTTTTGGAACTAAGTACCATTTGATGTGCTTCCACGTTCACAAAAGAAAATTGGATATTTACCCAGAAAATCATGACGAACACCGTCTATCAAAAGACGGAAAAAATAACATTTTGGGAGGGCAACTTATAAATGTTAATATCTAAAAAAAACATCTCTAAAGATCACTTGTATCGAATATTATGTAAACATTCCGATTTTGGAACTTTTAAAAGGTCAAGGTCACTGTTATTTAACAGCTGAATGAAAATTGTAAATGTGCACCCTATAAGTACAAATGTCAATCTCGAACTATATTTGGCAATGAAATTATGAAATTAGTCCTAAATATAGAAAATTTAGTTATAATCCTTTGAACTTTGAATTATTCGAGTTTATTTTACTATAAACCCAAATATGTAGGGGTGGCCAGCTGTCTAAACGTGACTCTACTTTTTCCTTGAAATTTTAGAATTGACCTTTGACCCATATTTAAGAAAATCGTGACCACTGTAGACAACGACGACATCAATATTTCGACGAAGCTTGTTCTCCTCTTTCCAATGATATAAAATATAGCCATGTGTTATTCCGTTAACCCAAATCGATCAAATTTGTTGACTTGGCACCCTACTAATAATCACAATCATAGTTTCTATGTAATATATAAATTTCTCACTTACACAAGGCGTTCTAATTTCTAAATCTGACCATTCATTGTTGAATTCGTGTTTAGTTGCACATGCCTCACAATAATAAACTGTATCCTGCTCTGCACTAAAATCAATCAATCCTGTAACAGAGTTTGGTTTTGTAAGTTCACATTTCCATTTTTTCTCAAATTTTACATTTGACATCTTGAATCTTCTACTTATTATCTTGTTTATTTCGTCTGTCACGAAGGCAGCAATGTCTTTGTACATACCTGTTTTAATTTCCTTTTTAAATTCTAAAATCTGAATTTGAATCAAATTTGGACATGTCATTACAAGTAGTTTTCTTAACTTTGTTGTCTTCTGCAATTCAAAGACAGCAGTACTTCCGAAAAGAGCAATTTGATTTTTCTCCTGTCCAGTGGTATCTACTACTGCAATGTTATAATTCCTGCTCAATGAAGCAATCAAATGATTAATAAGATGTGGTGGTAGAAACCTAAACTTGAAACATAACCAGGTGGATTTCTTACAGGTATCGTTGGTAACATTAAACATCTCATATATGTCATTTTCTGGCTTTGATTTGACCATGCAAGGTACATAGTAGCAAGGTTTGTCATCAGGACTGCTTCTGATTGCGGGTATTATAATATCAAATTTCTTCATAATATTCAGGATGTTCTCTTTGTGCTGATCTTGTTCATACAGAACAGTTGTTTTATCTTTAAAAATATCTTCTAAAACCTCGCTATGTAATATTCCGCTAACATGTAAATCTTCCAATTTTTCCTTCATTCTATGTCGGCTTACATTTAATTTAAATTTCTTTGCTGTAACTATACATTTAAACACATCAGACAACCACTGTGTATCTAAAATGATAAAATCGGGAAGATCGTTAAAATAAACCAAAGCTCTGATTTCATGGTGAAATTCAAGGAACAGCCTGAGTTCTTCCTCATTTAATGGCTTCGGTATTTCAGTAGAGATGTGCTTGATATCATGAAAAGAAATAACTGGAATTTGCAACTCCTTCTTTTTTTTTGAAGACGCTTTTCGAGTTGAATAAATTTTAAAGGATAATCTTTATTCCATGTACTCATTGTGCTGGCTAAGTGGACGATATCTTGTCGTATTTGCTGAAAAACATAATCATCATCCTCAGTATTTGAAATGAAGTATTCGTGCCTTATATGTCTACATGCATCATCTGAAATATCGTTGACAAATCTATCAAGGTGATCCCTACATGCACTCTCAATCTACAATATACAAAATTCATCAGCATGCTCTCTCAATCTAAAATATAAAAACACTCACTTAAGTTACCAGGCTTATAATTGTGTACGAAAAGAATATTTTGGACAAATATGAAGTTTATGATGTCCTGAAAATTTAATTATATGAATATAGGATCACTTGATATACTGCTTCATGCAATTGTTCATTGCGAGGAAAACTTAAAAATTATATGACAAAATAAGACTTTGACCCCAATTTCACGGTTCTCTGAAATTAGGAAAGTGTGAGAAAGGCAAGGCGTTCTATGTTTCAAATCAAAATACCATTTATTTGATATTTGATTAATTGAAATATTAAAAGAAATTAATGAGACTTTCGTTAGTCCAGAAAAAGATGGCGGAAATGTAAACAATTATTGTAGAAATTAACTGTTTCTCTTATATGTTGGTTGTAGTACTGTATAATTCACATCCTCTGTATGGCAAATCGAGATAAAAACATAATGCAATATTTATGGCTAAATCAGTTGAAAGCTTTTTCTAAAGCAGGTTGACATTTCATGAAGACCACCCTACTCTGTTTATTATATATTTAATTATGTATCATTGCGTCGGAAAACTACTGTAAATCGGTCATTTTGGAGGGAAATTAACAATTATTGTTTTAAATTCAAATACTGAAGTTATAAATAACTCAATCGAATTAAAATCATGTTCAATACTTAATAAAACAAAAACATACTTTGATTACTTTTGTCTAGATAAATAATAACCCGGATTTTGGTCGGGTTCGTGTTGCTTAGTTTTTAGTTTTCTATGTTTTGTTTTGGGTACTGGTGTTTGTCTTTCCGTTGTTTTTCGTTCTTTTAGTATTTTTTTAAGTTTGTTTTCGAATTATGAGTTTGAGTTGATAACAAGCAAAATTTAAAACAAAATGGTGCAAATCATCGTTTAAAAGCAATTACACCTATAAAGAAGTTGTTTGACAATTTCAAACAAAATTAACATTAGACAGATCGATACATACATGTACTGAACATTTCTGACGCTTTCAGAATTTCTCTATCTTTTTAGTCATGTCAGCCACGGTGGTTGGCAGTGTGATTATCAGACACATGTTTTAAACTAGTAAACCACAATAACGCTAAAGTATTAGTTAGCCCTCATTTACTCAGTAGTTTGAGAGAATATTTTTGTTTTTGATTTTTGGTAAAATTTAAAGCACGATGATGGACGCCAAGTGATGGCAATATCTCACATCTGTCCTTTTGGTCAGGTTAGCTAAACTGTTGTTAAGGGCTTGACTCATCACATTAATACTCCACACAAAAACAAATAACAACAGTAAGTAGACATAGATATGTGTATTTATTTTGGCCTTTAGAAGTATGGATATTTTGTATTTCTTGAAAGAAAATCTTTAATATTTTTCTGAAAACCAGGGGAAATTTTCTTGTGTAAACGAGTACTTAAGGTGAAAATCATCAGAAGCCCTTCTACAAATGTTAAGGCCAAAGCTGAATATGATCTGATTAAGAAAAGCGACATTAGTGTATTGATATTCAAATCTCGGAAATCGATTTGAAGAAACAAATCATCGTAATAAAAAATAGAGAATCACATGAATTATGAATGAGCATGACCGGTTGTGTTAACAGAGTAAACGTCTCTTGCCCATGCATTCAACCGCCACGAGAATCCATGTTATTTAAGATGTCACAATCGGTAAAATTGCAGATAAAATGACTATATTGGTATCTACAAGCATAAATCTAATACCACGAAAAAATGTTAGAGGTGAGTTGATGTTTCTTTCAAGTGTTTCAGAAATTTCAGACATTTCTTCAAAGTGTTTCTTGATGAGTTGATTTTTGTAAAATTTGATCGACGTTGAACGCAAGGTGATGACAATATTTCCAATGGCCAAGGGATCAGGATATATAAACCCCGTTATTTTGACATGTACACTGTGCATTTGATAAATAAATCATGAGAAGTCAATGTTATTTCGTATCCTTTCTGGCGGACATGTTCAAATAATAGTTTTTTTTTCTATTATTTTGATTGTTGATGCTATCGACTCCTATCTTAATTAATTAGGATTGTCAGTTTTCCTGCCAAAGGCCGGTTGTTTTCTCTGGGTATTTAGTAATCTCACACAAAATAATCTGGCCGCCATGATAGTGACTAGATTGCCAAATGTGGCGTTGCAGACAATCAATTTACCAACAATTGGCATAGCTAATTATTTAAAGCATACTGTTTTAACTTCCAGGTATTAGCTTTGATCAACACATTCATCCTCATTCTTTCGTCACCGATGGATATGTAGGAAATAGGAAATAATACCACATCATTTTAAATGTCGTATTTTTAGCGTAAAATTTTGTTTATGTCTGCATTCTCAAATCTATTTCCTATAATCTGCTTTCATTTGATATGCCTAATTTTATACTTATTTGTACATGATCCTTACAAACCTTTTCTCCCTTTGAATGTCTGACTTTGTCTTTATGAGAACCAACAAGAATCACGGGTGGATCCAGAGTATTCGAGGCATATGTCTCGTTATTTTCATTCATTCCAGTAGTATTACTTTCAGGTTTATTCCGCTGTTCTCTTGTACAGTAGCAATGTATTGAGTTCATCCACAATTGAAACATATCTACAAACAAATGATTTAACACCAGCATGTACATTGTTAATGCATACATCAATCTATACCTAAATCTATATTGACCAGCATCATTGTTTCTATAAAAAGACCAGCGAATACATGCTGAAATGTCATGCCTGCTTTACTGGTCATGAGTGAATTCATGTTTAGTCATTACAATAAAATACTTTGTACAATACAAATACCAGATACACTAAACATTATCAATGATCCATATAATTAGAGTCACAGTTAAAGACTAGCTTTGCCAGCCAGAAATGTACACTTTCAAATATAGTTGATCTCCAAAACATAAATCACAAAAACGGAACATTTTTCAATAAAACATGAAAATGAGGTCAAATTCCAATGAAACCTGCCAGACGGACATGAACACTTAACCTTTTCATAAAACAAATAGTAGAACTATTGCTTTTTGTCTGAGAAACAGACATTATAAAAAGATTAAACATCAACCAATGAATCATGAAAATTAGGCTAAAGTCAGATGAAACCAGTCTTACAATAATTTCATATCCAAATATAGAGCTATTGCTCGTAGTATATCAGGAAACGACCAAACCATGACAATTTACATTGAACAGTGAACAATTGGAAAAAGTGTAGTGTGATGTCCATTTTTATTGAACTAGTACACATTTTGTTTAGGGGCCAGCTGAAGCCCGCCTCAAGGTGCGGGATTTTCTCACTGTGTTGAAGACCCATTAGTGGCCTTCGGCTGTTTTCTACTTTTTGGTCGGGTTTTTGTCTCTTTGACACATTCCCATTTCCATTCTCAATTTTATAATATAAATGAGGTCAATGTTTGCTCAGATAAAACTTACAAGACAGACCTGTACACCTCACAATCATTGAATACGTCAAATATACTTGACCTTTTTCTTATCGTATCTGAGATACAGACTAGACCCTGAAACCTTAACCTTAGATTAAGATTTGTATTTATTAAATTTCTATCACGGGAATATTCTATGCACTAATAGAAGTGTCTTAACATCAACGAGACAGCAAACAGATCATACAAAACTTCGCTTTCGTTAGAAACTCTTTTGTTTAATCTTTTGTCTCAATTTATTTTATACATCATATAGTTGTTTTTGTTGTTTGTGTCATATACCCTCCTGAACTTGAATCTTTTGGGACAGAAATTGTACAAGGTTGTTCTTCTGAAATATAGGAATGCACACTTTAAAGTACTGCATTATAAGTCCTTGTGGTGGTTTTTCACACAATCAGTTATTTATATAAACTTTAATTTGATGACATTTACATTTGATATATTTTATTTCTTTTTAGTAAAATAATGTTATAGTTAAACAAATGCTTTTGTATATTTTTTTAAATGCAGAATTGTTGATGTGCAGTGTGATCCTTTCCTTTTATCAAGAGACAGTTTATATTTATAAAAGCAATATACAAAATGCATGTGTCACAGTGAGTATGAATAATTAACGATACTGTAAAATCCCAGAAATTTCCCAGAGTTTTTTTACCGATTCACTTGTTTATTTTTAATTTGTTTTATATCAGTACATGCAGTAATTGTTCAATTTAAAAGACTACAAAAGGATCAGGGTGGTTGAATATTTACAGACTACACAACGGTTATACACAATTTTTAATAGTTTTGCCAGAAAGGAATATATTCTGAACAATTAAAATCTGATTAAGGTTGAAAAAAGACAGAACATCAGGAATCATTTTGTTTTCAGAATTTTCTGCATATTATGATTAATTATTCTGCAGAGTTTAAAGTGAATCAAGCAAAGAATAGTTGATATAGATAGACAGACAGACAGACAGACAGACAAATTCATACAACCCCCTTACTTAATTTGAGAATGTATTAATATGTAAACAAAAGCTCATAGAAAGTATGTCGTACAAATTTTACATTCCTATTCCTCTTAATATTTTTCAGTGTGGTCATGATAGCGTACTTTAATTCCGGGGTGTAAAATCTACATAAAATGCTCTAAACTTAATGAATTCTTTTTTTACACCTAATATGTTTTTCCGTTGGAAATGAAACACTTTCTAAATTCTACGCCAAAAGGAAAGAACATACTGCCGGAAAAGATTCACTGTGACAGTATCGTACAGTAACAACTTGCTAAATAATAGACTCAACATGGGGCAACTCATTCATTTTGAACGTATTTTCATTCACTTTTCATTTTGGAACATTTGTTTCAAAATCATTATAATGATCAATTGCACATTACAATATGCTCCTTAATTTATTCTTTTGCTTGAACCATCAGTTTATTTATTCATCATCAAAAAATAAGCAAAGTACTGTGTCAAAACTGAACTTGACATGCATAATATGGTCCCATTTCATTTCGTTTAATTTAAAAACAATTCTGTCTACTGAATCATTTGATATCATACAGAAACATTTTAAAGAAAACGAAGGTGCATACATCATTATCAGTACATATTAATCTATTTAAAAAGTAAAATTACCCAAAAACCGAACTCAGAGGAAAATTTAAAACGGACTTGGTACAGGCATTTTCTCATGTAAAAAATGGTGGATTAAACCTGGTTTTATAGCTAGCTAAACCTCTCACTTGTATGACAGTCGTATTGAATTCAATTGTATTGACAACAATGTGTGAAAAAAAAAATAAACAGACATAATAGGTAAAAATGTCAAAAATAGGGGTACAGCAGTCAACATTGTCCTATGATCTTAATCACTATAAAGACAAACAAATATGTCACAAAGAAATGAAAAACCAAAAAGGCATGTAGACAAAGCACATTAACAAAAACAAAAAACAAGAATACAAAAATTTACCATAGCACAAAAAAACAATGACAGGATGATTAAGTACCGAACCACGTCAAATAAATATTACCAAAAATAGACTAAACAGTAAAAATAATAATTTACAAAGACAAATAAAACAACTCTTCGTTTACAGTTTATTGTCCACGATATTTATTTGAAATTGTAAAATATTTTGTCAAGTGTTACTTAAGGAAGCCAATTATCAAACTATTGGGGAATTACTCATAATTGATATGTACGAAAACCATCCACATCGAACTTATTTTTTCAGAAATGACATATAATTCAAATGTCAAACACTTTGTCATTTGTTTCTTTGATGATAAGTAATATCGAATAAAAGTTGTCAAATAGAAATTTAGTCATAACTGGAAACTAAATGCATTCTGATGTGTAATAGTATAATTCTTTAACATTACTATTAAGATACATGCATCTTATTGTTTACGGTAGTTTGTTTAAATTTTAAAAGATTTGATGTAGCGGTACTTTAATTGTAAAAAAAATGTGAGCATGCAGAGATAAAATGCATGGATAAAAGAACTGAACCATGAGAACATAATGCATCAATATGCATGTTATAAAGTATCCAGGTCATTTACATTTTGACAATATACAGCTTTGTTCAAATATATTACACCTCCGACGAAGAGTCAGTATCACTATGTTTCTCATTCAAAGGAAATAGGCGAAACTATAACTTAATGTACTTGTAATATTTCAAATATCATATTAAAACTGACCGTGTGCATTTGTGTCCTCAACCTCGTTTAGTTTAGTTACCACAATGTAGATTGCATCTGAAGATAAAAAGGTCTGATGTGTATGGTAAAATTCTTCATCTCCAGCAAAATCCCAAAATAAGAAAGTGGCATACTCCTCTTTGTCATTCAACTCAACCTTAGATCTTTCTATCATGGTTTTGATATCCGTAACTGCTTGTTCTAATAGTAATGTTTCTTGCTGTTCTTGATTAATATTTGTAACTTGAGGTTTAACTTGAGATTCAGTGTTTAGAGGATATTTAACTTGAAATTCAGTTGTTAGAGGAGATTTAATTTGAGATTCAGTGTCTTCTTGGTCCTTTACTTGAGATTCAGTGAATGCAAGATGTTCTTCATTAGCTACTGCATTTCTAACTTGAAATTCAGTGGCTAGTGGCAGTTTTACTTGGGTGTCTTCTAGAGGTTTTATTTTTTCAGGCAGCTGAGATACAGTTCTCGATTCCTTGGATTTATCAACACGTCTGTACAAAATGGTAACAAGGGTGTTGTCTTTAACAGTGTCATGGGTTCCCTCATCAATGGTGGCTCTTTTCGCACTAGTAAGCTTTTCTTCGTATGGTTTTAACAATCTTGCATAAAGATCAGTTTCTTCATAGTTGCCTTCAACATGTATAATTAGATTAGTAAAACTTCTATATTTTTCATAAGATGTGTTAAAGAAGATATGACGTAAATAATGCTATAAGATTATAAATGAGAATAAAAATTAACTGCACAATAAACTTGGTCCATCCACTTTAATTCGATCATTAATTCTATAAAACAAAAGCATGCAAGAGATATCGGAATTGAAAAAAGGTGGCAACCTTCTTTGGTTGAAGGATGAATATTCATTTAGATAGGATTATGTAAGAAGAGCAGGCCGGTATGCATGATTGACACATACAAAACAAAAAGTGATTCTAACTGCAGGCTATTATGAAGTCACCTAAACGAAGTCCACACACATAAAGTAATGTTATTCCTATTCCAATGTATCACAAAAAGAAATAGTTCATTAAAGCTTGTAACAAAAAGTCCGCGACACTTCATTAATGATTTTGGCGCATAAACATAATGGCAAAACATAACGTTAATTTTAGCAAATCAGTCAGTTTATCTTGATATGACAAACAAAAACATGCATGATTTAGGGGGACGAATCTCAGCTATTTAGTACATATTTAAGCAAAATAGGAGAAGTTTCAATGACCCCTGAGTTAGTATCCAAACATGTTTCAATTCTAAAATAAAAGTACTATAGTTGAGGAGTTGCCGCCGTCAATCGACTTCAGTACTGTTGTCATATTCTTAAGCATTTAAAAAAGAGATAATATATTTGAGTTTGACAAAGTACATGAATTAAAAATGCCCTAAAATTCCTCGAAATGAATGATTTTTTGCATGAACATCATGGATAAAAAAGACGTCACAAAATTGAAAACTTTGAATTTGAAGGTTCATACGTTACTTTTTCTATTCGAATTTGGATAATTTCACATCAAAACGGACTTTCTGAGGAAGGTTTTGTTTTTTTTAAGTTATATTGTACTAATTGAACATGTCTTGATTCAAGCAATACAATGTTACAAAAAATAGAGTTTTTACCATTCAATGTGCTTGATGCATTGATGATAACTAAATATGAGATATAAGCAAGAATAAAAAATTGGAACACTTTTTTTTTTTATTTTTCAATCTTTGAATGAATACTTTCCTTTTTTAAAATTATTCTCTGGGAAAAATGCCTAAATGAACTTTTTTTCTGAACAAATTGCAAAAAAACAAGTGTCCAGTTACATGTACGCATGATTTGTTGCAGTTTTTACAATGCTTTGTCAAATAATACTTGCTAAAAAATTGAATTCTGAAAGGTGAGAAACCAATCAATAGACTTCGTTAAGCTGTTTTTGCATCTTTGCTGTACATATGTAGTAATGGTTTAAATTATTGATAATATTTACATGCTTTAGTATCGATATATGAATAATTGATATACAATTTTTCAACTAAAATGTAATTCTCTTGGTCGGCCAGTGCGTCAAATGGTAATTCCGGTTGACCTATTTTAGGTTAAGTGCATGTGGCGCCATTGAAAAACAAACCCATAATAACGTATAACATAACAATAGAACAACGTTTACAAAAGATATAGTGACGTTAACAATGGTGAAATGGAAAACGGAGCTGAAGTCACGTTAACATTTGAAAAAAATTATACTGTCTCTAAATCATCGACAGTCACAGAGGAGTACAATACTCCAACAAGTGCTTAAAGTCCAATACCTGTCGTTAAATGATCAATTCAAAATGGTGTTAAATGTACTATACGGTCAACTACAAATTAAGCCAAACAAAAGTACCAAGTATGAGAGATCTCTGAACAACGGTGATATGGTCAAAATACACCAAAAGATTTTGGAGTTCCTGGTGCTGGTGGGTCCTGAAGTGCGATTCGGACGCAAGAGGATTTTACAGTGTTGTTTCCATGTTTGTAATCATAGGCTTGTATATATATTTTCCTCAATTTGTACTTTATCGAGAAAGTGTAAACTTTATTCGGTATGTACTATCAATTAAAAAAACTTTTTCATCGGCGTCTTCGTCAATTTACTACAAGAACTGCATTGTTGGCGTCTTTGTAAGTTTTATTGATATGTTTGTTTGAATATTTTAGACAGTTGTGTTGTATGCCTGTGATGTATGTTTACACAGTTTTGGCTTTTGGACCCCAATTATTGTCACATTAGCATATTATATCTGTTTGGGAGCTCATCCAATTTTATCAATATTGCGGAACTATAAACAACTGTCATGCAAGTTGGATATTAAGCTCGCTATGAAACCAGATTTGACCAAATGCAACCATTTTCTTCGGAAAATGCCTGTACCAAGTCAGGAATATGACAGTTGTTTTCCAGTCGTTCCTTTTGTTGATAACGTTTAATTTGACAGTTTTTTTCTACAAGATCCTTATGTCACAATTCTCCAAAGAATAGCCAAAGTCCCATAACTCCAGTAAAATGATCGGATTAAAATTATGTTAAAATGTGGTCAACTTAACTCGATCGGTGGCAACTATCAGAGATTTCTATCAATTGGTCTCTGAATTTGTGTTCACGAGGTGTTATTGTCACAACAAATACTTTTAAAATTCGTCAAATAGATATAAGAAGATGTGGTATGAGTGCCAATGAGACAACTCTCCATCCAAGTCACAATTTGTAAAAGTATACCATTATAGGTCAAAGTAAGGCCTTCAACACGGAGCCTTGGCTCACACCGAACAGCAAGCTATAAAGGGCCCCAAAAATAACAAGTGTAAAACCATTCAAACAGGAAAACCAACGGTCTAATCTATATAAAAAAACGAGAAACGAGAAACACTTATGAACCACATCAAAATACGACAACCACTGAACAACAGGTTCCTGACTTAGGGCAGGTGCAAACAAGTGCAGCGGGTTTAAACGTTTTAGCAGGCGCCAACCTTCACCCTAACCTGAAAGTATAGTGTTACATCACAACATAGAAAGACACACTATAAAATATCAATTGAAATGGCTTAACTCAATCAAAGGACATATTAACAAAAACAAGTAAACATACACTGAATGCATAGATTTGATCTATGACACAATGCAAATACAAAATTAATAAAAAAAAAAGGGGGGGTGAGATGTAAAACAATATTAGAAAGAAAACT
This sequence comes from Mytilus coruscus, assembly GCA_017311375.1. NCBI lineage: Eukaryota > Metazoa > Mollusca > Bivalvia > Mytilida > Mytilidae > Mytilus > Mytilus coruscus. The sequence continues at coordinate 16,436,237 of CM029606.1, read as the reverse complement.
ATAACCTTGGACAAAATACCGCTAAATAAAATAACGTACACAGGTAAATTAGAATAAAAGCCCAGTCAAAATGGTTGGATTAAAATGACAGTAAATTAGCGTTAACAAACAATCCTACCAAGTATAGGAGCTTTCTGTAAAACCAACTAAGAGGAGTTTCGTTTGTAAGTTGTAATTTTTACAATACTAAATAAAATAGTCAAAATCCTATAATTTTCTTTAAAACAACTGTGCAATTTAACTTATGATATATCAATGGGTCCAAATATGATAGCTTTATGTCAATCAGTTTCTGAGGATTGATGTGTTTCTGATGGACAGACCATTTCCATTTCACATGCAGCGATAGCGCGCGGCACAAAAAAAGCCTTTTTTGAACGGTATATCGTTACACGTGGAAATATGGTTCAGTTATAGGTATCTCAAACATTTACAAGATGTTTGACCTCTTTAGAAGGCAAAGGGGGCTAAATGACCTTTTGATTCAGACCAGGGGAGTTACCACATATATCATTCAACGCATCATATCAAGAACCTATATGGTAAAGGGGTTTGAATCGCACCATTGTCAAGATATATATACACTTAAATGGCAAGAATTGAAAATGAGTCCTTGGGATTCACTCTATATTTTATTTCGTTTGATTTGTCTCGTCGTGAAGTGCATTTACCAATTCTTGACTTTCTCCATTATATTGTATGGTTTTTGTGGTTTTTGTTTTTGAAAAATATGTCCAAGAAGTTAATGAGCAATTTGTTCATGAATTGCCAAGCTCTCATTCGAACAATTTAAACGTCAAATTTAACATGTTTAATGTTAACTAACTTTCATTTTACCACCAAACAAAAAGTAAATTGATTGTCACTAACCGTAAATTGTGTTGATGTAAAAATAGAAGGTCAGCTAACTGTAAGCACATAATGCAAAGAGAGAAAAGGTTACAGGGCATTGGAAACAAGAGAACGTGCTGTGCACTCTGAAGTTGAACTAATAAGTATACTGTTACCACAGGGCTAATTCTATTATAAGAAAAAGGTGATTGCCATGTAAATATACCCATTTCATCAAAACTAAAACAATAGCTTATGGCGAATACCTTCTAAAGTGCATTTTCGCATGGCTTGTTTTTAATTCTTTTTATTTGTTCTCAACTACAAATCTGACAAAAATTTCCATTAGCATTGCAATGTAAAAATATTACCTCTGATAACACCCTTTTCAAATATTTCTAAGAATCAACACATGTTATGCAGACATTCACACGAGAAATTTTACCAGTTCTGTTGCAATTGGTTCATTTCATCTTGTAGAGGTCTTTGAAATTTGGATAAAAGAATCACATTGTATAACCCTTGAATCAATATTGGAGTTTTCATCAGTAACGTTTAAACAACATTTTTGAATTGTTTGTTTTCATTTCACTTCATCAGTTTTTGCAAATAGCTTAATGAAGTTTACATAGTTTTAATTTAGAGATAATTGTATTGTATTTGAAGCTTTGCGGACGTCCATTGGTAGTTTTAAATTTACTGTCGCAAATTCAGTTTACCTGGCGACGCAGATATCTCTATGCTAATGCAAAATAAACAAATCATTCAATTTTAGTCATTATTTCAGTGTAAAAATTTCTTGAACGAAAAATTCCGCGAAATACCATAACTAGATGACATCATAGGCATGCTTCCAGAATCAAACGTAAACACCGGGTGTTTTCTGGCCTCTTGTCCGCTTAAGAATGTAATAAAATTTGATCAAAAGAATATTTCTAGGTGCAAAATGTTAGTTTTTTGCCTATTATTGGAGAAATTACATGTCAATACATTTCGGAATTCAAAATGTCGGCTTCCTTAGTTACAGACAGGTTGATATAGAATGTTACGCTTATTGTCACCCAATCAGAAACATTGATACAAAATAATTGCATTAGAATATTCATTTGACCTCTGCTGGAGTCTATTTTAAAATTCAGATCAGAACCATGATGACAACTTTTGTCAAGGACCTCCAAAAGGAACATATTTTGTTTCAATTTATTCTGATGTTCATGAGCAGAAGTTTTCTTTTGTACAACGAATCAGAAATTAGAAAAAAGCCAATGGTGAAGAAACATCAGCAGGGGTTTGAATTTGCCAATTTATGTAGAGGCTATTTTGGATTGTCTTGTAGAACAGGACATGTCGGTTGCTTCAGTCGTATGCATATAACCTTCTTTAAAGGTTTCATACATTTTGGCTTCGTTCAATAGATATTTTTATTCATGTTTATTTTGTTTTTTTTTACAGATTATATCCATTACCATGATAATAGGTTTTCTGAATACAGACAAAATTCAAAATTTAACAAAACTCATTTAAGGGGGATATCATCTATTAAGATTCAATTGAAGGTTTCAGTGAAATCGATATACATTGCATGAATAATAATTATTTTACAATTTCAGTAACCCATCTTACTATTTTGGAAGAAATGGAAGGTGGTTGCAAATTGACAGTTTTAGCATTTTTACCCTACCTAACGGCGAGTTCGAGGTGAGATAATAAAAACCAAACTTAATATGAACTGTGTTCATTTTGATTCAGGATAGAACTTTAAGTTCACAGAAATCCAATTACAATGTATTGATATGATTTTGCAATACAGCTCTAATGTTAAACAGAAACATGATTTAAGTGTTGAATTCGTATAGACTCAAATCTCTCTATTCTCGAAAATAGAGAAGGAATCAAGTTAAAGTTTAAACATCATACCGTCTAATTTATTCCATATGCCATCACTAGATTTTGATTTGCATTTTATCGTATGAATATCTATTCCGTTTGTGCTTGTTATTTCTGCATTTGTTCCTCTAAAAAATCTTTTCATTAATGAGGTAATTCCAGCACTTTTTTTTCGTTCGTTAAGTAATCTTTTAATAAAAGAAGTTTTTCCAGCACCTTTCTTCCCAACTATGACCAATCGTATGTCTCTTTTTTTCTCGGACCCTGACTCAATTAATTTGAGATACAAAGGGACATATCTTTTGTCAGCCATCAATTCTATTTCAGTTGGAACTACAAAACAAGAGTTAATACAATATAGAGTGTAATACTTCTAAAGAAAGTTGTATATAAACTCATTACAGATACTTGTAAAATTTACTTTCTAATTCAGTTTTTTAATGAGCTATACAAAGTATTCAGCATGATAGTAACTCCAAGATAACTAATTGACAAAATACTGACCAATACAATCGCAGGAAAACAGTAGAATTTGTTATATCCTGCATTCTAGATTAGTGAAAAATAGTTTTTTTTATGTAAGAACAGCACAAGACTGAAAGATAACATTTTTATGCATGTATCAAAACGAAACCATTAAATGTTGACCTTTTATTTATTGGAATAATATCACAGAAGCATATTTATTTCTTACTGAATGGACTTCAGATCAAATGCATTAAGTCTTTTGATATGCAGATACAATTATAGATCTTATACTTTATCATTTATTCAATATGGCCAACTTTTTCCATTTCACTTAACAAATTATGCATCTCCTTTATGTTTACATTTGTTTTAAACCTAATTCAGCTTGATTGTAATATATATTCAACAAAAGGTTACTCCAATGTTGTTATAAGTGACATATTGACTTGAATGGGACCAAGTATTTGATTTAAAATACTGTGGATTCATTATTATTCGTTGGATACCAATTTTCGTGGATTTCGTGGGTACAGGTGAACCACGAAATTAAATGTTCAAAGAATAACAAATTTTCTATAGGCTTGTATGCAGACTTCGACAAAACCACGAAATTAAATATCCACGAACATGTTAGTTTTCCTTAATCCACGAAAATTGGTCCCCACGTAAATAAAGGAATCCACAGTATGAGGTAAAACCTTAAACTTATCAAAGAAAATTAATTGCTAAAAGAATGAGGAATATGCATATAAAATATCTCCCAGTTGATACGATACTCTGTAGCTTGTATTTCCTATCATGATATCCTTGATAGAGGGTTGCTGCTCACATGGAAGCGATTAAACCAAGAGTTCAAAGTAGTAAAGTTGAAATCGTCCCTTTGTAAATTTTACGTACAGAATCACGAGTTGCTTGACCGTAATGGAATATATGTTTCACATGATGACGACTGATATGTTCCAACTGTCGTAAGTACAATCCCGTCCCTTTTTCTCCGAATGTGACCAACCGAATTTAACTGATCACCAGGTTTGTACTTACATGAGCAACACGATTGGTGTCACAGGTGGAGCAAGATCTGCTAAACTTTCCGGGGCACCTGACATCACCCTCAGTTTTGTTGCTCTGTCTTTAGTTTTCTATGTTGTGTTAAGTGAACTGTTGTTTATCTGTTTGTCTTTTTTTTTTTTGCCATGACGTTGTCAGTTTATTTTCGACTTATGAGTTTTAATGTCCCTTTGATATTTTTCGCCTCTCTTTTGTCCTTCCCTACTTTACCACTGTAAACACGAAACACTCAATTTGTGTTAAAACTAAACATTAAATACATGAAATGGTATCAAAGAAATATACCTTCTGTCTCTAGTCCAGTAGTCACTTTTGAGGATTTCTCTAACATGACCGTCTAAAAAAAGGAAGATTATAAACTGAGATAATATATTGAATCATGCCACTTGTAGAACTATTACAGTTTTTAAATGTAACACCTTAAACCTGAACAATATACTTAAAAAATAATGTACTATATAAATATTTTGCGTCTATAATGATATTCAAATAAATTTTCGATTTTTCAGGATTATGTATTGCTCCATGTAAAATATATGTTGTTTTTTGCAGTTCGAGCATTTTCTTGAAGGCATAAACTTACTTTGCATTTTTTGCCAATGCATTGTGTAAAGCATAACTGAGCATTTCCTTTTAATGAAGTCAAGAAAGTTGGACGAACATTTTTCGAGTACAATCACTGTGTAATTTGACTTGGTGACACGCTACAACTCAATGTAAACAAGCTGCAGACCAAATAAAACCATTTCCGTCCATAGAAGCCAAAACAAAATTGACGAAAATATCCATGTAACACGAGTAATTTAAAAATCAAACTTGGGCAAATAGCAAATGGCTGCACGGAAGATGTAAAATAGATCATATGCTACAACTCGTCAATATAAAGCTGCAGATCAAATATAAAGCATTTTCTGTAATAGAAAATCAGACAATTTGACGAAATTTTTCTACACAAGGTCGTATGTGGATCATTTTTGATATTCAAAGTTTCAGTAAACCTACTATAGTTTTCAAGCAAAAAGAAAAAAGCACTATATTTGGTCAAACACTCACTTTTTAACAACAATAACACCTATAACGAGTCGCTTTAACTTATTGTTAGATCTATTTTGTTCTCTTTCAGTTAATCTTTTTGTGCTATATTATCCACGAAAAAAAAGGCAACAAAAAAGTTAAAACAATCGTTATGCAAGAACAGATTTGGTATTCAAAGTTTCTCGCTATCTGTCATAGTTTTTAAGAAAAAAGCTAGATACACAAAAGCAGGAAAACATTGTCATTCCTCTTGTTGGGAATTATAAAGATGACTTTAGCCCAGTGGTCTATTTTAATGCTCTTGCTTTGCTAAGCCAACAATGCGAACATTGATAACAATTGAGCTGCGTCGGATAGAAATCGACCTTATACAAATGAATATCTATATATCTCGTAACCTATTTTGGTTTGCAAAAAAATCTCTATCAAAAGTCTGTAACTGTTTGAAAACTTGGCTTTTATACAAAAATCTCCAAACAGTCTTAACTTCATTTTTTATTTCGTATCTAAATGTTCCAAAATCAAAGTCTTATACATGTACATGTATACGTGCACTTGCATAAGGTTGATTCCCATCCGACGCAGCTCAATTGTCATTCAGAACAGTAACTCCTATATGTATTTTGTTGACAATTTCCACAACATCAACTTTTATGTAGTACTTATTTTCTGAGCATTTTTTTTTTCTATTATAGTTTCTGCAAAGAAACTGTCAAAATAGTCATGCAAGGGCATAAACTCCTACACCAGATCAATTGAAATTTTGTATGTACCAGATTTTTCATCAGTGTAATTGATTGTTTGTAATTGATTATAATATGTACGTGTAAGTATTCCATAACTTCTTTATACTGCCACCTTTGTCCTGCTGTTGCTAAGTCGTATGGAGTGTCACCCTGAAATAAGGACATGTCCTTTTATTGTTTTAGTCGGTTAATTTAGACAAATGTTTAACCCATATTTTATAATAAGTAAGGGAAGTTGCAACTGAGCAGTATTTTTTTGGACAATATTCAGTTTTGGTTATCAACACTTTTCAGGATATGGCTGAATAAGTGTTCCTCGAATTAAGAGAAAATGAATATATATATATATATATATATATATATATAGGTTTGAACGTTGTTTTCAATTTAGACTTGTTTATATATATATATATATATATATATATATATATACAACTCGTCTAAACATCAGTCCAACAATGTTAGATCTATAAATTTGCTTTCGCAAATTTTTTGTTCTTCCCTCGCCGGGATTCGAACTCATGCTACTGAGATATCGTGACACCAAATCGCCTGCACTGTATCCGACGCTCTAGACCACACGACCACTTAGGCTTCACTATAATAAAGCTTTCGGTGGCCGGGTGTTACCTTTCCTCGTCAGTTTTAATCTAGCGTCGTAATACAGTACATGATATATAAGGCATGAAGATGGAATTGTTACAGATCAGCTGAAATATCTATTATAAAGGATCCTACAAATTAATGCAAGATACAGTCACAGAAATAATTATATTTATAAGTACGTCTGAACCAGTGACAACTCTAGAACAGATTTATCCATCGGATCACCAGCAGTGATGGTGATACACGGCTGTGTACATTCTGTATATACAACTCGTCTAAACGTCAGCCCAACAATGTTAGATCTGTAAATTTGCTTTCGCAAATTTTTTGTTCTTCCCTCGCCGGGATTCGAACTCATGCTACTGAGATATCGTGACACCAAATCGCCTGCACTGTATCCGACGTGCTAGACCACACGACCACCTAGGCTTCACTATAATAAAGCTTTCGGTGGCCGGGTGTTACCTTTCCTCGTCAGTTTTAATCTAGCGTCGTTATACAGTACATGATATATAAGGCATGAAGATGGAATTGTTACAGATCAGCTGAAATATCTATTATAAAGGATCCTACAAATTAATACAAGATACAGTCACAGAAATAATTATATTTATAAGTACGTCTGAACCAGTGACAACTATACAACAGATGTATCCATCGGATCACCAGCAGTGATGATGATACATGGCTGTGTACATTCTGTATATACAACTCGTCTAAACATCAGCCAAACAATGTTAGATCTGTAAATTTGCTTTCCCAAATTTTTTGTTCTTCCCTCGCCGGGATTCGAACTCATGCTACTGAGATATCGTGACACCAAATCGCCTGCACTGTATCCGACGCTCTAGACCACACGATCACCTAGGCCTCACTATAATAAAGCTTTCGGTGGCCGGGTGTTTCCTTTCCTCGTCAGTTTTAATCTAGCGTCGTAATACAGTACATGATATATAAGGCATGAAGATGGAATTGTTACAGATCAGCTGAAATATCTATTATAAAGGATCCTACAAATTAATGCAAGATACAGTCACAGAAATAATTATATTTATAAGTACGTCTGAACCAGTGACAACTTTGCAACAGATTTATCCATCGGATCAACAGCAGTGATGGTGATACATGGTTGTGTACATTCTGTATATACAACTCGTCTAAACATCAGCCCAACAATGTTAGATGTGTAAATTTGCTTTTGCAAATTTTTTGTTCTTCCCTCGCCGGGATTCGAACTCATGCTACTGAGATATCGTGACACCAAAACGCCTGCACTGTATCCGACGCTCTAGACCACACGACCACCTAGGCTTCACTATAATAAAGCTTTCGGTGGTCGGGTGTTACCTTTCCTCGTCAGTTTTAATCTAGCGTCGTAATACAGTACATGATATATAAGGCATGAAGATGGAATTGTTACAGATCAGCTGAAATATCTATTATAAAGGCCTCGTCAGTTTTAATCTAGCGTCGTAATACAGTACATGATATATAAGGCATGAAGATGGAATTGTTACAGATCAGCTGAAATATCTATTATAAAGGATCCTACAAATTAATGCAAGATACAGTCACAGAAATAATTATATTTATAAGTACGTCTGTACCAGTGACAACTCTACAACAGATTTATCCATCGGATCACCAGCAGTGATGGTGATACATGGCTGTGTACATTCTGTATATACAACTCGTCTAAACATCAGCCCAACAATGTTAGATCTGTAAATTTGCTGTCGCAAATTTTTTGTTCTTCCCTCGCCGGGATTCGAACTCATGCTACTGAGATATCGTGACACCAAATCGCCTGCACTGTATCCGACGCGCTAGACCACACGACCACCTAGGCTTCATTATAATAAAGCTTTCGGTGGCCGGGTGTTACCTTTCCTCGTCAGTTTTAATCTAGCGTCGTAATACAGTACATGATATATAAGGCATGAAGATGGAAGTGTTACAGATCAGCTGAAATATCTATTATAAAGGATCCTACAAATTAATGCAAGATACAGTCACAGAAATAATTATATTTATAAGTACGTCTGAACCAGTGACAACTCTACAACAGATTTATCCATCGGATCACCAGTAGTGATGGTGATACATGGATGTGTACATTCTGTATATACAACTCGTCTAAACATCAGCCCAACAATGTTACGTCTGTAAATTTGCTTTCGCAAATTTTTTGTTCTTCCCTCGCCGGGATTCGAACTCATGCTACTGAGATAGCGTGACACCAAATCGCCTGCACTGTATCCGACGCGCTAGACCACACGACCACCTAGGCTTCACTATAATAAAGCTTTCGGTGGCCGGGTGTTACCTTTCCTCGTCAGTTTTAATCTAGCGTCGTAATACAGTACATGATATATAAGGCATGAAGATGGAATTGTTACAGATCAGCTGAAATATCTATTATAAAGGATCCTACAAATTAATGCAAGATACAGTCACAGAAATAATTATATTTATAGGTACGTCTGAACCAGTGACAACTCTACAACAGATTTATCCATCGGACCACCAGCAAATTTACAGATCTAACATTGTTGGGCTGATGTTTGGACGAGTTGTATATATATATATGATCTGATATTAATTTCTTACTGAAAGCGGTCCTGAATGTTGACTTTTTGGCCCCAAAATCAATAAGCGGCTTTCCTTTTTTTAGATGCTTTGCTTCTGCTTAAAGAGAAGCTTCGCAAAAAAATGAAAAAAAATATATATTTATGTTTATTCCAAACAAAATGCATACATTCATTAATACTAACGTTTGATTCTACTGGATAAGTGAACAAAATAGATTTTTAATTCCGTCTATCAATATTCGACATGACGCCATCTTGACAGCATCTCGATACTAATTACCACGTGATATCTAAATACCAAAGTTTTATTTAGTGTCAGTATGATATATACATGTATCTGGTAAAACAACTTTTATATGTTATAGATTTATTCATTCTTGTTTCATCGCTAATTTAATTATCGGCATGACTTTATATATTGTTGCCAAAGTAGTATGAAAGTGGCACATTCGGATATTCCAACAAATTTATGGCGATCTTGCTAGCTCAACATTAAGCAATGCGGTTATTCATGCATAGCTTCCCTGCGTAGTGAGCAAAGTCTGCTTAGGTAAAATTTATAAAGTATACCATACCAAATTATGTCGGGTGTACTATATATCATGTGTTCAACCTTCTGTCCCGACTGATAGTAAGATACAAGACATGAAATCATACACATATCAATTTGGGTTATACGATTCAATGAACACAATATTTATGAATAACATGTATGAAGAAAGGAAATTATGATTATGAATTGAACCAGCTGAAGATAAAAATACAAATGAATATTTATACATTTTATAATGGTTAAATTTTGAAAAAAAAAAGTATAAAATAATTATCATGGACATTTTTAGAATTTTATGACAGATCTCTGTCAACATATCGATATTGATATTTGACATAAGAGCACAGAAAAATATATGTATTGCACACAAATGTCAGAGAGTAAGCATTTGGTAATCGGATAGAAAGACCCTGATCAAAACTTCAAAATCAAATTCGTTTGGAGATTTATAAAAGACGGATGCGGCACAGGTTCAATGCACAAAGATTCGAAATAATATTTTATTTTATTTTTGTCTTTGTTGGACGTTTGTTTTTGGTTCCATTTCAATCAGAGAAAATTGACCTTAGATAATGTTCGATAGGTCATATAAATCATGTATTTATACAAGGCGAGGTTTGAAATCATTGGATGAGGGCGTTCAGTAGGTAAATGAAAAATGCTTCGGCCGCACAAAATAAAAATTGAAATTCTATTTTCACTTTACTCAACAAATTTAATATAATACTTAATTCCCGAGGTTAATTTGATATTGTCCATTTCCTAGTTTGTATACATGTATACTTTACTACTCCATTTTATTTCTAAATAAATCAAATAATTCAATTCAACCTTTTATTATCTTGATTAATATAACGATATGTGAAAATATGTTTCATGTCATAACTTATTAGCAATGGCTTGTACTAAAAAGGTAATGCAATTTCTCACAGCGAGCTATGTAATATGTCATTGTTATTCCCACCCACCCTTAACCCCTTTCCTTCACAGAAAACGGAGAACATTAAAATATGTTTTTGTAATCTTTTGTGTAATAAACTGTCTTATAATTAATCATCCGAGATGTTATTCACACCTGGAACGTGAACGCAAGAGGCTAGAAGATAAAAAGATTAGATTTACAGACAGTCAATCTTTCAATTACTGTGAATTAACCACGCCTTCACGAGGTATTGTAAGAATATAATAACATTGAAAATGGAAACAAGGAAGGTGTCAAAGAGACAACAACCCGATACAAGCAGATACATATACTGTACTAATTTACGCAGACCAAGAGGGGAAATGTTTGCTACAATTAAATGGTCAGAAAACGTGCATATTTTGTTACCACAATATCAGCTATAAATGTTTGTTCAACATATCTGTCTAAAATTATTTCACAAAAAACATTATCATACGATCCTCTTTTAGCACTATTAAAATTTAAAAAAGTCAGACATTTATATCTGGCTTCACCATAGGAATTTTAACTTACGAATAAAAATGTAGCACGTCTGTTTGTTTTATTTTTTATTGTGAGATGGTTATAAGCTTTGCAAAACGGTCATCGACCCGCTTTAGATTATGTCACAAAATGACAAGGGAATTAGACTTTAAATGAAATTAATTTCACTCTCGGCATGCCATAGTCTGAAAATACGTCACAGTGCAAAATGACAAGGGAATTAGACTTTAAATGAAATTAATTACACTCCCGGCATGCCACAGTCTAAACAAATACGTCACAGTGGACTGGTAAAATTCCAATAAATGACATTCATTTGATAATTTTCAAATCTCTTCTTCATTAGTGTTCATATAAAGATAAACATTGGTGAATATATTTTTTATGTTATTATTAACATATTAAGATGATTGGCAAAAACTCGCGAAGTCTTCCGTTAGTTCCAATCAGGCAAGAGTATTACCTGATGTGTCGTAACCAGAGGACTGATGCCAATTTGTTCAACTAGATATCTTGTTACCCGTAGAGACCCACACTCAGCAGCCAGATGTAGAGCTGTTCTTCCATCATTCTATAATAATTTCATAAACCATTTATATTATAGTAGCTATGATGAACAATATACAAAATATTTTACATCTGATTTTAAAACTTGATGATCAATTGAATTATATTGTGTGATAAATACAGTCAAGCAATGTATTAAAAGACAATGCAAGGGAAAAGACACAAGTAGTGTCTTTTAGATTTGAAATGTTGTTTGCAAATTGTTGGTTTTATTGATTAAATTGTAGATATTATTTTTGCGTATTTGCGCATGGTAACGTCGCGCTCATGTAAATTGTAATTTTCCAAGTTTTTTTTTCTGTGTTTTATTACGTTACGCCTCTGACGTACGATGCATTGTCTAGAGTTCAGATTCATTGCAAGTTAATTTGGTTTCGGATGCATATCGTTATTTTGCTTTGTAAGATAGTAATCGATAATCGATTGTTACTATTGTTAGCCATTGTTTATGAATCCAAATAAATTATTTGACGAATAAAGATACACTTGTACTTGGTAAATCGATATTAATGTGATCCGAACAGTCTCTTAATACATGATGTCTTTTAATTAGATATAGGAAGATGTGGTATGAGTGCCAATGAGACAACTCTCCATCCAAGTTACAATTTATAAAAGTAAACCATTATAGGTCAAGGTACGGCCTTCAACACGGAGCATTGGCTCACACCGAACAGCAAGCTATAAAGGGCTCCAAAAAATGACTACTGTAAAACCATTCAAACGGAAAAATACATGTTTCCACATTTTACCAGATTGAGAAGTCCATGTGCATCATTTTTGCACGAACTATAGCACACGAATCATAGTGTATAGTGCATCATCACTATTGTAAGTAATATTATGTTAACGAATAAAAAAATGCTTACAAAAAGTGTGGTTATTGGAATACATGCTCTGACCATGCCAAACTAGAACTATTTAAAAGACAACTCGGACCAATGATTACAACTCTTTAAAAGGCAAAATGTACTGGTTTGAAAGACCACTGAGAACATTTATTTCTAGGAGTACTTCCCTTTTTAAAACACACTTATACATTTATATGTTAAGGAAAAATATGAACGTGTGTGATTGTATGGTAGTGATTTCTCATTTTTCAAAAAACGTAAAACATATCTATTTCATGGTTGAGTACGACTAAACGACAAACTAAGAACCCACTTTATGTGTTTATAATGGGAATTTGTGGGAACATTGATTAAATATGTGCACAGTTTTGGTATCATTTGCTTTTATATATTAACTTTCATAATTCTTCCAAAAATATGTAAAAAAGACAATCACAATTAAATTCAATATTGTTACTTGAACTCAAGGAATTTGTAAAATACGCCATCATTTTGTAAAATAATTCATTGATAAAAAAGTATTTTAGTTTACAAAATTAGTAGTTTTCAAATAACTGAGGGAAAATTAAAATGTAATGTAAACAAGAAAACAAACTCATATAACTGCCTTGTTCGAAAGTCAGGACATATAAAATCAAATTAAGTGTTGTCTTATTAATATGTTGAATACAACATTTGATTCCTATCCCAAAATTAGTAAAGATGACAGATAGTATACAAACAAATACTTCGTATTGGACCAACAATTCAATGAGTAATGTTTAATGTGACTAACCAGGCAAAAAAGTATGTCCCCTATACCATGTTCATGCTTCCGTTGCTTTGATAATTTCTTAAATCAATGCCTTCACATAGGGTAAATACTTTTCTTTATTTTTCTCCACTCTTCAGGACAACAACAAATCCAAAGTAAACTTCATTTTTATTTAGTATTACTAATATCTAATAATAAAGTTCCTCAATGTGGAGATGTGAAAAATAGGTGTACTTATCAACAAGCAGAGCAATTATGTAACAGAAGATGTCACCCAAAGTTAGTATACAAAACTAAGTAAATTGTAGTCTTCAGATCTGTACATATGCCTTTTATTCATTGTCAGTTTAAAATAGTGTATACTAGTAATGTCTATTTAATAAATATCTTTAAAAAATAAATGGTCTATCTACATGTTTATATAAAGAAAAATACAAATCAGATATCAACTACTAATTGTAATTATGAAATTTACAAAATCCTGAGCAATGTTGTCTGTGATTTTATAAAATTCTTAACCATTTCAGTGATTTTACAAAATCCCTGAATTTACAAATTTACTGTAACATTTATGTTTAAAATAAGGAGGTGTGGTATGCAACATTAAGTTGATTTAAGCGCCAAAAGATCGTTGTACGACCTTCTGTATGTATATGTATATATAATAACATTTACTTATTAAAGATTTTAACATAGAAGATTTTATAGTTTTAAAGTCTATTTTATTTTTTTTTTATAATTAATTATTTCATATACATGTATATGTAAAGAGTAAGTTTAGACTGTACTTTTCAAATTATTCGGGTTTATTTCCTCCCCTACTTTCCCTAAATAAAAGCTAGATTACAGATTGAAGGAACACTACTAAATGCTTGAAAGTTTTGCAATAGCTTTTCAAGTAACTGCTAGTTTACATGAGTATTTCATTTGGTATCTGGTCCTACTGATTTACCTTTTTTTAATTTTTGATAATGTTTGTACAGTTTAAAAATATGTGATACGTTATCATTTTGAGAAATGCTTTCTTATACGTCTAAAAGGGATTTTATTATTCTTTTTTTTCGAAAATAAGGCGTTCCACTTCTTGCGAGTACCCTTGGTTAGAAATATTTTATAATATCCGTGATTTAAAAAAAAGTTTTCCTCACATCTTCAACAGCATTTTTGTTCAATCTCACTTATCTAATATTTAGTTTTTAACAAAAAAAATCTTTTTTACCGTGCTTTTTATTGTTTTGATATGTCATATCAGATGGTCTTCCATTAGTATGCTAATAAAACTTCTTATTCTTCTTTCAAGAAAAAGAATAATATTACCAGCGCTGCACATGTCTTCTACGTCTCTTTTTACTGATTGTTTGCCTCACTTTATGAACTTTCAAGATATGTCATTTATTTTGCTGATGCTTCATTTACACCCAATTGACTTTTAGTAAAGTGTTTTATCAACGAAGGTCATGTTTTGATGTGAAAACTGAAAAAAAAACTATGTGTCACTCTTGTAGCACATATAAATTTGAAATGTAGCATACATAGCTTTGATTGTCACCTAACAAAATATAATTGAATAATTTCATTTCCCTGACAACATTTTTTTTTTCTGTGAATTTAAATACTAGTAAGTATTTAACATGTTTTCTATAACTATAATTACACTTGAACAAAATATAATATAGAAATCAGTTAGTATAAATTTCATGATTTGCTTTCGAAGCGTTTTTCTGAATTCTTCATCAGTACCGAGGAATATTTGAAACCAATACTGTATATTTACAGTTGAAGAGCTATAGGACAAAAAGGGCATTAAAATGAGTCCATTTGGTATGGTATATGAATTATATATTAAGTTATTATAATAGGACTTTTTGAAATTTCTCATAAATGTTTGATGAAATCAATTGAAACCCATTGATACATGAGTAATAAGTTGATCAATAATCTAAGCAAAAAGTTAACTTAATGTATGCAATACATTTTTTAGCTTTCATGAAGTTCTTTAATTATTCATATCTTATGTTGAAATCTGTTATGCACCTATATTGAACATCTTGGCTGATCACATTTGTTCATATTGAGGTCGTCTCTCGTAAAATTTTATTTTCAGCCATTATCCTATGTTTTAAATAAATATCACTGCTTCAACCATGAAAATGACTTCTACTTAACACCCATAATCTTAACTAAAAGCTGTGTGACGGATTGGTATATGCTCGACCAGAGACTGACAGATTTTACGTGAAGAGTGGGTTTCGTATAAAAATACAAAAGTGATTTTAAAATTTAAATTACATGTGTATTAATAGAATTTTGTGTTAAAACTACCTTAAACTGATGTCAACGTATATTTTTTCTTGATTTCAGAACATTTGTTGACCCTTTGAAATATTATTATAGACAATTTCTTAATAAATTTTCTTAACAGAACGAATATTCTATAATAAATATGATGAAGAAATTATAGTTTCAAAATATTTCATCAATTTTGAACACTGATAGGAGTCAAGGAGATCGCTGAAAAAAACTCAATCCAGCAGAGATGATAGAAAAGAATAAGCGCAAAATGGGCGGGGTTGGGGTTTGGGTGTTAAAGAAACTATATAGCCTTATAAATTAAAGCTATACGTACATGTAGTTAGTATTTTTTAATTGGTTTTTATGTAGGTTAGATCTTTCAAGTAGACAATACAGAACTGTCTTATTTAGTAATATACTGAATTAAGGCATGCATGAGGGCGATTGACGGGTAGATGTGTAGACAATCTGGGAAGGGTACCTTTTTTAGGGTACCTATTTGTTGAGATAAACACCTTCGACAGGTTTTAAAGTACATGTAGAGCTTTCAACTTTTTAACACTGCAAGTATGTACATATATCATGTGTACCTACTTTTATGGATAAAATTGGATATATTTTGTTGAAAATTCTTTATTTTTAATATATGTACATATGACAAATATGACACCTCTAGGGTCATGCGAGTACTAAAAAAGCCTTACAAATGATATTAATTATGATAATGTGTTTGATGACCTCTAAGGATTATATTTCTATTGCTTGTTTCCTTTCACAATATATGTTATGGTAGACAAGTCATATTGGTTGACTGACTGACTGATTGATTGGTAGTAATTTGCTTAACTTCCAGTGGAAAATATTTCAGGCAAATTCCAGACGAGAACAAATTTACAATAGATGAAATATTAAGATCCTGTAATGGGGTCGACTGTGATGACGGGGTGGCAAATTAGAAGCCAATTGAAAAACACGGACTCCTCAAAATGTAAAAAGACATTGTCAGATCTTATCTGAAACACAAATCATTTCATACGTTTCATTTTGTAACTGGATAAAACAAATGTATTGTATTTATAATGTATTTAACACAGTCCGGTTACAAATATGGATGCAAACAAAGATCACATTTACATATAATCATATGGGTGACTGGGGAATAGAAATATGGTCTCTCTTGGTCATTTTTGATCGGCAGTAAGAAAAACCTTTCATAAATAGGGCGTTCGTTTGGTTGTCTAGATACGCAGACAAATGTAACTAGAATGTGGACGTTAAATCTGATGCCTCGTGTATAGGCGTGCCACGCTCTCCGTACGTTAAGAAGCTTTGTTACAACTCTTCGAATTTACCGTAGTTGACTGTTTGCAAGTAAAAATCGCTGTCCATATCCCATTTATCATTGATTGTTGATTGCTTAATGTAGCAGCAACTCTTCCGTCGACCTGTTATGCAATCATGAGCCCAACCGTGAGAGTTCTAACGATAATAATATCTCTAAGAATTGGAGACGATACACTATTTCTGTATGTGTTTAGATCCAAATTAAAACAGGACAGCATAACACTTCTTAATAACATCTTTGAAATGAAATCATACTCATACATAATTCAACTATCGTCTTTTTTACCGTGATAATTCATTATATTGATCAATTATAACAAATACTCCTTCCAAATAAACATAACAACATATTATATCATATGATGCAGTACAATGTGACAATTGACATTAGATCCCATTTATATGATTTTAACAACATTTTTTGTTTACAAAAGATCTTTTACATTAGATCTACAAAATCAAAACTGTCTGACAAAAGATAATAGTACAAAATCAATATATCATTATCAAATAAATAAAGATTTAGCGAAACAGTTAAAAAATATCAATATTAGAACCTTCATGTACTGATCCATGACGATGAGAAAAGTAAAATGATACCAAACTTTAAATATAATTTTAAGGACCGTGATCAGACTGATGAAAAAAAACCTTACATACCTCTGTGGCCTCTTTTTTACACCCACTAATAAATAAAAATTTTATAACCTCCAGGTGTCCATTACTGGCAGCCTCTAGTAATGCTGTATTTACACAATCCTGAAATGACACAACTAACATCAAAACTAGTATGATAAACTGATGAAGGTTGTGTAATAAATATATACACAAAATATACATCACACTAATCAGTTGTCAAAACTAGATAAAATGATCAGTAACACTTGTATTTATATTCTACATCAATAACAAAAATACAACATGGTCTGTTGTGAGATGTCAGAAGTCATATCATTACTGTCGTATTAAAAAGAACTTGTTTCAAGAAAACCATAATACATGCTCAGTGGTTGTCGTTTATTGATGTGGTTCATAAGTGTTTCGCGTTTCTCGTTTTTTTTTATATAGATTAGACCGTTGGTTTTCCTGTTTGAATGGTTTTACACTAGTCATTTTGGGACCTTTTATAGCTTGCTGTTCGGTGTGAGCCAAGGGTCCGTGTTGAAGACCGTACTTTGACCTATAAAAGTTTACTTTTACAAAGTGTGACTTGGATGGAGAATTGTCTCATTGGCACTCATACCACATCTTCTTATATCTATTATATATTCACTAAGTAAAATAATACCCCACTCTATATATGTTTAAGTAAGTATTTGTTGATACATCAATAAAATCTGTCTGATTAAGAACAGAAGTTTGTGCCAAAAAATATATATGAAAATAACTCTTAAAAACCTTTTTTTCTGGATTTATCACCATCATGAACTCTCAAAGCTGAATGTTTTGAAATCTAAGGATGTATATGAACCGACGCAATTGACGAGCTTATTGACCAGAAGGGACATGAAAATAATAGCCAAATCAATATATGGTCAACTTTGCCTTAGGGGGTTTGAACCGTCGTTGTGTCTTAATAATTTATCAATTTGTAAACGGAAAATTTAAGAAAATATAGTTATAAATAATGTCAGTATCGATAGTCTGACTTCTGACCTGTTGATACCCTCGGGGACTGAAAGTCCAGCAGCGGCAGTACATGTATCGACCCAATGCTATAAAACCAAAAAAAGTAACACTACGTAAATTGTATGATTACGAAGCGCTTTTCTGGATTAGATAACACTTTCTATGAATTAATGAATTAGTTGTGATTTTTACAAGATGTTTTACACAAGATTTGTATAAACATAAATATATCTGACTAAAGATGTGTAAAACCATGCTTTCTAATACAAAAACAAAATAAGAACTTTCTATCTATAATTTAACACGAAATACATGCAGTTTTAATATAACCTCTCCATACATTTTGTCCATTCAAGTTGTCGGATTATACTTTTACTACATATGGTCTATATAGGCAAAGATGTGATTATATCAGAATAAACCGGTTTTACATCACCACATTTTGTGTCAGTACAACATCGAACAACCTTGACCATATGTTGTTAGTTGTCGTATGTGCTTGTCTATTTACTCTTAGTAGTCGGGTGTTTGTTGTGTATGTGGTCTTTTATACTGTCCAATATTTCAGACAGTTCAGTATGTATTATTAATCTTATTATTTTATAAAAGAATCGGAAATCGTTAAAATATAAAATGGTGTGTTTTGATTATAAGTAAGTTCTCATTTAGTGTAGTGCTTCGATTTATTTCAAATTCAGTGTTGCACTTTGATTATATGTATTTTTCACTTTTAGTGGTATGCTTCGACAATAGTTAGGTTTGCACATTCAATGTTGTGCTTATATGACATATATGTTATGCATCAGTGTTATGTTTTGATTACAGGAAAGTTTTACATTTAGTGCTGTGTTGTGGTTACAATTTTTGTGCTATGATTACACGTTATTTCACATTTAGTGTTGTGCTTTGATAACCGGTAATTACACAATCAGACTTGTGTTTTGATTACATGTATATTTCAAGTTAAGTTTTGTTATTTGATAACAATACAGATATTTTTAACAGTGAGTTTAGTGCTTTGATAACAGTTAGGTTTCACGTCTAGTGTTGTGCTGGGATTACAGGTAGAATTTGCATTAAGTGTTGTATTTTGATTTATAGGTAAGTTGCACATTCGGTGTTGTGTTTTAGATACAGGTAGGTTTTTACAATTTGTGATGTGGTTCAATAATAGGTAGAATTCACATTCAGAATTAATAGATTCATTTTTGGCGTTTGCTGTGTTTTGTAGTTAGTCTTTTTGGGGTGTTTTATACTCTTGGTGTACACACTGCTATGTTTTGAAGTAACTAGTATTTTGGGTGTTTTATACTGTTTATGTCAAGTTTGCAATGTCTTGAAGTAACTTGTATTTGTTTTTTTTTATTGTTTTGATATAATTTGCTATTTATGTGTGTGTTTTATATTGCTATGTACAAGCTCCAATGATTTTAAGTATCTTGTATTTGAGTATTTTTTACTTTTTTTAATGAAATTGTATGTTTTGAAGTAACTTGTATTTGTGCGGTTAATACTGTTATGTACAAGCTCCTATTTCTTCAAAGTAAATTGAATTTATGTGTTTATAACTGCTCGTGTACAATCATCATTGTTCTGAAATTATATAAAGTTGGGTATTTTTTTACTATTTACGTCTGGTGTGGTATGTTGCCCTAATACTATGTTCTGTGTTTTATACTTGTTAATAAGTACAATCTGCTATGTTTTGAAGGAACTTGTAGTTGTGTATTTTATAAATTGCTTACATACAAACAGATATTTTTTTTAAGTAGCTTGTAGTTGTTTATTTTACACTGCTTATGTATAAAATATTCTGTGTGTAACAAGTTTTGTTTTACAGAAACCTTTTATTGTGTATTTTATTCGGTTTAAGTACAACTTTTCATGTTTTAAAGTAAGTGTTATTTCATTATTTATAATGTTTACATACAATCTACTTTATTCTGAAGTAAACTGTAGTATGTTTTACACTGTGTATGTACAAAATGATGTGTTTTGAAGTAACTTGTAGGTGTATGTTTTACACTTTATATGTTCAACATGCCATGCTTTTAAGTTACCTGTAGTTGTGTGTTTTATACTGTTAATATTCAAACTGGCATGTTTTAAGGTTATCTTGTATAATACTGTAACAATTTACTGTATTTTGAAGTAGCTTGTATTTATGGGATTTATATTGCTGAAGTAGGAAATGCTATTTTATGAAAAATCTGTAGTTGTGTATTTTATACTGTACATTGACCATGAGAAGACGTATTTTGCTCTGTAGTACTAACAGAAAGTTGTATTGCATGTTACTGCTCAACGTACTTCATAGTCAACGTCTGTTATATTCTCTATGCATAATTTCACGACTTCTATAGCTCCATACTGAGCAGCTGTAATAAGTTTCTGTAAGTAAAACATAGGTTTTACATATGAAGGATTGTACTGAGAATTTATTGACATTATTAATATATCAGGTAATAACTATGTACTCTCCTGTATGGCAATGACTACTTAATGCATTGGTATGCACCTTTCAAATAAAATTAAGGCAGAAAGAAATTATTCAAATAGTATATACTTCCTTGAGTGTACACATTTCATATAACATGTATGATTAAGGTCAACAACAAAAAAAAAAACGAATGTTTAATAGGATTTTTGAATAAACATAGCATACTTGTAACATTATTGGTGACGTCGTCTGGTTTTTTGTTTCACTTGTGGTTTAATATTGCCCTTGACACTCCCCTTGTTGTTATCTTGTTTTTTTATATCAGATTGAAAAATTATCTCATTATCAATTAAATATGAATTTATTTATGTTACGTAAATGGGGTGTTATTATAAAGTATAGATTATTGAGACAGTAACTTAACAAACAAACAAAACCAAACTCAATAGAAATCTAAATGTTTATTTCCGACTTCCATACAGACTACTATGTAGACATTACGTCAAGCACTAAATGAGGTATGAATGATTGATTGTTGTGGTTGTCACGTCCAATGACAAGAAATAACTATTTAGCTAACTGAGTAGAAGTCTAACAATAACGCCAAATACCCCGAAGGAAAAAAGATATAGGCATCTATTGACATTGTTCATTTGGTGCCATAAGACATGCAACTGAACATCAGAAATTGTTTAATGATATAAACCGTCATTACAAAACAAATTAGGTATTTCATTTACTATGGACATTTTCTGAATGTGTAATTTTTCTTTTCTTTTCACAACCTCCAATTACAAATCTGTGTTGTACCTTCATTAATGTTCATCATTAATTAAAAAAAATCTATATATAGTTTGTAACTTACAGTAGACTTGAAACCTCTCGTTATAATTTTCTCTTCGCAGAAACGGAAGAAGTATATCAGATTGCTGAGGACTTAGCAAAATGAAGTTATTGAAATCTCTTAAATTTTAAATTGCTGCATTTTCATATGATGAAGACATAATCTTTCAATCAGTTTAATTAAGGTCTGGAGCTGGCATGTCAGTAACTGCTAGTAGTCCTTTGTTAATTTATGTATCATTGTCATTTTGCTTAGTTTCTTTTGTTACCTATTCTGACATCGGACTCGGACTTCTTTTAAATTGAGTTTTACTGTGCGTATTGCTATGTGTCATTATTCTACATTGGCAAGAGGTATAGGGGGAGGGTTGAGATCTCACAAAACATGCTTAACCCCGCCGCAGTTTTGCGCCTGTCCCAAGTCAGGAGCCTCTGGCCTTTGTAAGTCTTGTATGTTTTTTAATTTTAGTTCATTTATATGTTTTGGAGTTTAGTGTGACGTCCATTTTCACTGAACTAGTACACAATTTTATTTAGGGGCCAGCTGAGGACCACCTCCGGGTGCGGGATTTTCTCGCTGCGTTGAAGACCCATTGGTGGCCTTCGGCTGTTGTCTGCTCTTTGGTCGGGTTGTTGACTCTTTGACATATTCCCCATTTCAATTCTCAATTTTATTTTACAAAAAAATCTACAGTATCCAAATTTATTTTGCTGTTGTTTATGCATATCTCTGTAATATTACACATGTGCTACCACTTGACCTCCAGAGGGTTACTGACGCATGTTTGCTTTACTTATCGTCATATAGTATCTCAAGTTATTACATACTTGCATTTGTCTTGATGATAACGGAGAACAAAAATTCATTTGAACTTCAAAGGAAAAACATCTTACCTCATTCCAATTTACCATTATATCCTTAAAAGAGAGAAACATAGTGTATATACTGTTAAGTTATTATTGTTATTGGCTACCGACAATACACCGTGACCCGTATAGACAAATAATATTTTAATGTTTTCCGATATAAAAACAATAATTATTCAACATGTTCAAATAATACGACTTTCTAAAATTTATTATCAATGATAACATTTACAGCTATACTATTGTGATTTAGTGGTCATATACTGTCTTGCCTTCTGATAATGATAACTTATGAGATATTATGTTGAAATTATTTTTCACTAAACTAAGTACGTTTCGAAGTCTGTTACCTTGTACATGTCGTAAAGGAATTTTTTGTATTGAATATATATGCATATCTTTCTGTACTATGAGAAAGCAAACAAGCATGTCTAAACAGTAATTAACTTTTACAGGCAATTAGCCACCATATTCCTAAAACAATAAATCAGTGCTTCCAAAACAATTTGAGCCTGTCGAATATCATTTTTTCAATCCACATATTAAATTATTATTTTTGTCATCAAATTCTCATATTTAATCTATAATATAATAAAACGTATACAAAATTACAAAAAGGTCCAATAATGGATGGACTCGTTACAATATATCAGCATTCCGTGTATACTTTAGACTAGTAGCCAACTTATCATGTGTATTAACCATCGAGTTGAATTCACATAACCCGATATCAATATCAAAATAAATATTAATAGACAGACAATCACCTGTATGATTAATTTCATGCCAAAAATAAAAAAATATTCAAATCATTGTTTTACCTGTATACGAATGATTTTGATGGCCGAATCAGTCACCAAATGGTTCTTCACATGTGTAGCCTAAATCTAGCTTAAGTCAAATTAGATTGTATGAATACGAATTCGAATGAGTTTGCATTATCGACTTGCAGGTTAATAATACATCAGCGATATTTCTTTTTTTAGCTTATTTTGACAAACTTAAATTAATTCGACTGCTAATAGCAAAATATCATATCACTTTTCCGCTCTTATAATTGACTGAAACCTTCACCATCATATGAGCTGCGTCGGATAGAAACAGACCTTATGCAAGTGCATGTAAACTTGTTAATTTATAAGACTTTGATTTATTTTGGATCATTTAAATATAAAATAAAAGAGGAATTTTAGTTTCTTGTTGTAGGTTTCTAATAGGACCTCAATTTCCAAACAGTTACATACTTTCCTTCAAGATTTTTTCAACCCAAAACAGGTTAACTGATGTATTTATATTCCTTTGCATAAGGTCGATTTCTACCCGACGCAGCTCAATTATTATATTTTTTGTCTAAAGCTAATTCCCCTTTAACCCTATACAAAGTACCAATAAAAGCAGTAGAGATCTCCCTCTCATTATATGTGACCATACATCCAAGTAAGGTTGCACACCCGTACGTGGTATTTGTATTTAATTTACCAAACAGAAACAACTATTCTGGACAAACGTTTGCCTATACCTAGTAATTTTTACCTTGACCTATGACAGGTGAACTCAAAGTTAAAATTGATCTGTTACTTATCTCAAGTTATTACATACTTGCATTTGTCATACGTCCGTGTAAGGTTACAATCAGTTATAAAGTGTTTGAGTTAGCATCGGAAACAAAAGTGACTGGCGTGACAATTAACAGATAAACGGTTCTGAAACAAAATTAACGCACAACAGTGTACTAGCCTTGGGTATAAGAAATAAATAGTACCAATAAAAATCTGATTGACAATTTGTAGTGTTGACAAATTTAAAATCTGATCTAACTGATTATTTTTTCTGTTTACTGTTTCTCTCTACTTTGGAAAAAAAATCAAGCAAAGAGGAGCTTAAGAATAACAACTCATAATATGAGATACCTGCGTGTTCGGGCTATTCAACCTTGTTGTATTTCCCATCTAGATGATAGATTGTAATCTTTGTTTGTGTTTTTCCCCATATGGATGTCACTTAACATAATAGTAATAACAATTATTAAGAACAACAATATTATGACTTGTTTGTTAATCTATCTTATATTGATGTCTTACGAATATATAATAGTTCCATAGGAAATAGCAAATGGATCTAGTCTCCAACTTGTCTCGGTATTCGAACTACTGTATTACTAGCCTGTCAACACTGATGTTTTGAGTTCAATTTCTGCAAGTGTCATGTACGCTCGACTCGAATCTTGATTGACTAGAATTGTAAGTTTTCCTACCGAAGGTCTAGGGTTCTCTCCGGAGACTCCGGCTTCCTCCGCCAATAAAAACTGACCGCATAAAATCACAATAATGATGAAAATAGCTTTGAACCCCAATCAATTAATCATTGTTGGTATTTTTTGCTGTTTCAATTTTATAAATTTTGTGCTTCTGAAGCAAAATCTAAACCGAAACGTTTTTCTTGATATCCCTCATCAGTAATGCACGCTCAAAGCCAACATTTTTGGAAACCGGGAATGTTCATGTAAAAAGACGCAACACTTCAAGAGCTATATAACCAAAGGGGACAAGGGAAGTGTAAACTTTAGCTTTGTAATGATAACTTGGAATATGCAGATGTTTATCAAAAGAGTTGCATCTCAATTTGTAAACTGTATAAACAACATCACCTGAAAATTGGAATATTATATCCAATTAGTAAGAAATTCTTTTAGCAAACATTATACATTCCTATGCTGATTCTAAAATCATATTCTGGGCAACCTTATATTTCCTGCTAAACACAGATAGTTCATAAAGGCGTTGTCATGATAAACAGATCCCTACTGGTAAATCAAAGCAAAGAAAAATAGGCAGAAGGTGTCTGACTGAGCGAAAAGATCGCATACGTTGTAAATGATCCATGTAAAGCTGCTAACCAAATAGTACATTGTAAGTCCTTTTTTTTAAAAAGTAGGACTAAAATATTTGTTGGACAATCGGATTTTCTGGACAATCTGATACCGTTATAGCCCCACTCTTTGTATACTTTTGTAAAACTGTTTGCAGTCTTAATGATAAACCATTAGCCATTCGACCCATGCTTGTATTATGAGTTTTGTAGTTCCCTGAAATTCTGTCATATACGTGCTTTGCTGTGCGGTGTGAGCCAAGGTTCCGTGTTGAAGACCGTACTTTGACCTATAATGGTTTACTTTTATAAATTTAGACTTGGATGGAGAGTTGTCCCATTGGCACTCATACCACATCTTCTTATATCTATTTTATACAAAAGTTGGACAAGCTGAGTGCAAATAGTAACACAAAACTTACATTTATTCCATTATCATTGATGTTTGTATTTAATGAACTGATCTTGGATCTTCTTCGAAAGCATTTTACACGCCTACACGGCTATTACATTAACAAAACATGAGCCTCTCTAGAAAAGATTTATATAAACAAACTACTAATGAAGTCAGATTTTGCAGTACTAAACACATTTTGATAAAGACCATGGAGCTTCGCTTTTGGCCCCTAAAAGAGCGTATTTGTCCATAAACATATGGCAAGCTGATGATATATGTGTTGTTACACGACTTAAGTGTTTACACGTACAGTGTAAAAATGGACCTTAATGTTAAAAGTATGCCTTAAAAGAACTATTGTGTAATAAATTTGAAATGCAGGTGAAACCTTAATTCTGACAATAGAACGAGGTCGTTAAAGCACTTCATTTACATAAAATAATCAAAGAGTTTGTTTATGTTGTTACATCCAAGAAATATTCAATAACTGTATTTGCATATTTTTTGTTTCAATGTTGCCAGGAAATTGGTCAAACAGGGAGAAAGATGTACTCTGTGGTGCTAATGATAAAGACTGTGCGAGGAGTTTCGGATTAAACAAAACTACCGCAACTTCCATTTGACGCAATGACAAAGACAACACTTTGGTTAGGTAAATAATTATACACACCAAAGATGGATTCAGATAAAAGAAAAAGGAGTTGATTAATGGCATTATGCGATTAATTCTGTGAAAGGTTTCATTTGTTTGTTAATAAAGGGATAACATTAGATTGGATACAGCAATATCTAAAGCCAATCTTATATTGATTAAATCTATAAATCATTTCTGAAATATTACGCATTAACAGGTGCATAATGGCATTATATGACAAAGATGCTCAACAGTTTCATAAAAGTATGATAAGACCATGAAGAGGCTTAAGAGAAGACGCGGATATAAATGTGTACTTTGGTTTTCTGATATCAAAGGCACCTAACAGTTGAATGTATCCCCTTAAACAGAAAGAAACTACTTTTAATATTTTGGGGTTAAAGTTAATTGACTCAAAACAAATTTAAAATTTAATCTTTGAATTTGTATAAACGCTATACGGTCACAGTTTAAACTTTATTCAATAAAATTCTTACAGACAGTCTAAATCGATATGTAAATATGTTGTCATTAAAATTTCCTCATGCCAAATCGTTCTAATTTATCTTTTGAATATTTGAATATTTGCCCTACGCCTTACAAATTTGTGTTATAGTAAAACATGCCGAAACAAAGAAAAATGATTTAAAGATTATTCTTCAGAACACAGACCATTATTATTATAATTGTAAAGTTTAGAAGTTAGACTGATAAGCTAAGTCTAATTAATGAGACACCTGGTGGAATTTATAAAGTCGTTTAATTGAGTGAGCCGTGGTCAAAAATCGATTGCGTTCAATCAATTTAATACAAGCTTACCATTATTAAGTAGAAGTTAGTAGCTATGAATATTTTGTTTGTGACAATGTGAAAATGATTGGGGATCTTAAATTTGTATTTTGAATCATTTCCGTTAATGTAGTTTATTATTCTAATTCAATATTATTTTGTATCAATGGTTCTGATTGAATGACAACAATCGTAAAATCCTCTATCTACCTGTCTGTCGTTAAGGAAAGCTGTTATTCTGAATACTAGAATGTATTGAAACGATACTTTTTCAATAATAAATAAAAACTTACATTTAAAACAAAAGAAGATATGGTATGATTGTGAATGAGAAAACTCTCAACAGGAAACCAAATTACACAGAAATTAACAATTATAAGTCACCGTACGGCCTAAAAAAAAGCAAAACCCATACACCATAGTCAGCTATAGAGGCGCCAACATGATAAATGTAAAACAAGAAAACAAGAAAACTAACGACCTAATTTATGTACAAAATAATAAACATAAAAAAAACAAATATTTTACACGGCAACAAAGGACAACCACTGATGTACAGGCTCCTGATTTGGAACAGACTCCTAGAAATGTTCATTTATCAAATTATATTACATCCTGAAGAGTACACGAAGCCTGAAACGCAAGGTGTTTACATTTGACTCCGAAGGCAAATATATGACGTCGCCTTGTTTAGTTGCTAAAGACGATAACATCATTTCGCGGAAGTTTCGTTTCAGGAAATTTTATTCTGAAATAATAACTGAAATAGACTGTTTTGGTTTTTTTTTTTTTTTTTTTTTTGGATTAGAACAGAGATTTTATAAGGATTTAATTTCTATTAAAAACGTTATCAGTTACAAAGAAGATTAATTTGGCAGCTGGGTCATAGTATACGACTTCGAAGAAGCGACATTACTTAAAACAAGTGGTAAGTAATTGAAGGTACCAGGAATGATTCATATTAGGTTATATAGTGTATATACCATGAACAGAAAAAAAAGTCAAACCAAAACTATAGCGCCCATTAAAATGCATCATGATAGTTACAAATTATGATGTGTATCAATTTATTCCTTTATCCAGACATGCTTATTTAGAAATAAAATTGAGAATGGAAATTGGGAATATGTCAGATAGAAATCAATCCGACCACAGAGCAGACAACAGCCGAAGGCCACCAATGGGTCTTTAACGTAGCGGGAAAATACCGCACCCGGAGGTGGTCCTCATCTGGCCCCTAAATAAAAATGTGTACTTGTTCAGTGAAAATGGACGTCACACCTAAACTCCAAAACATATAAATGAACTAAATTTAAAAATCATACAAGACTAACAAAGGCCAGAGGCTCCTGGCTTGTGATAGGCGCAAAAATACGGCGGGATTTAAACAAATATTCCATTTTTATTATCCATACTTGTATTCTAATGTATGTATAATAGTTGATGAAGTCAAATACAAATATGTGAATAGAGAAAAACTGAAAAACTACTTACCTTAAGTCATCTATAATCGGCTAGAAAAACGCATCTGTAAGTTACTAATTATGAAATTGTTCAATTCATGTATCACAACATGTTTACAATTTGTATTACACAAATTATGAGACATGTCAAAAACAGCATAACAATTTTAAGTCAGCAAGATATGTTTAAAATTCAATTTACACTTTAGTGCGTCTTCTAACTAAATGGTCGATTCGCATTATATTTGTCATTTATTAAACTATACATGTATGTTCGCTTGGGAAGATTTGAATAAATATATCTGCAGCTTTGTCTGTAAGACAAATGATAGGTTATTTTATATGTCTGATCGTCTCTATACGAGACATTTAATTGATGACATTACAAAACAAAACAAAATTTAAGAAACATGGTAAAACAGAAATTTTAAATGCTGATATTACAAACAGAAAATTTAATGTTGATCTACATGCTTTAACATGTTAAAGATGTTTTAAATGCTTGAATTTTACCTCGGCATGATAAAATCTCAGCACATCCAAACGGCATAACTATAGAATTGATAACCATTAAAACATTTAACCGAAATGAAATATAATATGCAGCAAGTAAATAAACACCACTTCATTACAGACTTGGGACAGGCACATACTCGAACTTTGGCGAGTTTACAACACTTGTGTAAGAATAACAGTCTCTAACCTGGAACAACAGCTATACAATATGTTAAAAGCAGTTGGCAAGGTCTTGACACATCTGATTAACATGACTCATAAAAGCAACTAAATATTAGACAAAAAAAAACAACACTAAGCACTGATGTAAGACATTATCAAATCTCACTATAATTTACAACTAATGCATTAATTATAGTTTACCACATTAATAAAAAAAAATCCAATGAAATAAATGAATATTTACATGACGATTTGCAAGTTTAGGTATTCCATAATGCAGGCTAATAGTGTTCATACCTTTAAGGCAATACATATAAAGTTATGTTTTTGATTATTGAAAACTAAAAAAAATGTTTGTTTGCTTCTTATTTACTATACAATCTGTAATTTTAAAAGATTTATTTAATTACATCATATTTAAGCAAGTTTTCCAATTTTGTATACAGACTATATGAATGGCCTTACTATTTGTCAAAATAAACCTGTTTCTTTTATTAGAATCTGCAATTGAATTGAAAAATGAAACCTTCATAACATTTTAGATCTGCATTATCTGCATTATTATGTTTATAATTCAAAAGCTGTTAAATCTGAATTTATATTGACTTTTTGGTTTGTTTGTGGCAATGTACATGATGTAAGAGGGTTTCATCATTAAAGTACTTAAGCCAAACTATAACCTGACATGAGTGTTTCCCTACTAAACATATCGTGTATGCCCCCAAAATGGCTACTCCAAAGTTTTTACTTGCATCTCTAGGTTACGTGCAACAAATTAAAAGGCAAATCTAATATAGACTCCATGTGGGGAAATATAAACATCCTGCCACATCCGGTCTGTATTTATGTTACTTGTTTTTCTGCTTTGTATCGTTCTGATGATTAAGGCCTTTTTCAAATGATTTTTATAGTTTGTTCATATGTTGTGCTGTATCACCACTGTCCCAGATAGGGAGTGTTGGGCGACCGCAACAGGAACCTGATGTTCAGTGGTTGTCGTTTGTTGATGTGGTTCATAAGTGTTTCTCGTTTTATATATAGATTATAAAGTTGGTTTTCCCGTTTGAATGGTCTTACAGTAGTCATTTTTGGGGCCCTTTATAGCTTGCTGTTCGACGTGAGCCCAAGCTCCGTGTTGAAGACCGTACTTTGACCTAAAATGGTTTACCTATACAAATTGTGACTTGGATGGAGAGTTGTCTCATTGGCACTCATACCACATCTTTTTATATATATTAACTTCAACACATTCTGTATATGCCAGTCCAAGGCAGAAGCCTGTTACACAATAGTTGTCTTTTTTTTTAAACATAGGGATGCTTACCCAACATCTTCGAAAGCTATTTGTATTCAACTTTGAAGCAGCAGATATACTGTGTCATCATAGTAGACCTATGTTTCATACCTTGTATACAAAAACCTTGTGTTATGAAGTTTCTGTCACATGTATGCCCATTGCCATTGGCCTCATTTTCATGTTTCGGTGATAGATTAAATACTGTAGTATTTTCCTATTATGTGAATTTCTGGCTTTTTATGAGTAAGAGGATATTTATTTTTAATTATATGGGATCCTTGCAAGGTCTACATGTCGGTTAGGCAAGTTCACCTGACCTCAAACTCATTATAAGTTGTTACTGCTTTGAATAGACGTGATTCATTTTCAAATGGTATGTTACATCTGACCTTGACCTTGACCTCAATTTCATTCGATATTTTTTTGTTTAGGTTTGGTCTGTTTCCTAGATACTGTAAGCTATGGATCTACTGTATTTGATGTATTGAATGATTTTAAGGATTTCATGTCTGTCTAACAGGTTTCATCTGGTCTTGACATTTTTCATGGTTCATTGAACATTTTTCGGTTCTACATGTATGAGCAGTAGGTCAACTATGTTTGACTTACGGAAACCTTGCACGATTTGCCTGCTGTTTTTCAGGGCGGGTCATCTGAACTTGACACTTGACCTCATTTACATTGATTGATGATAATGTTAAGTTTATGTGATATTTGTAGAAAAGCCGTCACATAAAGACTTTCAACATAAACACGATTATAATAAGTTAAGCAGGCATATTCTTATTGAAATAAAAGAATGCATATACAGTGTATCTTTATTTATTGTAGAAAGGGGGTGGGGGAGAGAATGTGGGAATTCAGTAACTGGAAATGATATTAGACCAACATCATTTGAACGATGTGAAAATTGTCAAGGTACTGTGAAAATCTAATTTACAAAAAAAAAAAAAGAATAATATATAAAAATAATCATTAACACGACTGTAAGCAACATTACATTTGTCAGTTTAATATCATACAAATCTGTGTAATAATTTTGAAAGTTCATACTAAAATACTGCAGTTGTACAGTGAAACCTTTTTTTTTGTCTTCCCTTTGTCTGCCCTGAACTGCGTTGACAACAGCTAGTTTTATTTTGGAATTCATGGTTCTTTAACTCTTCCCAGATGTGTTATTATGACAATATATCAACCTTAATGCTGTTTATGGAGTAAAAAATCTGGAAACTGAAGAGCAGCCACATACTGTAGGGATAGGATTTATTAGATGGCCACTATGTTAATGGTTCGTAAAAACTTGGTCACTATTTTGTCAGAAATCTGCAATAACTCACATTTTGGGGACCTGAGTTCCAATAAAATATTCCCAAGCAATACAATCACGTCACATTTACTTCCAGCTAGCATGAATGTGTTTCTGTAACTACAATGAGATAAAAAAAAAAAATGAAGGAAAAACGCAATTTGATCAACTTTCACCTCTCAATGTCGTACTTAATTTTAAAAAGACTAAAAATGACAATTTTCTAGCTGGGTTTCGTTGGTTATTAACCACTAACCCATTTTTTCTGACCCACTCCTTACTATGCAATCCGCCCCAATATCATATTACATAGTTTTATAGATCAGCATTAGTTATAGTATCAACATAACTCATACGTATATAATGTACATACTTTTGCTAATTTTTATAATACTTATTTTTTTCGTATATCTTTTTAGTTCGAATCAGTTAATTCAGATTCATTGCAAGATGTCTCTATGCTTTCTCTGCAATGTTTGATGGGTAGCTTACTAATTATACCATCTCTTTGTAAAAATTAAAAAAAGGAGATGTGATGTGATT
Source organism: Mytilus coruscus (assembly GCA_017311375.1). Lineage (NCBI taxonomy): Eukaryota > Metazoa > Mollusca > Bivalvia > Mytilida > Mytilidae > Mytilus > Mytilus coruscus. The sequence continues at coordinate 16,403,443 of CM029606.1, read as the reverse complement.
GCCAATGAGACAACTATCCACCAAAGATCAAGTAAAGGGAATGTAAGCAATTATAGACAACCGTACGGCCTTAAACAATGAGAAAAGTCATACCAAATAGATGGTTTTTAAAGGCACCGATATGATAAATATGCAACAATTCAATTGAGAAAAATAACGGCCTAATATATAAAGTTCCCTTCATGAAATGGAAACATATCTAATATTCATCAACCATTGTTTTGGAATTAGAATTAAATGTTGGTTTCAAGATAGGAAACATTTTGAAGATTATTTAGTCAGCTAACGTCAGTCAGCTCATCAAATTTTCCAGTGTGATTGTATGGAACACCAGAGGGTCTTTCTTTGTACAACAAAAGTGAAACTTTTCGTAAGCCCTTTTTGCAATGAGTAAGAAATTAATTGGTAAGAAAACGTGTAGAATATAAAAACACAAATCAAAATCCTAATTTAAAGAAGAAATATTCATTTATCAAGTATTAAAAACATTTTTTTCAATTGGAAAGTAAAGAATGATGTAATTCATTTGATAAGGTATATGAAAAATGTGTGAAAGTCAATGAGACAACAAGCCTTCAAACAATTAGCAAAAAAGACATCAGAAGGATTATATTAATTACCTTCAACCAAGACATTAATTTCTTTGGAATGTTCATTCAAAACTTTTAAAGGTTCTCAGTTTTGGACCAAAACACACAATTTTAAACACTGTCAGAGGAAATATCTTATCTACATGTAAATATTTGTGTCTTTTTCTAGAAATCTTTCCTCCAGGATATATAACAAACCATATATTGGCATGTACCAATGGCAGATCAGTATCTCCAGATGTCATAGAAGTGGGTGTGTCAGGCCTTACTTCAGTGGACAGTTTATTACAGAATATGTAGAGCGTCCTATTTGTAGTCAGTTTTACAGTGCAGATGTAATACAGTTTCATGCCAGTGTATGTGGAGAAGTAGGATATTAGATTTAGTGAGAGAAAATAACAGATTGTGCTTTTTTAAATATTTTTAAAACTGTATTACATGTATTTTTACAAAGCTAACTATATTTTAATCATGGTCATACAGTTTAATAATACATCCAGGTGTTAGAGAACCACTGTGAAACATTATGATTGATAGGGATGGTAGATCTATCTGATTTATATGCTAATGAGTTATCATTGAAACAAATGGTGAAGTGACTAATACCAATCTTGATTTAAGACTTATGTAGAAGTATTCATTTTGAAAATTGTCAGTTTTGACGGTAAAACACTTATTTATTATCATTTCAGTTACTGCTGTAAAACTCCAGTATCTATTTCTGTCGCATATTTTTTTTTAAATTGGTAAGATATCATAGTCACTTATCATATGTACTTCCTGTTTCCTCGAGTGAGTAAGGTCATGGGTTCAAACCCCAGCCGGTTATTTTTTTATTATTTTAAAATTGGTAACTCGTACTTCTGTGCTAAGCATATAGGAGTAAGAGAAAATATCAAGTCGGAGTCAGAATAATGGGTTTTGGTCACGTAATATGTTTTCCTGTGGACTGTAACTTTGTAAACTAGCAAGTTAAACATCCAGCTCAGCCTATCGGTCTTGTACAAAGCTTGATGAATATTCATATCCCCCCTAACATGTTCTCGTCATGAATGTGCATTAAATTGGCCACTGAACGCTTAACAGTCATCCATCCATTTATCCTGTTTGCATACATGTATTTTTTTTTTTTGAATTGAAGAATATATGAGATATTTTTTGTCCCATTTTTGTCATCAATTTTAAATCATGGCCTAAATGGATGTACAAATTTTCCTATCCATCACTATTATCATTTTGTTCATTCCATACATGTATGTTCACCTTAAGGCATGTATCAGAAGTTTTCGTCAAAACTTTCTTAGCATCTTAAAATCAGCTAATTGATATTTGTTACCAAGCTTTATAAGTATCCGTTATATTGTGGAATATTTTCAGATCAATCAATCTTTTATCTTTGAAATTGAGGTTTGATAGGGTTAAGAGAACATTGGAATGAGAGGGCGGTAAGTGTTAGTCAATGGGAAGTGCAGTAGTAGTCAGGGATTGGAACTGGGAGGAAAAGGGCAATGAAGAATAGGGAAATCCTGGAAAATTTTCTTTGCGGAGTAAAGGGTAGTGAATTGGGAGTTGGGGGATGGAAATGGGAATCAGGGAGACCCTATCCACTTCTGTATAAAGAAGATTTCAATTTAAGTTATTCTTCAATAGTATTTTGTGTCCAGATCACTGTTGTATTAGAACTTTCAGTTGAAACAAAACATTTGACTGCCAATTTTACTTTAAATGGATAAACATGTTATCAAGAGTTAGTTCCTTACATAGGTATTGAAACCAAAATAACTCGGGAGAAATTTTTATACAAATCTAAGGTAAAATCACCTGCTGTGACCTCTTAACCTGAGCAATGGAAATCGATTCATTACTGAACAACTTTCATTTGGAAGTGATGGATACAATTTGAAATAAACTTAAATATTGCCAAATAAGTATTAAACCATGGATGGTTTTGGTTGAAATAAACATTCTTGTAAGTTGGAAATTGTTTTATTAATAGAGAATAGCAGTATTTAAAGGTAGAACAGAATAATATGTCATTTTAGGTAATTTTCTCTCGTAATTTGAATTATGTTTTTATTTCAACTTTGAAATAAAAAAAAATAATCCAGTCGTGTTATTATAGGTGCATTATAAAACTGGTTATGATGTGCTGGATCTTTCACTGGACATTCATGATCAGTCTTGTAAACAATTATTTTTACGTGTAAACAAAATTTACTTATTTCAATACTAATACTAGTATTAAACTTAATAAAGAAAGGTGAAAGATATCAAAAGGACATTAAATATTATGATCCTGACACATTAAACAGACGCTCAGTTATGTTGTTGAAGGTTGCATGATTTGTTTTGTGTGTTTTTTTTTTTTTTTTTTTTGGTTTTCTGACTGATGTATAATTTGCTGCAAATGGCAACAACAGTCGTGTACTTTCTAGTTTCATTTGTATTTAAACTGTATGCTGTGATTTATACTATCGTATTGACATATACCGTGTCATTAAAATAAACTCCTATAAGGTTCCATTGGTGTATACTTGGTTATTGATTAAACCTCAGTTGTCTCATAGACATATACTTCAATTAATTACGCTGTAAATGATATATAATTTAATAACTTAATAATTTATGTATCCTCCTCTACTTTCGCATTGAAGTATGCTGGGTTGGTTCTTCGTTGAATTATACTCTGTTGTTATCCCATAGACATGTTCTCCATAACTATGACATTGACATATACTCCATTACTGTTGCATTGATGTATGCTCGGTTGTTCCCTCATTGAATAATCATCAAGTCTCATAGACCTATTCAAGGAGACTGTCTCATTAACATATCCTCTTACTGCTTGGTTGTTTTCTCATTAAATCATACTCAGTTGTCTTATATACTCCTAATAATTTGGTCCTCTTCTCAGATTCAATAATTAACAAGTCAACTACTTTTGGTTGATGGAGTGATTGTTAGGTGAACTTCTCTGTCTCGCCGATGTCCTCTGACATTGATCTCATTTTCCTGGGTTATTGGTCAATGTAAGTTCTCCTGGATGATTCTGTTTCTATTAAGATACCTAAAGCAATAGGTCAATTATATTTGGCGAACGGAAGCATTATGAGCTGTACATGTCTGTCTTGCAGGAATCTGACATTGACCTCATTGATAATGTTAAAGGTTTTACTAGATGAATCGCACAAACTTATATATTTACCCATAAATATATTTTAAGACTTTCAACATAAAATCTATCAGTAAAGCAGGAGCTATATTTCAGTATGTGTACTCTTGTATGCCAGACATAAACTCCATAACTGTGTCATTGAACATATATTGTTTTTTACTGTAACATAAACGTAAGCTGCCTCACTGTCGCATTGACATGTGATCGGATGGTTTCTTATTAAAATATACGAAGTTGTTATCTGATATCTGATAGACATATTCCCCATTACTTTCATTACTTTTTCATCACTGTAAACTCCCTTACAGACGAATTTACGTATGCTGGGTTGTTTTCTCATTGAATTATACTCAATTGGTGTCTCATAGTTGTGTATTCCATAACTGTGACATTGACATATAATCCCTTAATGTCGCATTGACGTAAGCTCGTTGGTTTTTCTTCTTGTATGCTTTTGGTTTTTTTTTATATTCAGTTGTTATCTGATAAACATAAAACATATAACTATGTCAATTACGTTAAATCTCTAACAATCGGATTAACGTATGGACGGTTGCTTTTTTATTGAATTATAGCCAGTTGTTGTCTAATAGACATGTACTTCATAACTGTGAATAAATATATACTCCATAACATATGTTGACATATACTTCCTTACTGTGTCATTGACATACACTCCCTTACTACGTCATTGACATATACTTTCTAACTGCGTCATTGACATATACTTCATTTACTGTGTTATTGACAGACGCTCCCTACTGTGTCAATGACGTATACCCCATGACTGTGACAATAACACATACTCCATTATTACCATTGACATATCTTACTTTTTCATTTACATATAGTCCCTCATAGCGTAATTGACATATACTTCATTACTGTCATTGACATTCTCAATTATTGTGTCATGACATATGCATGTTGTTCCTTATTTTGTCTTTGCCATTCACTTACTGTGTCATTGACATATACCCCATACTGTGTCATTGACATATAATCCATTACTCCGACTGACATATACTTCCTTAATAAGACACTTACATACTCCATAAAAGTAACATTAACATATACTCGAGCTCTAATACTGTGTCATTGCATTGACATATACTCCATAAAAATGTCAATGACATATACTCCCTTACTGTGTCATTGACATATACTTTATTAATGCGTCATTGGCATACACTCCATTACTGTGGCATTGATATTCTCAATAACAATGTCATTGACATATACTCCATTTATGTGTCATTTACATATACACTTTTACTATGTCATTGACATATACTCCATAACTTGCCCCTTGTCATATACCCCATGACTGTGTTATTGCAATATATTCCCTTACTGTGTCATTGAAATATTCGCCGTTAGTTTTCCTGTTTGAATTGTTTTACATTAGTCATTTTTGGGGGCCCTTTATAGGTTGCTGTTCGGTGTAAGCCAAGGCTCCGTGTCAAAGGTTGTACTTTGACCTATAATTGTTTATCATTGGCACTCATACCACATTTTCTTATATCTATATATTATCTTTTCATTTACATATACTCCATTTCTGTGTCATTGACAAACACCCCCTTACTGTGTCATTGACATTCAGTCCATTATTACTGTGGAATTGGGGTATGGTCTGTTGTTTTTCTCATTGAATTCTTCTCAGACGTGTCTCAAAAACTTGCAATCTATTGTTGTGTGACTGTCATTGACACATACTCCATTAGTGCCGTACCTTTACTTTATACAATGAAACTTTCCCAAGTCAAGATCTTTATCAGAGGTTCTCATCCAAACCCTTTAAAAGTTAATTGCAGATCTTGTATAGTGTTAATTTTGTATAATAAACACAGGATAACTGTAATCACTCAACATTTTGAGAAAAACTATTTTAGGTGTACTATTATGCATTGTTGTCTTTTATACTGCTCTATAAGGTTGCCGTATTAAACGGTTTGGATTTCAAATTGGTCCTTTTTTCATAAATTTATTATTAAACTATCTTTCTCAAAGTACTTATTTGTTATAAAAGCCTGGTTTTGAAATGCAAATAGATACCTGTTGAAGATAACTCCATAACTCCATATCTCTGTATTATATGTTATTTTAAAATTTTATATTATACATTGATAAAGTTTTATTGTCTTGAAAAGAAAGTTGAAACTATTTGTATTCATATTTATTTTTTTTGTTTCAATATTCTAATTTTTGGGGCCCTTTATAGCTTGCTGTTCGGTGTGAGCCAAGGCTCCGTGTTGAAGACTGTACTTTGACCTATAATGGTTTACTTTTATAAATTGTGACTTGGATGGAGAGTTGTCTCATTGGCACTCATACCACATCTTCTTATATCTATATACAATGATTTATACATCAACACAACTGCTGAAAAAATATCATTTCTATTAATTCCACAGATTTATCAACTATGTACAGTGTATGCAGTGTAGTTTAGTAAACTATTATATATAACCATACGACTAAAACACAAAGTTAACATTAATTAATACTTATTTATGTACAAAAACAATACAAAAAGTAACATTAATTAATACTTCAAGTAATTTATGTACAAGCTGATTCATTAATATTCATTCTAAGACTATATACATGATATATTGTTTACGGTTCTACCCTAGAAACAATGCATGATTCATCAAGTTTGTGTTAATGTTTCTATATTTTTATCAGTTTTTGAATGTTTGTGTTAAGTGGATAGTTAGAGGCAAAAGTAGTTCTAATCTCATAAATCTATTAACAAAATACACATCAAAATAAACAAGAAATTAGTCTTGGAGTATTCTGTGAATTTCAACAGTATGTGAAAAAACTATGTAGTTTTTGTTTGATTTATCAATGAATCTTTTATATGAAGATGAAAAGTCGCTCTTTTCAATACCACTGCATTACATTACACATCAATAAGGTTATTTCTTCGTTGTACATTTGTGCCTACTTTGCAGACAGATTTGAATTAACATAAAATCGAACTTTTAATATGTTATCAGAAGAGACTCCTAATTTAAAAGAAAACTTATCATAAAAACTTGCTAATTAGTTAAAAGTCACTAAACCATGTCCTATAGGGCAGGGCCTGTACTGAAATAATGCATCATCATACAAAATATCAATGATTTATCACAAGTTGTTCCTATCAAACTAACAGAGTACTTAATAATTGTTAAGGCCGTCATCGCCGTTGCCCGAAAAAAAAATCCCTGTGTCGCTTTCCATGACTTTCGTTGCAGGCGAGACAAAAATAGCAACCAGCAATGCTACTATTAAACCTTAAAACAGATTAAGGCATTATTATCACACAAACATGTTTGCAGATAAAGAAAAGGATGATGATCAAAACATAATAATACTACAACACTGCTGTTTAAAAACATGTAGATAGAAGGTTGTTACATTTTTTTTTAACAAAAATCTGAAATCTGTACAGTAAACAGTCTCATTGTAAGTCAAACAAAGTGAATTAAACCAAGGAATATTTTTTTCTTCAGGTATACCGATATTTCTCGTATTATTTTGCGGTGTACATGTAAGTCATGGCTATATTTTATTTTATCATAAGAAGTAGTAATTGTAGGTATTTCAAAGATATGTTTCTGTGTAAATTGGTGCATATCTAAATAATCATGAAAAAGTGGTAGGAACCAGTATTCCAAAAAGATCTTTTTCAATTTTAATGGGAAGACATGAAAATCTTAAAAATCAATTAATCAGTATAGATACTACTATTCTTAAAATCTTTTCATTGTAAGTTGTTGCACTTTTAATTATCAAAGTTATGAATGCATAACTTTAAGAACTTTAGCAGTATTAACCATAATACAGTAATATCTGTCCTTTTTTAAGGCATAGTCTTATTCCACATCATATGTCTTCTTCAAGAAAGCTAGTCCTTCAGCTGCTTCAACACGTTTTAAAGCTACCATTAGCCAGTAGATTGTTGGTTTCATCCTTTCCGTTTTCCTCCATTTTTTTAGGAGATCATGTATTTGACCATCCAAATCTCTTGGAAATTTGTACATAGTCTTCCTGATGTTCACAATGGTAAGACCCAACTCAATACCTAAGTGGACAGCACAATCTCCTATCAGGTCTTTTTCTGTCAAAGTATTAATTACTTCATCTGACGGAACAACTTGTAGTCGACTGTGGGCCTTTTCTGTGAAAAAATAATCTATAAATGATATTAAACCGTAAACATCTACATTTATTTTTTATAGTGGAAACAAATTATGAAAACATTTAAGAAAGTATCATTGATCTTCTACTTTAATATCTCAACTATAGAATACATCTAAAAAAGCATTATAACAGACCAAATTTACATCAATTAAATTGTTAGTTTGATTCAAGGAAATGGCATAAAACAAGCTATGAATTGATTGAAGTACAAGTAAATATAATTGAAGCAGCAACGAAACAATAACAATAGACATACCAGCTAAACTATGGTCCTCTCTGTGTATCTGAAATATGTAAAATATAGAACAAAGAAAGGACATCAAATTAACATGATTAACGTAGTATTATTACGGTAGAATTACAGACTGAACATTAACAAAAAATCAGTAAAAGCAGCAAAAAACATTCATTGACATTGTATAAATTTTGATTTTATTTAGTAGTAATTACAGAAATTAAACGAAATTTGGATGAAATGTCAAATGTTGCAACTAATTTACCAATACATTCTCCTGCATAGAGCTCAAATACATACACAGTTAGAGAACCATCTTGCATTGAACTGTTTTTTCATATCATATTTATATAGTTAATAATGAGGTAAACCGAAAATTTTGGATTTGTGAAAGAATTTATCCATAAAATAGAACAAATGTATTATATTAGTCTTGTAATATCTTCATGGCCCTAGTTTTGATTTATGTCTTTAAATAAGCCGTCTTCACAATGCAGTCAGTCTTTCAGTTGTGTGCTAGGCATTGGAAGATATTCATCAACATTAATTTATGCTGCACCAGGCTAGCATATACCAACACCTTATTCAGAGAATATTACTGATTATTGAAGTCAGTATATATCTCCTGTGAAGCCAGAATAAAAATTTTACTACACTCACTGAAGTGTACTTATTTTAACATTAATTACCATTCTGATCCCTTTTTTTGTGTTCAATCACATTTCCTGTCAAGGTAACTAATCAAATTTAATGATCAGCTAAATGTACTAACAAAAATACAGAGCTCAAAGGTAAATTAGAACTAGAGGCTCTAAAGAACCTGTGTCGCTCACCTTGGTCTATTTGCATATTCAACAAAGGACACTCTCCAACATTGTAGACGAGAATAGAATTCATGATAAAAATTGTTGGTTTGTTGATCTTGTATTGCGGATCATTTAGTCTGTCTATCTTCTTTATTTTTTGCTCAAGACACCAAAGAGGATAAAAATAAATCTTCATTTAAGGACAATCACTCCAATTAAAAGTTTCTCTCTCTTTTTTTTTTTTTTTTTTATATAGTTTTCAAGATAATTATAGGCAAAAATGAATAAAAAAGGTAAAATTTGTCATTTTAGGGCAATAACTCCTACATGTATAAGAAGTCGTCTACAGTTTAGACGTATATGGACTATTGGTAAAACTCAACATTCTGACCATTTGTGCTCCTGTCAAATTTTCTCTATAATGGTTTTCAAAATAATAGACAAAACTTTCATTTTAGCCCTATGTTCTTTTTTTAGCCATGTCGACCATTTTGGTTGTCAAGCGGGGTCATCGGACACATTTTTAAACTAAATACCTAAATGATGATTGTGGCCAAGTTTGGATAAATTTGGTCCAGTAGTTACAGAGGAAACATTTTTGTAAAAGTTAACGGACGAGAACGGACGACGGACGCCAAGTGATTAAAAAGCTCAACCGGCCCAAATAGGGAAAAGTCCATAAAATCTCACAAAAAAAACGCTCGACTATATCAACCAACAAAACGAATAGAAAACAACCGTCATATACCTGACATGGTACAGGCAAAATAATATTATGATTTTATGATAAATATATTTTATATATAAAAAAGATAGATTTTTACAATTGTTTGATTTTTGCACTTGTTTCTTTCTTTTCAACACAGAAAGCTAACACAATTTAAAAAACTAACTTGGCATAGATAGTGCTGACTGTCAATAGCCTTCAATGCCTCCAGCAATTTCCCAAATGTTGCGGGTGATTGATCGCTTTCTGTTTTATCTCTCCACTGAAACATCCCCATCAACATCATATCCATAGGATTTGAGAAATAACGAAAGTTTAAGTTGTCGTAATCAGCTTTTGTCATACCAAGATGAATGAAGAAGTTGTAGAAGTCACCTATTCCCAGTTTTTTGGTAAGATGGACAAAATGCTGATCAATTGGTTTCAAGAGTAGCGTTTTTGATTCTTTTTCAAGACCTTGAATTGAAAATAAGTAGTAAACTCAATTAGGAGAGAAATGTAAACCTCCCAGGCAGCAAGTGTAATGATGATATAGTTTGTCTAGCTGTCTTAATGTTTTTAATTGTATGCATTCAATTAGTAATCTAGAAACTATTTTCTAGTTTGCCATTCTCTAATATCAAAATATTGGGGAAACTATATTATAGTATCATTTATTGATGAGCAATAAAACCAGAATAAGCAGAACTGCCCACTAATGATATACTTACAGAGATGGGAAAACAGAAAGTTGATGAGCGATGAATTTGAAAATACATAACACAGAAACGGTAAATCATGATCACATTTAGCGTCATTTAATAGCAAGAACTCTAATAAGAAGTCAATCAACAGACGTTTTCGGTAATGGTGGCTTATATGTTGATCTAGTCTTGCTGATCAGTTTTGCTTTTTCTAAGTTTCTATCTATCTATTTAAGTTTTACAGATGTTAGGCAAGAACATAAAAAAAAAAAATGGCAAAAATCATTAAAGAAACTGTCTGAGCTAAACATGGATAATGAGAAAGCTATTTATTAGAAGTCTGTTTAGTTCAGTTTTGTCAAAATAAGCTTACATTTTTTTGGCTTGCAGGTCAATAATTCTACCTCATTTGAATCTGTATTCATGCAAACGTTTATCTAACCCTTAGCTGTAGATGGATAAGCATGTGCTAAGCGTGTTCAGTTATTAAAAAGAAAGTTCCTCAACATTGAAAAGTGAAACTAAAGAGCCACAAGGAAAGACCATTTTTTTTACTGATCCAGCCTACAAAAAAAAAACATTCATATACAGGTAAAACTATGATTCACATTTTTTAATCTATGACATGAAATCAAACAGACGTGTTTTTTTTTTTAGGTCCAATACCTGTTACTAAATTTTAAATTTTCTAGACTGTCGATTGTCTTTTTCTTTTGACCATGTTGACCAGTTTTGCCTTTTTTTTCTTTGTCTTGTGACTTTTTATCATAAAACTGCATGTGCATATCCGTTAATTTATATTTATGTTTATGTTTATTTAGGGTTGCATGACTATCAGTTGTCTTCATCTTGATAGTTCATTAAATGGCTTTTAGTTTAAAGCAAATATGAGAATTTGAGTCACATTGGTGATCATGAATTTGAGAACTAATGCCCCTTTAAGATTATACTGTTTGATTTTACATTTATTCATTCATATAGTAGAAATGATGATTGTGGCCAAGTTTGGATAAATTTGGTCCAGTAGTTACAGAGGAAACATTTTTGTAAAAGTTAACGGACGAGAACGGACGACGGACGCCAAGTGATTATTCATTCATATAGTAGAAATAGTATGCTTATATTTAGTGCAATTGGAACTGCTCTACAATTTAGAAGCACCTAACTTCAGTCCTGGTTTTTGAGGACCAATACATGTTACTAAATCTATAAGTTTCTAGAATGATTGTTTGTCTTTTTTCTTTTGACCATGTTAACCAGTGTTGTCCTTTTCTTTGTCTTGCATGTCTTATGACTTTTAATTATCCCTAAGGTATCCTCCTCCCCTTTTGCAATCATTTAAGGTATTAAATTACCTTCACAGTTTGGGTTACAATGCTCTTTATTCTGAAAAATAAATATTTAAAAGTTATACTAGAAAGCTTTCAGCCTGCATACAAATGTTTTTTTTTTGGGTTATTTCATGTTACTTAATCCTTGAATTTCTAACTGTGTGCGGGTTTTTGTTGCTTTCTTTTGTCATACTATTGATTGTCTTTCTTGAACACTTACTGACGATTTGTTTTGCCACTATAGGTATCTTTTCTATTTTGTTTTTGTTTTTGTTTTTGTTTTAGGGGTTTTTTTTGTACTCTTTTTTTTTAGAATTCTTAACATGAAAATTATAACTAACACGCATAGATAGACTGGTAACATTTTAATTATGTAACCATAATTCATATTTGTGATCAACTACATTTTTTTATTCGAATAAACAACTTATTCTAAAGTAAAATTCCTTTATTGCAGATTGGAGTCATTGGCAATAACGTTCTGCAAATGCAGTCACTACCTCATCGATATTTTTAAACTTTTATCATGATTTTTTTTTATAAATTATTGGATTAGAAGAGGAATATAGGATGACAGAAGGAATTAACTCGGAAAGAGTAGTAACTTCAAAAATACAGTTCTGTTATTCAGTTTAGTTACCGCTTAAGTAAACTATAAAAAACTAGAGATAATGGGTAAATTTCATTTAGATAATAACCAAACAGCACAAATTATTGATTTTCTTGTTTGGACAACGGATTATTTCTAGTGCTGTGATATGTTTCATCGCATCACCACAGTAATGGACACACACTTCATAATTAAGATTTATTACTGACAAGAAGGGAGTTAGGTTAATTACTGATCTTATATTCGACGTTTTCCTAATTATCTCAAGAGGTCTTTAGGTTTTTTATTTCTGTTTTATCTTGTGTTAATGTATTTCTGTACAGACCTGCGTCTTTTCACATTTAATTACAGCATCATCAATATGTGAATAGAAATGGCTAAAGCTTTGTTATATATAGCATTATAGAAATATCCATCAAAACTTGACTGCATTATTTTGCCGAACATTCACTATAAACTACCCTTAATCTATCAATCAGTTTAAGTTTCTTAGAGCATGCTGAAAATTGTTTTCAGAATATGAAAGTGCCCATCAGTCTTTTAATCCATCAATTGATTTCATGCTTATGCAGTCAGTCATGGAGGTTATAAAGAAACATAACTAACCTTATCAAAAACCCAATTCAGAGGACATTTTGTTTCATGTTTTTTCCCATTCTTGCATCTCCAATGTGTTTGCTTTTTAGCATCAGACAAAGCAAATAAACATGTTTCCCCATTGCATATTTCTCCAACTTCTATTTCAAATAAATCCGACATAACTTGGTGACTTTCTTTACCAAAACAACGACTGTAAAACTGAAGAATTCGTCCAAGTGCCAAAATCAGGCATTCCTGAACTGTTGTCGCTAGATCTGGTGAGATATGCTGCTTTGACACCTCATTTATGAGATAAACAATGATTCTCTGCCCTTTTACGTGAATTTGAAGTTCATTTTTGTTATCAGCATCCATTATTGCAGCTTGAAAATAGAGACAAAAACGACTGTCTACTACTTTCAATGGCCATATACTAATTGCAGCCCCTATAAGCTTGAAAGACAAAGCAGATGGAACCACAGTCTCCTTCAGATGATATGCTATGCATATTGTTCTGTCATCTGTTGCATTTTTCTTCATTTTTCGTGAAATTTTAGACTTCACGATGCAAGGTACCAGAAATAAATCTGCAGCTGTATCCTTCTCTGTGTAGCATTTAGGTTCTACAAGGATGTCAAGATGAAGAAGGACCTGCACTACATATTCCTTTGTTCTGACATCGGTCAAAATTTCTTTGGAAGCTGGTTGTGACCACAGAGTAAAAAGGTCTGTCTTTTTTAGAACTCCAGTAGATGATAAACTCTCCAATATGGCTCGAATGGGTCCATTCTCGGGCCAAAACATTATGTCTGTGATGAAGGCTCTAAGAATATTGACCATTGCTGAAGGCTGAATGACTACGAAATCTCTTAAAGCAGGTTCATCGAAGTATAACAACTTTCCTATTGAATGTTGTACAAGTAAGAAATCTTCTACTCTTCTTTCACTTAGAGCAAATTCCTTATTCGACTGGTTAATATCCAAAAGCCTTTCTTTTGTTATCAATTTTACTCCATCTGCTCTCATATCTGATATCTGTAAATCAAGTGGCACCCAAACAATCGGCATTTGTTGTCCCCATGTTGACTGCTGGAAGGCGATATCAACTAATGTTTCCTTTAAACGATCAATTTCTAGGTCTGCTGCATCTGTTGCGTTGATGAAAAAGACTTTGTCGTACATGATATGCTCTTGAAGTTTGTGTGACGAAAACATTTGTGTCAACTCATCTTGGAATGTTACGGCTAGTTTCCTTTTCTAATCCTGTTAATTATACCAACAAAAAAAGACAGGAATAAATAATTTACCTTCCAAGAAAAACAATACTTAGGACAGTTGTTTCAGAGGACAACAAAACAGAAAATTATCAAGGACAGTCAAAAAAGGATGGACTCTGCATAAAACATATTTTATAGAACAATTTTCATTCATTCTGAACATTTGCAAACACTGTACAAAATTTAGAATATACCTAATTTTTGTTCTTAGACAACTCCAAATTTTAGTTTTAGCTTTAAAATTGTCTCAGGCATCAATAATTAATATGATTAAAGAAATATGGGATATCAATGAGACAGCTAAAAAAGAATACAGTTAATCTCTACTATTATGGCCTTGGTGTTCTATGTTAATTTCTAAAGTTTATAGGAACATTGAAATCAGGACAGCAGTATAATTTGTTGATGTGAGCATGCACTTCAGACTACTGACTAAACTTTTATACTTTATAAAATAGCTAATTTGAAATTCAAAGACATGTATCAAAACACGGTCAACGAGTGACCAAACAACACATTATTTCATTATTACATTTTATCCTGCAATTGGGTGTCTTATCATACATTAACAGCCCAACAGATATCGCTAGCCTGTATTTGTATACTATACAGATATCGCTTTAAAGCTCCACCCACTGCCGTACTATTTTTGTGTATTGCTGTTGACTAGTGTTGTATGAACTTCGTGACCTCAGAATGTGTATTGCAATCGCATTCCAATGACGTATTGCTCCGTCTGTGAATGTTCAAGTCTTCGATCCGCAACCCACTTTCTGGTCATAGACAAACATGAACAGCAGGATTAACTCCATTTACTACGGCGCCTATCTTCATGTTCAAAACTTGAATGTGTAAATGTGTAACACACAAAATCAACCAGGCAACAATGTCAATAATCAGTGAATGCACGGACAGTTCCAAATTCTGAAGCGTAGGACAAATCAAACACTTTTGTCTTAAATCGGACAATGTTTTGTTATTTCTTTTTACTGTTGAAATTAGTTGTTATCTAATAATAAATAATTATTAACTTTGAGAGATGTATTATTGTTGACCATGCGAGATTCTTTTCGGCGTACCGGTCATCAGCTGATTGTGTGATTTTTTAAAAATATTACTACGCGGGCCTCGAAGGATTCTAAATCGAAAATAAATGCAATAAATGTGAGTTTTTCTGCCTTTCAAAGCAAAAAAATGTACAAAATGAATTGCAGGATAAAGCAATAACTGTTTAGTGTCTTTAAATATGAGCTGTATTTGTACTCGGCTCGAAACAGGAGTAATAGTTCGCTGAAGCTCGCATTACACCTGTTTCTTAGCCTCGTACAAATACAGCTGATATTTAAAGACACTAAACAGTTATTGTTTATGTATTACTCACAGCGCATGAGTGAAATATCAACAAGTAACCAAACAACACACTATTTCATTATTACATATATATATTAATCTTGTTCTGTCATACTTTTATCATAGTTTTTGATATTTGATTTTTTGGATTAGTCATAACATTGACTGTTAAGGTGAGGAATTACAGAAAAAAGGAAAGTGTTTGCATTTGAATGTGGTACAAATGTTGCTGCATACATGTGTATTTTGAGCGTGTCCACTTTTGTCCTTAAACATACCACATCCCTCCTTCATGGCTAGGTGTAAGTTACTAATTAAGGTGTCAGACCACCAATTCAAAATCCCTATCTATTCAACCAAATTTTGCAAATTTCACAGCTTTATAAATATTTTACCGTAAGTTTAACTTTATAGAAACCGGTATATTCTAAATTGTATATGTATCATCTTTCTACATGCCAATTTTCAACCTATGTTTAAAGTCTTGTAAGGATATACTAACGTTCGGAAGACAAATACTGCTAAAAATAACCCTTGGTTTTTTGGAAATCATCAATAAGTATACAATGGAGCGCATTAATCCTCAATTTTCAATGCAAACTCATGGACAAGTTAATTTGGGCTCAAAATGGTCTACATATATTTCTCTTTCAATAAAAGTTTCATTTCTGCAAATTTGTTTGTTATTTTAAGTAAACAATGACATCAAAAAGACTATATTTTTTTTTGTCAGGGAAGGGCTACTTTTACATAGTTCTAAATTGAAGTGAGTGCATTGGTTGCCTAACACCTTAACTAGAAAATTCAATCAATTTTCATCTTTTGAAAAGAGAGAGAAATGATTTATGTCATTGAAAGTTTGTATAAGGACTGTTCTTTAATTTATTAAATCATTTACGAATGTGCTTTGTCCATTCATTGACTAGATAATTGTGATACTATTCTTATGTATGTGTGTTGAAAAGAAGGGTGATTTAATGATTAACAAAGCCAGACATACCTCCGACACGCTGTCACTATGAGTGGCAACAAATAAAATTCTTGGCATTTTATCTTCAGTTTTGATACAGTAGGTCAATACAAAATTAATCCAATGCTCCAGGATAGCTACAAAAGTATAATTCAGAACTTAATAGTATGAAATAAAATGAAAAGATTATGTTTGATTTTCATTAATTGGTGAGTAAATAATACCGTAGGTATCAGTGGAAAAAACCAACAGGTCAGATGATCTAAAACCATAACATGATAAATTGTTCTCGGACTTAAACCATGCAATCAAATCTGTCAAAAATATGTACTTTATTTCAAATATTTTGAAGTTATAATGATTAAAAAGTATAGAGGTTTTCTAAAACTGTATTTTACTTTATTTCCCGCCTTTCTGGTCGACTTTGCTTCAATTTATTTTCTACTCGAAAACAAATCACTTGTGAAAACTAGTTGGTTTGCAGTGTACATAGTATTGAAATAAAAATAACTTCTACGTGCAATATCATATAATGATAAAATGACAATAAGGATTAATGAGATACATACTAGAAAAAATTGTCCAACTGATTGATGAAATGATGGATTGTTTAGCTGTTACTTAACTTCTACATGTTGTGCTGTTACAACAAAGTCTAAGGTAAGAGGGGGAGTATTGCAAATAAATTTTACCCTTCCCCATTCTGTATGTGCCTGTCCCAACTTTAAGAGCCTTTATTAAAGTGGTTATCCTTGGTTAATCTCTGTCAAATTAGTAAAAAGTGTCTGCCTTTATTGTTCAAGCATAAATCAGGCAGTTGGATTTAATGGCCATTTTCTTTTTTTTTTTCTTTTGCTCCAGAAAAAACAAAATATAGAAATGTTATCAGGATGACGTATTATCAGGATGGCGTAATGTATAGAGATACATAACAACACATTAGTTTTTTGTAATTGGTTTAAATGAAATGTCAGATAGAGGTGTGTACTTCGGTTCTGACATGATTGATAACAAACCTTCTAAAAGTGTCCATTTATAAATTTAGAAATTATAAAGAAACTAAGGTTTCAACTCCCTCAGGTTGGATTCAGTGTGATTTGTCAATTATTTTTACAATTATGATCGTTTTTGCTCATACAGTTCTTCCACTGTTTTAGGTTCTTATACATCTTTTGCTTTTAAATATTCGGCTTTGAGCATTCCTGATGAAGGTAAATACAAGAAAGTGCTTTTGAGGAATGAAATTGATAAAGTGTTGTTCCATTTTATTGAATATAACTATGCCAAATATATTCAACGTCTATATACAATGTACACGATATATGCATTCAAATCAATCATTTTAATCATTCAAAGAATATTAAATTTAATTCCATATTTTAAGTATCTTACATGCTGCAGTAACATCTCCTTGTGGATAATCCTCCAATTCTGTATAAAGGCCTAAACGTCCATCAAACATCAAAATGAACGTTCCTCTGTGCTGAATAAATAACTGATGAGTCATATCAAACGATTTTTGCCCACCAAAATCGACCAAATCTGATGGAGCTACGTTCATTATATAAGTTCCTTTCTTAATATTCTCCAATAAGTCGTTTTGAATGGAATGGGCAGTATGAATTAGTGGTTCCTGAAAACCTTTTAATGTATCCGGATTAGGTTGATGTCCAACAGATAGGGTCAGTCTAGATTTTGCTTTTGTTTTTGGTCGCTGCTGGTTTGATGAACATTGATCCATATTCAATGGGTTTAACCTTTGCTTTCTTGTGGATTCATTTGCCAGTCTTTGTTGTTCCTTTAATTCGGGATTTCCAAGCAGAAGTTTCATTAAAACATCACCACTACCTGATAATAATTGAAAATAAAATTTAGTATAACAATATATGTACATCGTGTCACGGAAGTCAATGAAAAAAATAGTATGACAATTAAAATATATTATACAACTGGTGATGATGAACCTTTTGAATCCTGTACTGGAAATCAATCTAAGCAACTCTAAGTAAGTGTCAAACATACAGAGTATTCGATTCTGTATTGAAAGCCTTACTATGTTTCACAATCAGAAAGACACAAAAGATGAGAAATCCAAGATTATTAAATACATGTGAAGTATACCGTATAGCGGGTTATTTTTGCGGGTGTAAACTTTCACGATTTAGGGGCCAACAAAGTATACGAACAATTTTGGTGGTTTTTATTTTGGTGGATTCTTAAATCCCAATTTAATATCTTGGCGGATATTGAAATTGTTGCAGTTAAAAAATTTGTAAAAATTGACAAACATGTGTCTATTGTCATGGTCAAATGTTTTTTTTTACCTGAATGACGTCTAATTTATTGATTATATTATGATACAGTTAATCAATAGAATACCGGTAACTTAGGTATTTGTCACAGGTGTACAAACTTCTTGTAAATGTTACGGTTGATTAGTTAGGAAAATGACCGGACCTTACTTATTAGGTTTTAAATTTATCAAGAGTGACTTATAACTTTTATTTAATTTGACACTAATTAATAAGGGTAATTACCTGACAGAGTACCTTACACTCTTATTTTATTTGACACTAATTAATAAGGATATACACGTGACAGTCATTTTATAAATACATGTATCTACATTGCCCTTTGGCATTTATGTTGTTAAAACTAAAATATACCATTATTGACCTGCCAACTGGAAAACAAATAGATCGTTTACAAAACGCTTTATCTATAAGAAAGTAACGAAGGTATGCATATATTTTCGGGGAATTTATTTTCGCGATTAAAATCTCTCCGCCAAAATAAGCGAAAATAATCCGCTTTACGGTAATACATCAAGAATGCTTGCGTTGTTGTGCTTAGCATACGAACCCCCTCTTGTTATTCAAAGTATTAGAAACAAGAAGTGCATGCCTGACAGGTCGGATAAGCACATTCTTTAGAACTCCTCATAATTGAGCTGTGGACTAAATATGAAGTTACTCTGTTCTCTCACATTGGTGAAATGGGTCCATTCAACGTATTGAAGAATTCACGGTATCAGCAAACAGGAAGTAGGTATCTGACATATCCGAAAGTTCAAATCTTAGAACTCAGCACTCTAAAGATGCTGTTCAAATTTAAAGTCCTTCTTATTAGTAGTTTCTAAGAAAAGTATGACCACAAGATGTGTTGGACAAAAGGACACACATATAAGGAGATTGCCATAACACAAGAACCAACTACAATACAATAAACGAAAATAGATATGAGAGAAAGCAATAATTTATTCATTGCAATTGTGCTGACAGCTTTTCTGTATCCACTATTATAAAAATTAGGAGATGTTGTATGATTGTCGATGAAATTCATTTTCATAGACCAAAGGACAAAGATGTGAACAATTACAGGTCTTGGTACAGCCTTCAACAATGAGCAATACATATACTTAAAGTAAGCAATACAAGACATTTTTTAAAATAAGAAGAGGTGATATGTAGCTCAGTTAGGTTTCAGACGAGGTCATGCATGTCAAACCGCTCTGACTAAACTAATTGAGGAATGGTTAAAATATTTAGATAATGGAGAAATAGTTGATACTGTGTTTTTGGATTTCAGTAAGGCTTCTGATCTTAATAACCATGCCATACTTTTAGAAAAGCTAAAATTTTATTATATTGGATATCATAAAAAAAAAAAAAAATCAAAATCATTGATATGGACACTGTTCAAGCAAACATTAAAATAGCGTACCCCTCTACTCATGACATGCATCCCTAGAAAATCATAAAAAGGTGAACATGTGTCCATGGCGAATATGGGCGACGCACTTTATGTGTTAAAATAATAAAAAGAAGAACATGTCCTCTATTCTATGGTCCCTGACATTTAAAAAACTTTACATGATATAGTCGAGGGGTACTTAAATTATCTTCTGGAGGATGAAATATCCAACTTTCCAAGGTTACTAAATGGCATAACTCTTAACTGTTAATGTCAAAATCTCTGAAAACAAATTTGAACTTTATGTCATAGTAAACGACAATTTGTTCAAATTTGATTAAAAAACTTTTGGCAAAGAGAGACAGAATATTTAACATATGCATCCCTATAAACCCGCCTCCCCCTTTTTGGTGAGAAAATAATAAATTTAATGTCCCTCTTGGTGTAAAAACGATTGTTTCTATCTTTTTTTTTTTGTGCCATTAAGAAGATTAATTAAGTGTCCATTGTATGGTTGTGAACCAAAGTTATAGTCAATTGTATTATCAATTTCATGTCAACTTAATCAAGTTTTACAGTGGAATCAATAATTTTACAATGAAATAGATTCTACTCCTTAACTATACAACAAATTAAACACAATTCATACTTTTCAGAAAGCCAATGCAATGTATAAGCAATATCTAGCTATTGTAAACAATACCAATTATTGTAAAGATAACAACACAGCGTCAAAGAATATAGAGAAGGTTTTTTTCATAAGCTAATGACAATTTATATGTCAATGAATACTCTTGCTATAAAGGTAAGGATATAAAACATGTAAAACATATATAATACATACTTTTTTTCAATGGAATCATCTTACGGTGTTGTAAGTCGATGCCATTTCTACCAAAATGAATAATTAGTCCATCAGTTGAAAACCATGTCTTTGGAATTGCCTCTCCAATCAGAATGCTTGCGAGCGAAGATTTTCCAATGTTACAAGGCCCAGCCAAATAAACCCTGTTTTCGTAGGAAGCAAATGTCCCCAGAGCTACAAGATCCTGGAAGTCATTTCTATTTAACTGCCTGAGTTTGGTCAAAATGGGATTTGACATTTCCTATAATATTAAGAGACTGAATTAACTGTGTCAGTCTATAAAATTAATTTTAAGTGGGTCTTGTTGAGTAACTATGATAAGTCTCCCTACAACGCTGTTTAACAAAATAGATTAGAATTAAGACATACAAATTGAACTTTAATCATTTTTCGGTCTTTTTTTGTCATAAAGCTCTTCAACTGTTTCGATTCTAATACAACCTTGGCTTTTCAAATATTCTGATGAAGGTAAATCCAGAAAAATGCTTGCAACGCTTGATTCATGAAGCGTTGTCGTCATTTTGTTTTAATAAACTGTTAATATCGAGATATGTCTCGCGCTTTGAAATTTTGATAGTATAATGCAAATGTTGAATATAAAATGCCAATATTTAAACATATAAACTATGCAAATCATTCAACGTCAATGAACCATTGCTGAGGGAGCGTGGCCAGATAATCTACATGGAAATGAGACGTGTCAATGCTCATACGACTGCACACCACATATCTTAGGATCCTAACACTAATGGTTCCTCTTAAACTGTCCTAATCACAAACTAATATATGTAAACTAATCAAAATTTTCAGTCAATTGACCATGACTGAGGCGGCGGGGCCAAAAAAAATCTCCATTCAAAAAAGATGTGACAATGCTTATACAACTGCATACCAAATATCATTGACCTACCACTAGTGGTTTCCCATAAACTGACCTTATCACAAACTAAAACATTGTTGACCCCGCCGCTGCCGAAATCATCACGCCTAAGTCTCACTTTTTCGACTTCGTCTACACGAAACAATCAATACACGGGTAACCAATTATTTTGTTCCCAATGCAAATAACCTATTTTTAGGTTTCATTTTATCTATTTAAGCAGTGAAGGGTTTAATATGCCGTTCAACATTATCTACCTGGACTATAGGGATATCAATATATGTCCATTGAGACAGATATACAAAAAGTATGTACATTACATACGGTCTGTCAACCTCTGAAATTGAAAATGAACCAAATATCATTGACCTACCAATAGTGGTTCCCCATAAACTAACCTAATCACAAACTAATACATTCATGACATTGTTGACGCCGCCGCCGTTAACACCATACCTATATCTTGCTTTTTGACATCGTCAAGGAAAGACAAAAATGGAATATCAAACATTGACCTATTGTTGCAACAAACTATTAATAATTCATCAAATAACCAATTCAAACCTCTTTTTGAATTATGATAATGACAATTTCAGAAGTTTCAAGAGTCAGAACATGAGATTTTCAGACAGTTGGGGGTCTTCATTTAGATATATAGCTAAAGAGTTCCCATTCTTATTTGCAGGTATAAATAAACAGAGCTCCATATAAGCTACGTATTTGCGTGATTACTATAAAAACAATCAAAACCCAATCAATTTGACCATTCCAGTTTTCAAACACGTAGTTAATGCAATGAAGAACCTAAATTCATGTCAAAACTGAGCATTATCAACCGTTCTAGTGGTAGGATGTGTTATTCATCCTAATCGATAAATTGTTGTTGCATAATTTATATTTTTTTCTACTTTTATAATGATGCAAAAATGCGTGATATTTAAAGATAATATTTATTAATTATTTATAAATAAACTTTTGTTGGATAATGGAAAAATGAACAGAAGTTAAAGAGGATATTTGTCTATAAATTATAAAATAGGTTGCTCAAGAAATGGACATAATTAAAACAAATTTAAGAAAGTTTTTTTTTAATTTGTTTATAGAGCAATTTACTAAAAATATCAATGTTAGTGTTTTATCTTTTTAAGCATATTTAATAACGTTGTCTCAAAAATGTCTCCCAGCTAATTGATAAATGTGTCAGCTCAGAAGACTGGATTGTCTTTTAAGATTAGATTGTCTTTTAAGGTCCGTTGTCATGCCGAGTCCAAGCTAGTTCCCAATAACGTAACATCAATGTGAGAAGTTTCCCGCAAAAAGAATTAATAACAACATGAAAAAAGACAACAACACGGATTCAAAAGACGGAATCAGAATAAAAATGTAGTAAGCAAACTGAATTGTCTTTTAAGACTGGATTGTCTTTTAAGGTCCGTTGTCATGCCGAGTCCAAGCTAGTTCCCAATAACGTAACATCAATGTGAGAAGTTTCCCGCAAAAAGAATTAATAACAACATGAAAAAAGACAACAACACGGATTCAAAAGACGGGACCAAGTTCCCGCATAATATATTTTGGTGGAAGACGAAATCATCGGTACCTACAACAATGAACAACATGAAAAAATGGACTTAGGCACAGTTCGCCAAATTACAACTTGTAGTCAACTGATAGACAACTAAAGAAAAAGAACAGGAAAACATAGTTATATCAAGAGAACATCATGGCCGAACCACAAGGTGATGTACATTTTAATTATTCCAACCTGATAACACCTCCTATATACTATGGTTCGGGAAACCCGTCAAATTGGTAATTATACTTTAGAAAATGGATCAAAATTAATTCAATATTAAACGAAAATGTTTGTCATTACTTACCGTTTTATTTGAAAGAATCCGCTAAAGTTTGGTTTGATGGTTTAAATGAAAATATTCAGAGTTGTACAGAAAATTTAGAAATAGGTTTATTTGAACGGTTTTCAAGAGATAAAGACGATATAGAATACGATGTAAAACAAAAGGAAAATGAATCTGTTTTGAAATTTTTGGACAGACTAAGAATAATTGCAAAGGATTCGGAAATACCTGCAAATTTAGAATTTATCATGGGTAAAAAGGGATTACTATCTAAATTAACTACTGATATAATTTTTAAAAACCCGAAAAATCTAAATGAATTAAAACATGCGGCAGTAATAGCTGAAAAATGTGCTAACGAACGTAAAATGAAATAAAATTCTGATTGTTCAAATTTAAAAGTAATAAAGCCAAATAAATATCTAGATGAAATAACTGAGAAAATAGAAACATTAAATTAAAAAATAAAAGAACAGATGCCACAGGTGAATGCGTATAGAAATAACAAAGTCAATATGACACAATATCACACACCTATACCCCCTCCAAAAAAAAAAAATTATCTTCAATTTTGACCCCCATTTAAGAAAAAAACCCTTTTACATCCAAAATAAAATTTTACCAACATTTTTGTGTGATTTTAACTTCAAAATTAAGAAGAAAAAACACACTTTTCATTTATACCCCCATAAAAAAAGAAAAACATTTTTTGTAAAGAGCACACCAAAACCTTAATCCTGGGTTTTTATAAAACTCATTTTCCCCTAAGGGAGTAGTATAGTACTTGTACTTTTTATAAAAAAAACGTTATTAAAACACCCAAAAAAAAAAACAACAAAAAAATTTTAAAAACAAAAATAAAAAAGGTCAGGAGAACACACCGCAAAAAATTCTGTTGGATTTTGGAGAAAAAAATTTTTTTTTAGAACCCCGAGAAATGGTAAAGATAGTAAAAAGCTATTTTTGAGTTCCCATAATCCTAGGTAGCATTTTGTAAAATTTTATCCAATTCTGAGCTGACTTTTCAATGCTATATTTAGAAACGGTTATGCATAACCGGGGTAGTTTCTAATATGATTATTATTGTTTTTCTAGGTCTTACTTTTTGTAAAAGTCACTTTGCATCGTCTTTGTCATCAGTTTTTGTTTGTCGTCTGTAGCGTCGTTTTTAAAACTTAGTCATTTGTAATTCTTGTTCATAGAAAGAACCTGTTATTTCTTCGCCTTTTAAATCAATTATTTTATAAGTAAAAGGAATTGTATTTAAAACTTTTTCAATTACAAATATTTCTTTAGTCCAACGAGTAGTATAACCCTTTTCAAATTTACCCTTTTTTTTTGTTATTCTTACTCTATCTCCGACTTCGAATTTAGGTTTTTTAATTTTCTCTTCCTTTTCTGGATATAAATTTTTATACACTGTTAATTCATTTTTTAATTTACTTGCTTGAACAGGTGTCATTTTAATTGAAGAATGTACTGTATTATTATAATTTTTAACTAATTTATCTAATATATCATAATATTTTAAAGTTTCATTAGCAGTAAAGTATTTATACATATGTTGTTTCATTGTACCTATCCAGCGTTCCACTACACTGGATTTTCTTCATTCTCAGTTGAATATAACTTTATGTTATTATCTTTTAACAATTCTTTTACTTGTCGATTATAAAATTCGGATCCTTTATCTGACCAAATATATATTGGTTTTCTTTCTTTAAATAATGTTTTAAATGCTTCACTCACTGCTACTCCTGTTTTATTTTTAAAGGGCTTAACCAACCATATTTACTAAAAACATCTATAACTGCTAATAAATATTTATAGTGTTTATTTTGTTTTGAATATGGTTGCATATCTATTAAATCAACTGCCCATGTTTGATCTATTGAATGAACATAAACACGTCTTTTAGGAAAAGATTTTACAACTCTATGATGTAGTTCATCTGCTAATTTATTTGTTAGATTTGTTTTAGACATTTTGAAGTAACTAAAATGTTTTCTTAAAAATGGAGGCAAAAGGATAAAATTTTATCCAAGCGAGGAGATTCATATAAACTTGTTTTGACAAAAGAATATAAACATAAAGCAAGTATTTATGTATTTAATTATAAAATTAGTCTAAAGGATGAAAAACAAGAAACATTTACAAATGCTTTTGATCACATGATAGATTATTCTATAAAAGATTACCCTAATGGAAGAATTAAAATAGTACCTATTCATGAAATCATAATTGCTAAACATAAAAGCTGGCCTATAAGAACATATAATACAGTTAAAAGTTATTCATGGATCAAATGGAAAGATTATTAAATAGTGCTGAAGAATTAAATTTAGAAGAAGTTATTTTGAAGTTACTATTATACCCAATAAAAGAGGAAAAGGTAAAGCTTTAAAAATATTAGATGTCATAAATAAAAGAAGTATTATCAAAATAAAAATGATGATACAATATGTTTATCAAGGGCAATTGTAACTTCTTTAGCTTCAAATAAGTTATTAAAGATTTTACAGATTCTCAATTAAAACATATCAATGAAAGTAGACCATTACAAAAAGATTAGCTGAAGATTTGCATAAACAATCAGGAGTAGAAATAAAGAAGAAGGAAATGATTTGGAAGATTTAAAATTTTGAAAATTATCTTAATATGAGAATAATTATTTTTACATCAAATAGTACAGAACATATTTTATATAATGGTAATGAAGAATACAACGAACAAATATATTTATATTATCATGATGAACATTTTGATACAATAACAAACATAACAGGATTTTTAGCAAAACGTAGATTTTGTAAATTATGTTTAATTGGTTATACTGAACAACATACATGTAAAGATAATACAGTAACAACTATTAGAAAACAACTTGTTTGTGAAAATGTAATAAAACATATACAGGTAAAAACCATAAATGTGGTGAAAAATATGTTTAATATGTTACGAAAAATACACGGAAAGTAATGAAGAACACTTATGTTATATGAAACCATCAGTACCAAAACAAGTAAAAATAATAAATATATATATTTTGATTTTGAAGCAAATCAAGAAACAGGAATACATATAATGAATTTTTGTATAGCTTACGATTTAGAAAATATTTATTGTTTTAAAATAACTATGTAAAAGTATTTAAATGTGATTTCAATATTGATAATTTAAACTTGTTAAAATTAGACATAGATGATTGTTTTAGTGATGTAGAAAAATTAAATATGAAACCCTATAGGAAATTCTGTAATAGACAACTTTTGTAAATATTTCATAAGAGACAAATTTAAAGACTACACTTTTATTTCACATTATGGAAAAGGTTATGATATGCAACCGATTTTAGGATACATTGTAAAAATAAAATTGAACATAACATAATTTCTTCTGGACTAAAATTAACAGCTATGTTTATTAAAGGAATAAATTTAAGATTTATAGATTCAATAAATTTTACATTGTGTGGATTAGCTGCTTTCCCAAAAACATTTGGTTTTGAAGGTAACAAAGGATACTTTCCACATTATTTTAATACAACAGAAAACCAAAAATACAAAGGTAAATATCCTGATAAAAATATTATGGTTTTGATACTATGACTACCAAAATAAAAAGAATTTGACAAATGGTATGAAACAAAAAAGATAAAAATTTAAATTCTATAAAGAAATATTTTATTATTGTTTTTGGATGTTTTAATTTTGTCAAAGGTTGTACATTGTATAAAAATTATTTTTAAATATAACCAATAATTGTATTGATCCATTTCAATATATTACAATTGCTCAATGTTGTACAAAATATTTAAAACATTAATGTTAACAAATGAAACAATTGGAATTCACAAAAGATGACAATTAAAGAAGTACATTCACAAAATCAATACAATGGTTAGAGTATATTTCTTTAGAATATAATATAATGATTCAACATGCTAAAAAGGAGGTGAAAAGAAATTATTCATTAATAATAAATGTTATAAAGTCGATGGTTATTATTATGATAGAGAAAATAAAATGCGTAATGTTTATGAATTTTTGGATGTTATTGGCATGGATGTACAAAATGTTATAGTCCTGAAGAAATATGTAAAAAGATAGAAATAAAAAACTATGAAAGAGTTATATGACCAAACTAAAGAAAGACTTAAAACTATTGAAGATTATCTAAAACCAAATGTAAAAATTCATACAATATGGGAATGTGAGTTTGATCAACAAAAATATCCTGAAGTTGATCCACATTTAAAACCTATTGATAAAAGAGATGCATTTTATGGAGGAAGAACAGAAACTATTCAATTATACAATAATCTTTCTGATTTAAAAGGTAGATATGTAGATTTTTGTTCTCTGTATCCATCAGTAAATAAATATTGTAAATATCCTATAGGACATCCTATTACATATACAGATATTTCTGTAGATGATTATATAAAAATAATTATTTCGGAATAATGAAATGTAAAATATTACCACCTAAAGGATTGTATCACCCTGTTTTACCTTATAAACAATTAACTAGTGATAATACACATAAATTACTTTTTGGATTATGTAGAACATGTATGAATAAAATATCTTTTAAATGTAAACACATAGATGATCCTACTTTAAATAAACATGATAAAATACATGAAATAAAAAGATGTAAAGAATGTAAAAATATTAAAATGAAAAATGTATACATTCTAATGAGGAAAGAGTTATAGTAGGAACTTGGTCTACAATAGAAATAGATAAAGCAATAGAAAAAGGTTATAAATTACAAAAATATATGAACTAGAACATTTTGAAAAACATCTACAGATATATTTAAACTTTATGTAGATACGTTTATGAAATATAAACAAGAAGCTTCAGGATGTAAATGTGATCCTAAATATTGTAAACCTGATTGTGAGAACGATAAAGAATGTAAAACCAAAATACAATATATCATAGATAATGCTGCTTATAATCTAGATATTGACAAAGTTAAACACAATTCGGGATTAAGATTTATAGCTAAAATATGTTTAAATAATTTATGGGGACATTTTGGTATGAGAGATAATTTTGCACAAAAGAATATTGTTTTACTTTAGAACATATAACTAAAATAGTATTTAATGAAAATATAAAGATATAAGTACCATGATATTAGATGAAAATATTGTATTAACTGAATATAAAGAAAAGAAGAATATTCTAAACCTAATCCAAGTGTAAATGTTTATATAGCTTTATTTACAACAGCACATGCTAGATTAAAATTATACGAATTATTAGATATTCTACAAGAAAGAGTTTTATACATGGATACAGATTCTTGTATTTACAATGATGATGGTTCTGAAGCATGTAAAAAGTAGAAAATATGATGGGAAGTAAATTAGGTGATTTAACAGACGAAATTGTTTCAAAACACAATGCTAATCACATAAAACAATTTATATCTGCTGGTCCAAAAGATTATTCAATGAAACTAGATACAGAAAACTAGTTAGCTGTTGTAAAGGTTTTAGATTAAATGCTGAAGTTGAAGAAAAGATTACATTAGATAAAAAATAAAAATAGTTACTGATGAAAATGAAAATATGAAACTGTAAAATATGACAACATAAAATAGGAAAAGATCATCAACTTAAAACAGTTAAACAAGTTAAAGCTTATGATTATATGTTTGATAAAAGAATGGTATGTTATAAAATGAAAATCTAATTAGAAGTTTTCCTTATGGATATTAAAATATATAATTTAAATTTTTATTTTAAAATGATTGAAGCTTATACCGAGAAAGATGATCCTTATGCTAGAGTTATATTAGGAAAATAAAATTATCAAATTATCAGATATGTTGTTTAAGAGATGATGGAGAATGTCCTTTGACATCAAAACAAATGGAAGTAATGGAAAAGTTTAAAGGTAAAAGTTATCTAAGTTTCCTCCTGGTTGGGATGCTTTCATTAGACCTGACAAAATTTATGAATATGTTTTGAAAACCATGTCCTGAAATTTAATTTATTTTGTTATTTCTTTATAACCCTCTTTAAAAACTTTAATCAAAGGAATAATATTTTTAGATTTAATGTATCATCGCTTCGCTCGCTTATTTTAACTTCCAAACAACAAAACCTGTTAAAACCATTCCACCAACAACAAATGCAATTTCTCTATTTTTCTGGTCTTCTGATGGTGTATAAAATCACTTAGTTTAGGTTTGGGTGATAATGGAGTTAATTGTTTACTTGTAATGTAATAGTATTGTTTCATTGCTTGGTCAACATCTTCAAAAGTCTGAACCGCATGATGTTCCTTTTGTAATTGTTCATTGATAAAATCTAATCTTTGTATTCTTCTTTTATTCCATTCTGATTGTGCTTTTCTAATTTTTCTATAGCTTTATCATGTCTTATTTTCTCTTCATTTGCATTACTACCCATATGTGAAAATAAATAATTACTCCCGAAAATGCAAAAGCATTTGTTATTGCCCCACCAAGCATCATTGCTAAAGCACTTGCCATTTTAAATAAAATAAAAATAAGTAAGCAATCAGTTTATTACTTCATGATATCAGCAGGTATAATACCTTGCTTAATCAACATATCTTTTGTTGTCATTGCAAACAATATATCAATGGATAACATAAAAATATCATTCATGTTAAAATCTACTTTTGGTGCTGGTCTCCTTAGTACCTTTTACCTATTTCTGCATATCCAACTGTTAACAATGTTTCCACTCCAGCATGATATAACATATTTGCTATTTGTTTTCCGTCTTTTGGTGTTGACATTTTAATGCACTAAATTTTTAAATTCTCACTTTGCTCTTAATTAAATTCAAAAGGATCAATTTCTTTCTTTTGTTTTTCTGGTTTTGTTATTTCATTACCCACCACGATTTCTTTAATCATTCTTTCTGGTTTCTTACTTTGGTTGTAAAAACAATCCCAATCCAACAATACTTATAGGAAAAGTACAAATTTGTAATCAACTAGGGAACTGGAGTGTTTCTTGGCAGAAGGGATATGTTCGTTTGATTCATAATCTGTTTCTGTATCAGAATCTTTTGTTATTTGTTTGATTTTTGAATTTTCTTTTTTTAATTTTTCCACTTTTTTTCTCAATTCTGCATTTCTTATTCTTACTTCTGCACCTTTCTTACCAGCAGCTACTCTTTTGGGTCTTTTGGTTTGGGTTTTTAAATACTTTTTTTTCTTCTTTGTTTTCTTTTGTTCAGGATTTTCATTCATCATTTTTATGTCATTATTTTCATCTTTTTTCGGAAATCGAGCGAAGCGAGTGGTTCGATATGTCTTGCTGTTGTTAATATTGCAGTAAAAGGAGCAAGATACATTCCATATCTATAGTACAGTTCACAACATGTATTAGTTAAAGCATTATTGATAAAAGGATCTTCCTCTAAGTCTTGTATTAAAATTGGTGGATTAACAACTTTGAAAAACTTTGATACACCCATGACATATAAATTTATAAAAGAGTTTCCTAATGTCTTGGTCATACTAGCTCCCAATCTTGCTTCATATTTACAGTATAGTTTGTTTATTTGCTCTGTTGTCATTTTATCAATATCTGACAGTTGTAATTCTTTACCCAGATATTGTTTACTGTTTCCACCAGCAACAACAGATGATAATCTCTCGCGTTTTTTTTCTTGAAGGGAACCGTTCACTTCGCTCGCTTCATCATCAATATTTATGTTTTCCATAATTTGCTCACTTAATAATTCTTCAGCATTCATTTTATACGTTTCAAAAACGGATATAATTTATTTTAACTTTAAAAATTAAATACAACATATCCAACCAATGATAAGACTGCAGTGTTTGTTGCAATTGTTAGTATTTCCAACAGCATTGCTTTTTTTATTGCTTATTTTGGTTAAATTACTTAAGCATTACTTAAGCATTACTTAAGCATTATTTTGCTTATTTTGGTTAAATTACTTAAGAATTACTTATTTTGGTTAAATTACTTAAGAATTACTTAAGAATTACTTAAGCATTACTTAAGCATTACTTAAGCATTACTTGAGAATTGCTAAAAAATCAATTAAGTAACCAATAATCAGTAGGTTGATCTGTCTTTAATATTAATTTACGATGTTTCTTTTTTAAGTTCTTCCTTTATTCTTTGTCTTTCTTCCAAAGTAGGAATAACATCATTTTCTCTTAGGCAATTATCAAAACTATCTCTATCTTTTGTGTAGAACATGCATAACCATTTTGTTTGTTCTCTTAAATCTTTTAAAACAGAGTTGTATCTCTGTGAAATGACCCACACTGATTGTTCCGCATGTCTTCCTGAAAATGCAAGCTCGGACAACATATCTTTTTCTTTGTTAGTTCTTTTGTTGCACTGCAGTCATCAATGATATATAATGTTGGATGACCAGCATATTTTTAAAGAACATTCTTAGTAGTTCTTGTAGCTTCTCTTCTTCATAAGGGAACCGTTCGCTTCTCTCACTTCAACAATAGGATTAACAATTATTAGATTTTTGTTTTGGTTTTCTAACATCACCAATCCATTCACGATTTTTGTATGCTTTGTTCCATTGGATGGTTGGGCAAAGTATGACTATATATTTGAAAACTCCACTATATTCTCCTTCTAATAAATCAAGAACAAACTCTGTTTTTCCACATCCTGTTTGTCCACATATAATAGCACAATGTGGATATTTTGGTAATTGAGTGTATCTCGCTCCGCTCGTTCGATTCCATTTTTAAGGGAACCGCTAGTAATTAACTTCTTTAAATCTTCCATCTTCAAAATTAATTTGTGCATCTTGTATAACAAACAGATAAACATTTATTAATTTATTTGCTCCTGCTGTTTTAGTTATTTGGATAGTAATACCTTCAGAAGCATTTTCAATTCTTCTACCTGAACCGTGTAATGAGTTGTCATCTGTTGAACGTAAATCTAACCATAATGCATAATTAGTTGTAAGATATTTTTCTAATGTTGTAAAGGATAAATTTAAATCTTTTAAAACTTCTTCTGTTGTTTTATTTCTTTTGAATTTAAAGCAAAGAATTTATTTATTTCATCCCATTGTTGATATGCTTTCATTCCTTGACTGTATAGTTGATTTGGAACACCTTCTATTGTCATTTCTACTTTTGTTATGTTAGGATTATAATAAGTTTCGGTACTTGTTCTTTCAGGATCTTCGAACAACATTAGAATTCCTTTCATACTTCTAGCTGGAACATTTAAATTGATATTCCACAATGTATCAGATTTGTTTTGGTTATTTTTCTATGTCTTAGTATTCTATCGTACAAAATAACCATCTTACCATTAACTTGTTGTCTTATCTGTCTTGCTAATTCTGCATCAGTAACCATATCAAATTCTAAACAAATGTTTTTGATTGTATAACTTGCAGATGTATCTGTTGATTTAATAACATTGCTATAATTATTAAATGTAAGTTCATATTCAAGTCTATCACCAAGACCTGCTTGATAAAAAGGCATATGAGTTTCTAATAGTTCAAAATCAAGTGGGATACAAAATCTTGCACCATATGCAGTTGCAATTGCTTCATCACCTATGTTTGATGATTTATCATCCGCACCAACTCTGTGTTTTAACATGTTTGCTTCACCAATTCCTTGGTATGCCATATTTAAACGTTCAGATGTAGATTTCCATAAATCAACATAACAATGATAAATATCACTATCATCAATTGACATAATTTCATTTCCACTTATACGAATTGTTGTTTTTTTAACTATTGTTCTTCCTATGTTTTGATATATAGTTGCATTGTCGTCTGTAGATGTGAGTTCTATTTCAAATGCCAATCTGGTTGTTCCAGGAACAATAACATCATTATTGCTTAGATTGGGAATCTCACTAATAGCTGTTGATTTTGATCAATAGTTGAAGGATTATTTGTTATTGATACACTTTGACGAATACCTTTCACACCACGGGGTTCTCTTATTTTTCTGTAAGGATTTAATTTGTTTCCGTATGCTGACATTTTTAAGGATTAAATTTGTTAAAAATAATTCAATTACCACTGATACTAGAGTATTGATACATAAAGGATTATTAGTCATACTAATAAAACTTATGAAATCTCCAGCCTTAACTTCAAAAGGTGTATAAAAGTTATTAAAACCGTGTGTAACACCTTATCCAAACTCATTTTGTAACTAGTTGACTTATCATTAACCATCATCTTAATGGTTATAATATCTGAGCTTGTTCTTAAACTTACTAAACTAATACCCAATATTTGTCCTGGAAAGTTCATTAAATAATAACCACCACCATAACCAAAATTAAACTTTTGATTTCCATGTATTGGACCATCAATTCCAGCATATATACTTATTATTTTTCTGTCTGGTTTATTTTTAATATTATCAACTATATTTTCAACATTTAAAACTCTGATGCTTAGGGCAGCGACACTCCGATGTAAATTTTATCCTTAGTATCCATTGTTTGAAGCTCACTCTTCATATTTAATATTTCCTTTTTATTTCCGATGTATCTACGTTTTTTTTTGACACCAAGTATGCTCATTTTATTAAATAAATTATATAACTTCTAAAACACAATTAATTGGTAAATGATTAATTATCTTGTTATTATTTTCATCTCTTATTTCTAATTTCAATTCTGTTATAACATCATTTACTAAACACTTATATTCTGGATGCTCAAATCTCGCTGTTATAACTTCACCAAACTCTTTATTCTCGACTGGAATAACAGCCAATAATGTACTTGGCTTACCATCAAGATAATTATGAGAAGTGCTAACTTGTTCCAAATGGATATATAATGATTTATGGGTAGCAAAATCCACAAATTTGTTTCCATAATGTAATTCATTAGGTTCAAATTTACGTTTATTATTAAATCCTAACATATTTTCAAATCTTCATTTATCCTTAACTCAATAGGAGTGTTTAATGACGCAATACCATTTGTTTCATTTACGGATAATACAATATCTTTTTTAAATTCATCCGCTATTTGTTGGAAACTATAATAACCATCTTTAATCCTATGAACTCTTTCTCCTGTTGGTCTTATAACTCCATCATAAACATTATACCAACCTACACTATATCTTATAGATTTTAAACCAATACGTTTATTTCCATCTCTGTTATCAATGTATTGTTCTAAGTTTATTGTATTATCAATATTTGAAATAGTATGAAACATTTTTAATATAAAAAATGATAACAAAAGAATTTAAATATAATCCTAATGTTTCATATAATTCAGGTATTAAATATTCTGAAAAGATATAAATCTTGTCGATCAAATAATATTTGTAAATCAAAAGAAAACTTTAAAACAGCTTTTCCCGATATATTTCAAAATATCAAAACCCATCATTACACACCAACGAACCATGGAATACATGGATTCATTCTTCGTTTGATTGGTGGCAATGTCAGTTAAACTTTGCAGTCTGGTGTGCAAGTACAGGATGTGGTGTTTCTTATAATGATCATATACAAAATACTTCAAATCTTACTAAATCACTTTATACATTTCACTTATATTATTGCATTGTCAGAATTTTAAAGAACTTAAATCACCTTTACCAACAGATTCTTCTTTCTGTTATTACAAAACCCATATGACAAAGCTGCATATCAAAATTATGCAATGAATTTGATGTTTCTCCAAATACAGATTGGAGACAAAAGTAGAATCATCATCTAAAGGATTAGGAACTTTTCTGAATATTATAAACCAAGTGGTGAATACAGATATCATCATTCAGGGATGGTCCCTTCTTTAATATTCATGATACAATTCGTCATACAAAAGATATAAGTATGGCTTGGACAACATTTATATTAGATAAATCAGAGGGTTTTACAAAAGCAGGTATTGAACGTATCAATGAAAGTATTAGAATGTTTGTATGGGCATTATTAGGGCACAATCTCAAACAAGGGTAGAAATATTAAAAGTAGGAACAGGATTTGATGCACAAAACAATTCTTAGCAAATGTACAAGATGTAATAAATAGTCCTATCGATTTACCCACCCAGATATCGAATTATGAAAATGTTTTAAAATACGCAAGAAGTAAAGTTGATTATGCTTATGGACTTGGTTTATATATGTCTCCCAGTGATATGGTATTACAAATTGGAAGTATTGTTGGTTATAATAATAAAATTATAATTGCAACAGAAAATCAAACACTCGGTTTAAATGATGATTTAAATAATAAAATTTTGATTTTACCGGTCTCGATCCTGTCGATTTCCAACCGATTCAACAATCTCAATCAGAACCAAAAAAATCAGAACCAGTTCAAATAGAACCAACACAAAAAAATGAATATGACGAACACGAAGATAATAAAAAAGCAATAATATTTGGAAGTATTGTATTAGGTATTACAGCACTTATTATTTATAAAATTTATTAATTTATTTTTAAATATTCCTAGCAGCAGCATACAATAAACCAACAACCAAAACAAGAAAAGCCCATAAGTTGTTTGCAAACCAATTTACTACGTCTTTGTTACAGACAATAACCAAGATACAATAGAACCTATAATACCTGGTAATGCAGCTGCTAATTTTCCTGCAAGAAAAGATAATAGTTTTCCAAGATTTTTAATTGTTTTTTTATCCAGTCTTGTACACCACCTTTTGATGGTGGAGGAGGAGGAGGAGGAGAAGGAGAAGGAGAAAAAGTAGTTCCACCAGTAAATGCCTCAACAATAACACCAATAACCATTCCAAAAGCAGTTAAAATACTAACTATTGTAATTCCTTGTTCTCTGAATAATGTTCTTATTCTTTCACCTAATGTTGTGTCTTCTTTTAATACTTTGCGTATTGTTTCTTTAATTTTGTTTACTTGACTACGTAGTTTTCTTTATTAATATTAATTATTTCTAGTCTTGCACTTCTCTCAGATTCCAACTCTCTTATTCGACTACTTATTCTATTTATTTGAAATTCATCATTGTCTTCTTTAGCTTGTTCTAATTTGGCGTTTTCTTTTGCTAAGTCTTTATTTGTTTCATTCAGTTTTGCTAATTCATTTGCAATCTCTTCTTTACTGATGTCATTGCACTGATTATACCATCCATCTCTTTTGTCATATCTGTTTGTGTTTCCATTTCTTTGTAAGATACTCCTGCTTCTACAAAAGAAGTTTCTATTTCTTTCACAGATGTTTCGGTATTACTTGCTGTTTCTAATAATTCTTCTCCTTCTTGTTGTGTAGATATTTCTTGTAATGGAATTTCTATATTATTGGGTTCACAAATTGGTAATTCATTTAACATTCTCTGAAACTCTGCTCTACTTTTTATTGTTCTTTCAGATATTTTATAATCGTCTACACCTAAAACATCTCTAATAAAATTAACACCGTATTTTATTTGAAGAGTGCTAAATTTATAAAATTTTAATACTCCTTTTGATAATATGTTAATGCAATTTCCTACCATATTCATCTCTTACATACAATATTGTTCTTCCATTAAAATTTTCTTTTCTTCTTTGGTAAAAAATTTTGTAATTTTGTTTGAATATAATTCATTATTTTTGTTATAAAATCTTTTATAATTTTTTAATAATTTCTTTTCGCGAATTTTAGTGTCATTGTATGATAAATCTCTTAATACCTCAATTTCCTTATTTATATTATTTTGAAACTCTTCATCATCTTGAAAAGACGTTTCTTCTTCTTCTTCTTCATCATAATCATTATTTTTAAACTCAGGATTATCAAACTCATAACCTCCTTCAGCCATTTTATTCATCTAAAATATTAGATAATAAACAATAAAAGAACCTGTTAAAAACAACTTAAGATAAAAATAATTAAATTTTTATTTAACATTATTTTACATTTTTACTAATTTTTCTTTTGTTTCTTCATCCATTTATTTAATTAAAATTGATTCATAGTTTGGTGGATTTCCGTTATCAACTAAAATTCGTATAACGATTTTATTAAAGAAAATCAAAGATTTTCCATTTTTTTTTAATTCGTTTTTACTCTATTTTCTGTTTCCTCAATTAGTTTTTTCTTTCATCATCTGGTAAACTTTTTAAAATTACTTTTTTTATTTTTTTCATCTCATTAAATTTTCTAATTCATCTAAAATAAGTTTAAATTCATCTGCACTTATCTGTCCGTCAGTTAAAGATTTTGATATTAAATCTTTTATGCTGTTTAACTTGCATTCTGCCATTGTTTTAATTTCATAATGTTTTTTGATTTTGTTGTCAACTTTCTTCTAATTA
Organism: Mytilus coruscus; assembly: GCA_017311375.1. Lineage (NCBI taxonomy): Eukaryota > Metazoa > Mollusca > Bivalvia > Mytilida > Mytilidae > Mytilus > Mytilus coruscus. Next base: position 16,365,324 of record CM029606.1, on the reverse strand, counting down.
ATTTAACTAGACCTCCTAAACTTCCACATACAACAGCTGCAATTTGTATGGGAAGAAAGATAGGAAAAGCAATTCCTATACCAGCTAAAACAACAGATGTCGAAATTAAACTTGTATCAACACCATCAGTAACATTAACTCCGCGTTTATATTTTTGTATAGTGATTTTCGTTTATCTCTCTCATTTATTAATGTTTTTCTATTTCTGTTATTTTTGTAGTCTATAATTTTGTCCATCTTCTGTAGGTAATTCTGGATATAATGGTTTATCCATTGATAAATCGGGAGCTGTAGGTTGTTTCATTTTAAAGTAAAATTGATTTTTTTTCTCCAAAATCCAACAGAATTTTTTGCGGTGTGTTCTCCCGACCTTTTTTATTTTTGTTTTTTAAAATTTTTTTTGTTGTTTTTTTTTTTTGGTGTTTTTAATAACGTTTTTTTATAAAAAGTACAAGTACTATACTACTCCCTTAGGGGAAAAATGAGTTTATAAAAACCCAGGATTAAGGTTTTGGTGTGCTCTTTACAAAAAATGTTTTCTTTTTTATATGGGGTATAAATGAAAAGTGTGTTTTTTCTTCTTAATTTTGAAGTTAAAATCACACAAAATGTTGGTAAAATTTTTATTTTGGATGTAAAAGGGTTTTTTTTTAAAATGGGGGTCAAAATTGAAGATAATTTTTTTTTTTGGAGGGGGTATAGGTGTGTGATATTGTGTAATATGATAACAAATCAAAATTATATATATACATATTGTGGTATGTCATATTATCATAAAAACCATAAACGTAAAGCAAGACATAAGGAATGCTTTAATTGTAAAAAGGAAGGACATTTAGAAAGAGCCTGTTTTACTTAATCTTAAAGAAAATTGGTAAAAAATGAAAGTTTTAAAAATAGGCAGAAACCACAAAAGAAGAAGAGAGAAAATATTTATATAAATCTAATGACTAATATTGAAGGAAATAAAGTAAATGTTGACATATTAGGGATTTAAACAAAAGGCTTAGTTGATACAGGCGCTGCTGTGTCTTGTATTTCAAGTTCTTTATTTAATGCATTAGATAAAACAAAAATAAAAGTAAACTTGTCGAAGATACACAAGGTATATGGTGTAGGCGGTGAAGGAATTTCTGTTAAAGGACAGGTAAAACTTCCACTAAAATTTGATAAAGAGCCAGTTATTTACCAAAATTTTTACATAATTGATAAAATTCAATACTGTTTAATAATTTGGAATGACTTTTTGGAATATAATAAAGCTACCATTGACTATCCTACTAAAACTTTAAACTTGTATGATGGAGTTGCACAGATCGCACTTATGAGTACTAAACAAAACAAAGCTAAAACTCAAAAATACATTGAGCTTCCAGCTAGGTATATAAGCATTATTCCTGTTAAAATTCCTAAACAATATGTAGGAAAGCAAATAGTACTTGAACCAAGCCAAACTTTACAAAATAAAAGCATTGTAGGTGCTGCTTGTCTAGTGTCGCCTTCAAACCAACAAGCAGTAATGCAAGTTATAAACCCAAATGATAATAAAGTGGTGCTAAACAGAAATGAAATTGTAGCTTTAATATCAGAAATACAACCGAACTCTATTCAAAATTGGACTGATTAAACTAAAAAAATTCATATAAATAACATTGAAAAGGGTTATAAAAAGCAAAAACAAAAAACATTGACCTCTCTGAATCAGACTTGTTGGTTTTCCTGTTTGGATGGTTTTACACTAGTCATTTTTGGGGCCCTTTATAGCTTGCTGTTCGGTGTGAGCCAAGGCTCCGTGTTGAAGGCCGTACTCTGACCTATAATGGTTTACTTTTACAAATTGTGACTTGGATGGAGAGTTTTCTCATTGGCACTCATACCACATCTTCTTATATCTATTAACAAATGAGCAAAAGCAAAAATTAAGATATTTCGTTGATAAAAATAGGAATGTGTTTGCAACTGAATTTGGGATGCCAGATGTACACATTCATGAAATTGACACTGGGAACAACCCTCCTATAAGTTTACCCCCTCATAGAGCTGCACCCAATATCAGGACAGAGATTGAAAGACAAGTTGAAGAGATGTTGAAGTACAAAATTGAGCCTTCTAATTATATTTGGCATAGCCCCGTTTGTCTCACTCGTAAGAAAGACAACAGTTGGCGATTTTGCGTTGATTATAAAACAATTAAAGCTTTTACTTCCCCTATGCATTCTACGCTTGGGAACATGTATGATGTCTATGATACTACGGGAGAAATGCAACCACAGATAATTAGTTCTATTGATTTATGTTTATCTTTTTAGCAGGTGCCAAACAAAAAGCAGCATGTATTACTCATTCTGGAATCTATGAATGGAATAGAATGCCTTACGGTCTACGTAATAGCAGTATAGCTTTTTCTCAGGTCATGTCACAAATATTAAGAGGATTGCACTGGAAATATGTGCTTGCATATATATTGATGATATTTTGATTTTTAGTAAAACATTTGAAGAGCATCTGCAACGTCTTGACGAAGTGTTTACGAGATTACGAAAAGCAAATTTTACCTTAAATTTTCTAAAATATATAAAATCATTAGATTGTATGCGTTTTTTTGCAGAACATGGATAGATTAGCTACCATTTAATTGAATAAAAATTATATTCAGTAATATTTCGTTTGTTTATTGCTAAATATTAACGATCATTCGTAAAATCACCCATAATTAACAAAATCAAGAGATAAAAGATGGTAGTTTTATAATGGGTAGTTTTATAATTTCATTCTACCCTTATTTCTCATCAATATCGTTAGTGTGAATACCGAAAAGTACTCACAGTTTTTACACGCATGAAATTCATGAAATTATTTTTCTTTTGATTTGTTCGTGCTTGCTTACACAAATAACATTAAATGTTACCGCCTGGTATCGATGGTAACTGTAAGTACAAAACAGTATGAAGGAAAGCAGCGATGAGGACCTTTAGGCATGCAAAATCCTGTTTTCTTGGGGGGACATCGGTTTTATTTTCAATTATATGGTTTATTTTCTGCATATATTGGGCAAATTCCCCTGAATTTGTTTCACTAACTGGGACAAAATCAAGACCTACTCCGTGGAATTCGACTTCTATATAATATAATCATTATACTTAAACCGTATTCAATTATTTTTTGTATTTCCTTATATATTCAGTGATATATTGCTGTAAACGAAAATATTGCAAATTCTGCATAGAAGGAAGACTTTAACCTGAATAAATTATTGTGTATCTGAAAGAAATTTATGTTATAACATTCTAATATAATATAGGTTTTGGTTAAGAAATTCCTTCTAGTCAGTTTTGGATAATTGCTCAATTTTTTCTAAAACCTAGCAAGAATGTCATCTTTCGGCGTGATAACTTTCAAGCGAAATATTAGGAAATACGCAAAGATGTTGATAATACCTTACATTAAACATATGAATCTAATAATGTGTGTTTTAGTAAAACATTGAAGGACTTTTAAAAAATGTCCCTGTTTTGATATGAATTCATGGAAAATGATCAAACCCCCTTTTTTATTGTTGTATAAGGGAAGTGATAAAAAAGTTAATTTTAAATCGAAATTAAAAAAAATCTTTATCATGTATAGTTAAAGTTAAAAAAAATATATTGTTGTCTCTAGAAAATAAACATATTGCCTGAATGCTCGGTGCCTTAGAGATGGCATAAATCTGTTTGATAAATATGATGACGTGGATTTATTTTTTAATTAAGATTTTACTAGCATTTATTAAGCTGGATGGTTTACTACAAGATAATGTTGAGTTTTCATTCAGCGACTCCTCTCATGATTGAAGTTTTGTTTGCTATACAAGAAAGTGCAAGTGGATAACTCGAAATCTTTTGATATTCTACATTTATCACGCCATGCATAAGTTGTCCCACTTCTTTTGGATCTCTTAAGAATCTCTCCTCATGGAATTTTCTCTACTTATTATATTGTTATATATATTTGTTATTTCTTTTCACCCCTAAGGGTGAGTGGCGACTAAAAATACGGTCTATATCCGACCGGTAGTAAAACCCTTATTGCCAAAGCGGGATGTTCGTTTGGCTGTAAGGAATGTATAAGTACAAAACCACGTCCGGTCAGAATGGGGACGTTAAATTCGATGCCTCGTGTAGAGAGCGAGCCACACACTCTGCACGTTAAGAACACCTACAACAACTTTTTAGCGTCCGTATGTGAGCTGTTGCAAGAGAGAATGTCTGTCCCTATCAAATATACATTCATTTTCTAACGGTAGTTCAAATTTCCTTAACCGGAAAACGTCTATTACAAGATCCACCTATTTTATCTATTGGCAATTTGTTCTCGTCCTGAATATGCATGACATATTTGCCTTTAAGCAAACATCGATAAAACTTTCCTTTCAATCCCCTTTCATCTCACCTTTAGTAACAGTAGGGGGAAATTTTGCATTATAAATATTTTTTTCTTCCCACGTTCGCCCATCAAAACAACCTTGTTCTCTTATGCGCCAATTTGTTTGGTTTTTTGTTGGTTACGTATTTGTTAATTGTTTTAAACACCAACATCAATTTAACCCCAGTTCTTTATACAAATATGTATTGTTCAATCAATGTAAATAATCAGAACAAACTTTTGCACGGATGAGTACATGCGATGAGCTAACATATATCATACGACAATTAGGGAAAGGTTCCGATTTAAGTATTCCTTAGTTAAGTGATGACTTAAGTAATTTTATTCATTCGACTTTTACTTAACTAAGGAAATTCTTAGTGAAATCTAAGTTTAAGGACCCTTAAATTAAGATGTGTTATGCATACGGGCCCTGATTTATATTACACCTTCTTTAATTTCCACCAATCGAAATTAAAAAAGGGCAGGTGCTATTTTTCAACCAAACACTTGTGCCTGTTGGGATATCTCTGACGGTAAATAATATTAAATCAGTTGTGCCTGTTGAGATATCTTTGACGGTAAGTATCATTAAATTAACTCCGTTTTTTTTTTTTTGTCATGGGGAGGTTTTGAGCTTATTATTCTGTATAGGCATCTTTCTATTACAAAAGACTGTATGTTGACTCTTAATGTTTTGATATGTCTGTGACGTTGGGTTGTGGTCGTATTAATGTATACCTTTATCTCCTTTTATTCAAAACCAAAGGACCGCCTCGGTGGTTTCGTGGTAGCGTGTTCGCTTGAGTGCGGGAGGTCGTGGATTCGAACCCCGGCCGGGTCAAACCAAAGACATTAAAATTGGTATTTGCTGCTTCTCCGCTAAGCACGCGGCATTAAGGAGTAAGAGCAAAGACTGGTCGGCTTGGAGTCAGAATAATGTGTCCGGGTAAGGTGACATGTCTTCCTGCGGACTGTTACCTTGTGAACTAGTACGTTAAGAATCTGGTTCAGCATGTTGGTCTAGTACAAAGCAGGGCGAATATTCATATTACATTAACATGTTCTCTTCCTAAATATGCATATTAATTTGCCGCTGGTCGTTAAGCATCCATCCATCATCATCATTAAAACCAAAGGATTGACTCGGGTATAGAAGTTTTGACATCTCTGGAATTCTCCCGTCCGACAGTATACACTTGCTAAAGGGGTGTGTCCGTTTGGCTGTTAGAATGTATAAATACGCAGCTTCGTCCGGTCGAAATAGAAATGTCGTATATCCGATGCCTGATGTAATGAGAGTTTCACGCTATCTATACGTTAAAGAACCATTTGAATAACTCTTTGAGGGGGAAATACGATCTACGCACAAGTTAAATTATTGAAATCTCTAAACAACAACAAAGGTCAGTTAAATCTTCAAATAAGTCGCATGGCTGATTTTGCGCCTTTTGCAAGGACAATTGTAGATGGAAAAAAAACCGATCAGTAAGACAATATTTTTTTAAATAAAAAAAACCGGCTATAATAAGTTGAATCCTTATACATGTTATATAAATTGTTGCCAACATTTTCTTATCCGTTTTTGCTTTTATGACAACTATACCAGATATTAAACAAACTTGAAACAGCAAATTTGTCACCTAGACGAGACTGCCGTCGTTGTACGCTTCAATATATGAGTTATTGCCGCCCAAAATGAAGCATTTTTCTCTGTTCTACTCTCCTCTTCCTAGTTTGGCTGGATAGGATACAATGTAGCCCCTAATAGGGATTACGTTATTTAATGTTAAAAATAATAAATGCAAGGAGAAAAATGAGGAAAGAAATGCTAAAATTTACGCTTAAAAAATCAAATATAAATAAAAATCAAATATATTAAAATTGGAAAACTGTTTGAGACAATTATCAACTGAAGACTACTTCTTATACATCACTAAATGAAGAAGATTAATTGATCGCTCCTTTAATGTCCAGTGGGAAATATGTCATGCATATTCAGGACGAGATGCAAAGTTGATCGACTTGTAGCAAATGATATATTAAGAGTTTTATAGTGACACTTTAATAAGATAGAGCGTTGGCTAGATGTAAAACGTATGCCGTACTAGAATAAAGTTGAAATAATGATCAAAATCGTAAGTAAAGCTACTACCCCCCCCCCCTTTTTTTCTCCACGGTAGACTAATGCCAATAACAGCCATTATAAGTAAATGAGATATGAACTTATTTTGTAAATAAATTCATATTGCAGCCAACATTTCCCGGTTTCGGAGAGGTTTGTATCTCCATTAAAATACCGTCTGATTATTGACCGGAGATATTAAATCAACCAAAAGCACTTTTATTCTCTGAAATTGCAAGTTATGGTATTTCGCTGGCTTTTTTTCCCGATCCTATTTTGGACCCCCTGATTCTAAGAGGGCGTGTCTAATTAGTCATTTAGTCCCGAGATAAGTAAACAAAAGAGATTATTTATGAAATGAAATCGTCCCAGTTATCTTAGATAATTCTTTTGCATTGAATAACAATGAAAAATGCACGAATAGGTTTGCAATTTGACTAAAAGATATTAAATTCGTAAAAGTTTATGCTCCTGGTTTTGAGTGCTCCTATTTGGCGGTAATTGATTTCTTAGTTTTATAAATGTTTACATTTTGTACCCGATTTATATAAGTGTAACTAGCATTATTCAAAATCATATGTACCTGCAGGTATTTCATCACTTCTTTATACCGCCCCCTTTTTCCTGCTGCTGCTAGATCATACGGAGTCTCGTCCTGAAAATCAGACATATCATGATATTGCTTTTCTTCTGTTAATTACAAAGAAGACTTTTGTAGCACATATTTTACAATTTGTAAGACAAGTTACGACTGACAGGTGTTTTTTTCTATTATGAAAATACTCAGCTCCGGTTAAGGTAACTACATACAGAAAAGCTGTCAGTACATGAAGAGTCTGAGGAGATAATAATGGGCAACTTACTCATTCTATGTCGTTCCGGTTGAAAATTGACCAACCAAAAAGGTGGGGCAAACTTGTGTCATATATTTTACTTGTATACAAAGGTGTCAATCGATTTTTTTCTCTGAATTTAGCTTGATATCATTATACATCTGTGATTTTTGTCCGTAGGTGGATTTCGATGAGGCACCTGTTTTAATGCGTGCAAGTATTGTGACAAATATTCCATACATCGTGAAAGGGAAAGTGCCCTTGTTCATGGGATAAAAAAGGCAGTGGCTATTTTCCCTGCTCTGATTACAATATCTTAATTAAAGCCGGTAAAATAGCATATTTCTATAGCAATGGTTATTTTGCTGGCGCCGGCAATATAGTGAATTTGTTATTTTGCTGTTTTTAGCACTACGAAAATGTGCATTGTCAACATGAAAGAATCACATTATTACTCATATAGTTATATAAGATAACAGTAACAATATTTGAAATACATATAATTGTTTAAAAACATTTAGCAGTCAAAGTGAAAATTAGAATTAGTAAAAAGAAATAGAAATAAAAATATTGAACATTATTTGTAGCAATGAAATCATATAAAAACATGCAGCTGAAATTACTTCTAAAATCTGTCAAAATCTAATGCTACATGCATGACATGTATGAATAAGAATAAAATTTCAGATATTTTAACTGTATGCTGTACAATAATAAAGGTTAATTCTCATTGCATATAAATTTGATAAAACATTATTTAACACGTAACTAAATCAATCACATAGCTTCAAAATCTAAAATGTTTCAATTAAATTTGCTTTTGAAATAATAGTCAGTTCTTTGAATTGCATATCTGTAAACAAAATCGATTTTTTACTGGCAATATTGGCTTCCGCTTACGTAGACCCAGCAAAATAGCCACTGCAATGAACAAACTTAAAACTTGACACCATAAAAATCTATTATAGTTTGTACAAAAACGGCATAAATGGAAAACAAAGCACTTTTCAATGGCAATAACTCCTCTCAAGGGTCAATCGATGATATCAACTGTGTTGGCTTATTTGTTGATTTATATTATTTTGCAATTTTGTGTTGCTCTATCTATCTTTGTTTCTGCCGAATCAGGAAACGGCCGAAAATTGTCATTTTGGGGAAATTAGCTGATTAATCCTAAAAGGCATCAGATGACAATTTTGACCATGTTGACTTATTTGTAGATCTTACTGTGCTTAACATCTATGCTATTTATAATTTTTCTCTCTATCTATAATGGTTTCTGCCAAAAATGACAAATAGATTATGATTTTGCTTTTACAATTTCTTTCTATCTATCAAAATATCTACTAAAAACAAAACAAAATATAACAAATATAGTCTTTCAAGAGCAATAACTCTTATAAGGGGTCAATTGACTATTTGTATTTTGAGAGTAAGATATTTGGTTGTCTCTGAGAATGATAGTTGATTTAGAAGTTTCTTTGCTGTTTGATTTGTTGAACCCAGATTTCTGCATTGCTGTAAAGTCAGATATCTGTATATGTCTATTTTTGGTTATTTTGTGTTGTGGATTGCTATATTGACATATGCCTGTCATCTTCATTTCATATTAAACAACTACACTGTATTGAAATCATTTTTTTCCTTATTAAATGCAATATTTGCATTTACTTTCAAATCCTGAAATCAATACCTGACCAAGTGAATTAAATAGAAGGTTTTTTTTCGTTCATTAACTATAACTCAAGAAACGAAACAACGTTCAGATTCTTTTTTACACTTTTCTATAGCATTTAAGAAGTCTTTAAATATTTTAAAGCTATGAAAAAGCCCCATCCGTCATCATTTGGTCTTTGTAATTTTTGTTTGCCAGTTTTTTTTAAATGTGTAAATGCATCCTTATGTCCATGATGTCTACATTAGAGTTGAAGGGTTGGGGGTCTTTTTAACTGTTTTCTTTTTATTCTTTGGACAAATTATTCTCAATTCTTTAGATTTTAGCACCGCATTCTGCTCTATTCTATATAGCTTAACACCCCGTCATTATCTATTCTTTATATTTTTGCACCCCATTATTATTATTTTGTATTCCTTCATTTTTTTGGCCCATTACTCTCCATTCTCAATGGTTTTTTTTTCTTCCATTCTTGATTTTCGATGTTTACCCCATCCACATCCCTTTATCTGTATATATTGTTATTTTACAGCATTTCATAGTTTTGAGTGTTATCATTGGTATTGTATAAATAAGGAAATAAATAGATTATGACAAAGATGATAGGTATCTCTGCAACTATTCCCACTACACAGCTTCAGTACAGAAACTTGAATTTGCAGTCTTTATAAGATCATCTTTTTCAAACTATTGCACTAAATATTTTCAATCGCAACAATATGAAATGATAAGCAATTTTTATTTCCCCTTTATTTGATCCATAGAAATATTGTCTAGTAGTGTTTATTTCTGTATCTAAAATATTTTTCGTCCACCATAGATTTTAACTGTCGTATATAAAAACTCGATAAATGTCAATGAATGGCTTATACTATTTTTATACTATCAAATAACTTTGTTTTCATTGTGACATGACAACAGATTGGTGGGTAAGTCCCGTTTGACAGTTTGTTTGTTTATAATGGTTATAATGATAGCAAGTACGAGTTTGCCAGGTCTACACTAATTTTCATCAATAACAGCTTCCAATTGCTTTTGAGCATTTCCATATGCTCAAGTCAATGGGTGTTTCGGATAAGCGAGATTTCTGAAATAAGAATGTTGGAAGGCAACACTTTTTTTTTAAGATGAACTCAATACAATAATGTATTTAGACCTATTTCTTTTTTTTATAAAACATTATTTGTTAAAATTGCAGTAGTTATTTAATTATCTTAGTTTGGACAAGAAGAATAAATAATTGAATGGAGAGAAACTAATGTTATCCGAATTTGGATAGAATATATAATACACATTATCAAGGAATAATAACTGTTCTTATCCAAATTCGGATAAGAAGAATACATGACCTACCGCACAGAGTTAAGTATGCAATGTGACGATCCTTATCCAAATTCGGATAAGTATATCTATATTCAATATTAAGTCGTCTTTGCGTTATCCGAATTCGGATAAGAAGAAAACAAATTGTACATAGGAGAACTTTTATGATTTTCTTTTCCGAATTAAAGGTACCAAAAAAAGGTGTATATCAAGCAGCCTTATTATTAAAGACTAGAGTATACATTAATTTTCTTATCCTAATTACTTAATAAGTTAAAGTGATTGATGATTTATTGTTGTTTGTTTTACGTCCAGTGGGAAATATTTCATGTACATACAAATTTGAAAGCAAATTATTGACGGCACATTGGGTTCTACAAGTATTTCATTTGTCATTGGTTAAGGCGAGTATGTTAGACTGCATTAGAAAAATACCCTCCAACATGCCATCAAAAGGAACAATGAGGACCTCTACACTGATTGTTGCGTTTTTCAGTTTAAAAAGTTTTGGCAGTGCTATATTCTCACTATACATCAGAATTTATCGTTACACCAAATCGATGCGACTAGTTCGAATATGGTTAGCCACGGATGAAAGAAGTGAAGGAATGTTTTTTCTCTCACAGATCGTTTGTTGTTCTATTTTTCAAGGTTTTACATGTCATCATATGTAATGCTTTAAATTCATAGAAAAATATAACAAAAGAGAAACAAGATATTCCAAAATACTGCATTTTCACACAAAAGAAAATAATATATGAATATGCAAGTTTTTGTTGTATTTACTGATTCTAAGTAATCAGTTGGAAGAATGTATCTTGAATATTTAGATACGATTGTTCGTCTTCATTCACTCTATCATTTGATGACCTTTAACCGTGAATCTGCATCGTTTGCCAGTTAGTGTTTTACCAGTAAACAAATTATATATTTTGAAAGTCTTAATATGTTACCAAATAGATAATTAAACCCGTAACGTATAGTAAGAGATGCAGATCCAGGATTTGAAAGGGCGTTGCCCTACATAGAAAAAGTTTGGAGTTGAATAGGTAAAAAGTGTGGATGATGCAACAGTATATATATGAATCATCTCAAGAAGGTGGAGGTGATGCCCCATCCCTTAAATCCGCCTCTGAATGAAAAGAGTTCTTAAAGTAGATATGAGCACACTTTTTTCATTGAGTTTTGAATTTGCTTGTCTTTCTGCGTGTTTTCAAACATGACGATTCGACCGAATCTAGTATTGTAGTTAAGATAATCAGTACACACTTTATTTCTATGATTATATGTAAAAACTGTCAAAATTTCTGTAAAAAATGAAAATATTTAAGACCAAATCAAAACATGAAAAATTAGTTTATAATAGATAATTCTGTAACCTGACTGTTTTTGCTTTAATATGATAAATAGTATCGTCAAATAATTGATGCAGCTCGTTGTTATATACATTTGGCATCTGATTACTTTATGTCGTTGTATGTTGCTACTTAAATCTTGTTTACATATATATAATTTACAATTTACTTATATATAAAATTATATATATAAACAAACACTTTACCTTTTGTAAACGAAAAAATATATATGTTTAATTAATTTCCAAGTTAGACAAGAACAAGACTCGATCACAAACTTTTCCTGATTCATATACGCATGTACAGATAAAGTACTCTGACGTAGCTTTCCTTGTATTTCGGTGAACTAAGGTTGAATGACTTCTTGTATTTTGTTATCGTAACAGCCTCATCTGTTTAGTATTCATGCCAATCATTACGCTCTCGATTATGCTGCACCTTTACTAGAGTGAAAAGCGGAAAGGGTATACATAAAATTTATGCATATGGACAAATCCCTTAATTTAATTTAGTATTAGAATAAAAATCGAGAATTATTTTTAAAAAGATTTCAACAAAAGAAATCTGACTATTTCCGTAGCGAAGAGGTATTAAGTTTCATCCTTGTTCGTCTGTACGTCCGTATATACGCCCCAGAATTGGTTACTATTCTCTAACTTAAGTTTGCCTCAGCCAAATGTTATGAAACTTAAACGCCATGTTTATTACCACCAATCAATAATCAAGTGTGAATTTGGGTGGCGTCACTTTTACCGTTCTAGAGTTATGCATAAACAGCACAAATCAAACAACGATTTCTGGTTTAAATTAGTTGTGTTGCATCATTTCAATGCCTCCAATGTCTAAACACGCGGCTGTGTCTTTTTTGTGTTAGACATGAAGAGATAATTTTGTTAGGTTTGAGCTGACAAAAGTGCTAGCAGTTCGCAGTATCACTACATCCGGATGTTGACTTCGAGTTAGATTATAATATACTCGAGAGGGGGGGGGCACTTCCTATGTAATGAGTGGTAGGGATGAGCCGCTGGAATAGGTCACTATTTCATGCTCCATGATGTATGAAAAGGGTGAGAAATTCAGATTAAAAATATCACTACGTTGATGTTATCACTTGCTTGATTAAATCATAAGTATCTGAAACTATCAGGTGTCAGTATTTATTTTTGATGCGGTTAAAGCACAATCGTAAATGTATCTACCAACCAATTAATCTCTATTTATTCCAATGTAGTATTTCCACTGATGCTAGTTATAGATGCTATAAATATTGTCTGTTGAAATTTCTTCACAATGAAAGATATATAAAAGGGGCAAATAGAGGAAAGTGTTTACGAATTTATTGAAAAAGCAATGCATTGCAAGCCCCCCACCCCCCACCCCCACCCCCAAAAAAATAGTATCTCTATACTAATGTACCAGAGGTCTGTTTTGTTACTTGATATATGACAAAGTATATATTTTGATAAAGAAAATATATGAAAAGGGTGGGGTACTTGATGTCTCAGCTGCTCACCCCTACAGATACAGTTAAGTCTGCCTTATATCTTGACTTACATTTAAAGATTAAAATTGCAGGTGGGTTGGCAACAATACTTTACGACAAAGAGATGATTTCAGGCTCCCAATTGTGGACTTTCCATTTCTAGGTAACAAATTCCATCGGCTGATATATTTCTAGTCGTAACGTACCACAGGTCCGTTCTCCTGTTCCCCGAATGTGACCTACCGATCTAGACTTATCACCGGTTGTGTTCTTACATGAGCCATACGACTGGTGCCACATTGTAGCATGATCTACTAACCCTTCCGGGGCACCTGAGATCACCCCTGTTTTTTTTTTTTTTTGGTAGGGTTTGTGTTGCTCAGTGTTAAGTTTTCTATGTCGTGTTTTTTTTATATTATAACTGTTGTTTGTCTTTGTCTTTTTTGCCATGGCTTTGTTGGTTTATTTTCCACTTATGAGTTTTGATGTCTCTTTGGTATTCTTCGCTTCTCCTTTACAAGGCATGTGTGTTTAGGGCTATGAATTGACTATGCCTTTATATTAAAACAATTTAAAAGATACTTAAAATGAGAAAACAAACTAATTGCCTTTTATAGCAAACTATACGGTATGAGTTTTTCATTGTTGAAGGCCGTTCGATGGTCTCTAAATACTTACATCCACTTCATTTTAACCGTTGTGGATAGTTGTCTCATTGGCAATCATACCACATCTCCCTTTTTTATTATGGTTACTTATTATCTTAAAACGGATCGAGGCCGGATGTGTCTCCAAGATAAACAAACGCCTTCTGATTTTGTATGCATCACCAGGCAGGCGAATCCGACTTGCTATGTGTCTAATTATTTTGCCTCTTAAGTAAAAACAGGTTTAAATATGACAAGCTACGGAAGCGTATGAGCGCCACATAATTGATTTTTACATCGGATGACCTTGGGGCATTCCGGTGTATTGTTACAGACATTTCTACCCATGTGACTTTCTTTTTGACTGATAACCGAACGCAAATAACATTCCTTATTGCTTATTATATATCAATTTCATCAATGAATATTCATGAAAATAATTTTTAGAACATAGATAAATGATATGAAAATGTTCTGTCGTGAGAAATATATATATATCAATAACAAATCAAGAATACCGAAAAATTGTGTTAACGCATGCGGAAGAATATTTCAAGAACTTTTGCGGGAAAATATGAATGCCTACTCAAATCCAATCTGTTAGAAAAATCCAATTAATACAGAAGAGTGTCCACCATGCACTTGCACTGCACTATTATTAGAATAGTAAAAAAGAATGATATACAAATGGATAAAAAATTATATATACAAATATTAATATAATATTTAACAACAAACTAGAGTATACTAATTTGTATCACTACAATATAATAGTTATTACTGTGAGGTTGAATACTCTGTCATTTATTCATCATCCACGCACGAACTTGTCTCTATATCTATGTACCTTAACCTCACTTTTTTCTGAGACAAGACTTTTGTGCTTGTGACCATCCACGAGAACTTGCGGTCATCCGATGTTTAGTACTTCATGTTATAACGGAATTTTGCGTTGTGCGTTATTATATAAAAAGAATATGTGGTATGATTGCCAATGAGAAAACTTTTCACAAGAGACCAAATGACACAGAAAGTAAAAGCTATAGGTCACCGTATGGCCTACAAAAATGAGCAAAGCCCATACCGCATAGTCGACTATAAAAAGCTCTGAAATGACAAATGTAAAACAATTCAAACGACCAAAGGTAATAACGCAAACATAGGAAGAAATATATAAAAAAATGTGCTGCGCTAATATACTTCCGTACAAGAACATATTGAAATACAAATATACGTTTAAAAAAATTAAAAAACGATGAGATGTGGTATGATTGCCAATACTAATTATAAATAGAGCTTTCTTACAATTTGACGAAAGGTACGTACGCTTGACGAATCATATGTTAGACTCGTTTTAGGGATCCTTTATTTTGACATATTTATGTAATCTTAATCGGAGCGTCATGGAACTTCGATGGTGTTTTATCTTAGTGTTTGCCTATTAACACTGTGTATCATCGCCACTGGAAATTGGGTACTAACGAAGCGGAGAGAAATGGAAAAAAAGTAAACAAGGTAAGAATTCATTCAATTTAAAGCATTTCTACTGATTTGACGAGGGTACCGATTAAGAAATTATTTTCTGATATATAATTCTTTGAATTATTAGGCCGATAAGTACAAAATTAAGACAAGATTTTGTGTTATACTCAAGAACTTGCCACTTAGTACCTGAAAATTTCGAGGTCGATCGTCCTCTGTCTCCCCATTGGCAAGATATTCAACTGTTTTTCATTATTTTTCCAGACACGTTTTTAGATTATTATAGCGTGGCATCATATTTACTGAAATTTGTTGTCAAAATGATGGTTTTTAAAGAATATAGACCATAAAAAATAAAGTCTAGGGTACGGCAACTTGCTCGTGTTGACAAATTTACTGTATGGCAACTTGTTTTAAACTGTATGGCAACTTGCTAATTTCAAAATATTTATTTGCCGTCTTTTTAAAGAAAATAAAGTATTAGGTTAAAATATTTAACTATGCATTTGATAAAAATACAATTCGCTTGACACCATTTAAGATGTATACACAATATTAGGCTTGAACACAGTCCTATTACATCTCTTACATACCTGATGTATACAATATAAATACGGCATATACAAAAGCTGGCAAATGCTGTAACTTTCGGAAAGGCATGTCATTGTTTTACTGACCTGTTGTTATGCCCCTGACGTAGCGTTAAATGTTACCCATGTCCGTCCGACCCGTCTGTCCCGTCCGTCCAGAAGGCCCCAAAAATTGGTTTCCGTTCTCTAACATTAGAATGCCTTAACCAAATGTTTTAAAACTTACACGAAATGCTTATCACCACAAAACACAGATCAAGTTATAAATTGGGTAGCGTCACTGTTACCGTTCTTGAGTTATGCCCTTTTATAAATGAAAAAAAGCTAAATCTGTCGTTTCTGTTCTCAGACTTTAGATTGCCTCAACCAAATGTTTTAACCATACAACATTAGTCAGCATTTGCATATAAGTGATGAACATTTCGGGGATGTGTTGTGGGTGGAGGGAAGGAAGGAGGTAAGGGCAGGAGAATTTTTCCGCATTGAATATTTAGAACCATTAAGTGAATGAATTCTCTTTCAACTTTCAGATAAAATGAAATATAAATGAATTATCATTCTCTGCAAAAAAAAAAAAAAAAATTGTATTGCTACACCACGGCACCATGTTAAGGGAGATTTGAGTGCTCACAAACATGTTTAACCCCGCCTCATTATATATGTGTCTGTCCCTGGTCAGGAACATGTAATATAACGGCTGTCGTAAGTTGCTGCCTGACATATTTGTTGATGATTTTGTCATAAATCAGGCAATTTTGATACGGTATGGGTTTTGTTCATTGTGAAGTGTATAGTGACCAATAGTTAGTCAAATCTATTTCATTTGGACTTTGTTTGAAAGTCCTCTCAGTGAAAACCATTCCACGTCTCCTTTTTCAATTAATGTTATTGTCTTATTTGTAAAGGCAGATACAGCTAATATATTAGAATAAAGAACATTAATTTTCTAAAAAACTTCATCTCTATATAGTAAGAAATGAACAAGCTCGGTGGCTAACACTGTTTGAATTTTTAAAAATATAAACCTTAGATTAATCATTTTGGAAAGAATGAAAGAAGAATCCGATACAAGGGATACAAATCCGGCTGTGGCTACGGCATAAACTATTTATATAAACTTTCTACTTGAGAATAAAGATGACCTTGTATGAAGTTTTTTTGGTTGTCATCTTAATATTATATACTTATTAATACAATTCACAAAAGCTAGCATCTTCCGACTTGTAAGTTTAAAGAATTATAATGAAATAACATCTAACAAGGACAGGTTGAAATATTTTTGAATCCTGATGGTGCAATCTCATAAATTCTTTTGGAAAAATCCACGTAAATTTAAATGTTGATTTGATAGCGTTCATTTATTCATTTGCCCTCGTAAACAGTTTTGTTAAAATACCGAAATCGGTAAATTCTTATGTGAAAGAATAAGTCGGGTACACCTTTTTACATTCAGGCGTGCTTAAGTTGCACTTTTTTCTTCTTATTAAGAAAAATGATTTTAATTTTAGCATCTATCTAAAGATTAGATTATTATCACACACACAAAAATAGGGCTAACTGTTGATTTTGAAACTCTATGAATTCACATTTATATTCAACCAAACAGATAGACCGAGATCCATACCTTTATAAGTTTCAAAACAGAGAAGGTGTGTTTGAAAACAAATAATCACGTACTGCTATATCTTTTAAGGCAAATGCAAGTCTTACTTGTATTAATTATATAATTTTAATTGGCACAATATCACATTAAAATTTACTGAGAAATATTATACATAGTAATCATGAAAATGTACTACTGTAACAATGAAAATTCGGACGAATACACTCCTTTTCATTACCCCTCCATCTACTCCTTTAAGTTTAGGCCAAACAGCCTTGCACCTGTCTTAAGTCAGGAATCTGATGTACAGTAGTTGTCGTCTGTTTATGTAGTTCATACGTGTCAGTTTCTCGTTTCTCGTTTTATATAGATTAGACCGTTGGTTTTCCCGTTTGAATGGTTTTACACTAGTAATTTTGGGGCCCTTTATAGCTTGCTGTTCGTTGTGAGCCAATGCTCCGTGTTGAAGGCCGTACCTTGAGCTATAATGGTTTACTTTTATAAATTGTTACTTGGATGGAGAGTTGTCTCATTGGCACTCATACCACTTCTTCCTATATCTATTAGCAACAGTCTTTTATTATTTTTCCCTGTAAATAAAGATTGATTGAATTTATTTAAACTGAAAAAGAATACAATCTTATTTTCAATAAGAAACAAGTAAATTAATTCGAAACACAATGCATGATTTATTTCTCCTAATTTTCAATGAAAACAAAGTATTTTCTTCACTTTTCTTTTAACAAATTATTCATTTCAGAAATTAAAAAAATAAACAATGTTGAAGACCGTACCTTGACCTATAATGGTTTACTTTTATAAATTGTGACTTGGATGGAGAGTTGTCTCATTGGCATTCATACCACATCTTCCTATATCTATTTAACCCAGCACATTCTTTATGTGTTTGTCCGAAGTCACGAGCCTGTAATTCGGTGGTTGTCGTTGGTTCATCTCTATCATATTTGTTGTTTTTCGTAAATTGTTTTGTTATGAGTTAGGCCGTTAGCTTTCTTGTTGAATCCTTCCACAATTTTCATGTCAGGGCTTTTATAGCCGACTATAAGGTACGATTTTTCGTTGTTGAAGGCCAAACGATAGCATATTATTGCTTACATACACTTTATTTGACCCTGGTGGATAGTTATCTTATTTGCAATCATACAACATCTCCACTGTTTATATTTAAAAAAAACAGCACCAACAAAGATGAATAGTCAGTTTTTTAATTGAACTTACAAAATTTCACCCTGACAACAAATAAGACAACAGTCGTTAGTATTATAACGATATATGAACGTATTTAGGATAATAAGGTTGAAAAAAAAAAACGTTTTTGTCTTTAAAAAAAAGTCAAATAGAGGTACGCAACGACGACTTCTGAACGAAATTAACGGCATATATTTTATAATATTTGATAAGTAGTTTATTTTGTATATTTGTAAGCCGGTAAAGCTTTGATACAGTCAAAATATCGTCACTTGATTATCTAAACAGTGATTAATTCCATTTTTAATTTACAACATATTGCAAGACGCCGTACAGACAAAAGTTGTTATTTTGCAATTCGCCATACAACGTCCTGCAATTCGCCGTACAATAAACAAACAATGTTTTGGTCAATATTCTTTAAAACATCTTTATGACAACAAATTTCAGTCAATATGATGTCACACTATCATAATCTAAAACGTGTCTGGTAAAATAAAGAAAAACAGTTGAATAACTTGCCAATGGGATGACAGAGGACAATCGACCTCGAAATTTTCAGGTACTAAGTGGCAAGCTTTGGAGTATATCATAAAATATTGTCCTAACTTTGTGCTTATCGGCCTAATAATTTAAAGAATTATATATCAGAAAATCATTTCTAAAGCGGTACCCTCGTCATATCAGTAGAAATGCTTTAAATTGAATGAATTCTTACCTTGTTTACTTTTTTTCCCATTTCTCTCCGCTTCGTTAGTACCCAATTTCCGGTGGCGATGATCCACAGTGATTAAGGACTAATACACTGCATGTAATGACACGTGTTAAACTGGATTTTCGTAAGACAAAGGAATTTCTTGACGTACGAAAGGTAAAATAATAATACCACCAGGGGAAGGAGATTTATAACTCTACAAAATTTCCTACATATAGGCTCGTCAGGGAAAAAATACCCCATAACCAAAGAAAGGTCCACAATTATTAGATAATTAAAACAAATAAACGACGTGTAAAAGAATGTTCTGATCAACTGAAGATAATAAATAGTATTATTAAAATCTGCGGAACACTAAGGCAACGACCATTAACTTTGAAATGGAGGTAGGGAGGAGGGAGGGGCTAAGTATTTGTTCCGTTTCACTTTTGCTTACTGCGATCGCAAGAGTCTCATTTTTTAAATATATAATAGTAGTATTTATAGAAAAAACTTCATCGCAAAATCTGTTTTCCCAGATTTAGTTCACACTACTTTTTCAAAACATTGCAGCATCCTTGTCTTGCAAATCACGATGATCCGCGTTGACAATTTGATGATGGCATACTCATTAAAAAATAAAAATAATTGTGAATCTTGTCATTAAATTTAGAGTATCATACTTAAATAATTTCATTAAAATGTTAATTTTGAAACCCATGCTTGAACAATTCCCGCGCAAATGTGTGTAATCGTGGTAAACAATAGTAACGTATCGGACATGAGTGTATTTTAAATTTTTTTCTTTAATTCAGATATCAAAAGCGTGTTTTATTTGCAATATGCTTAAATTTTTAAAGACAAGTTTAATTCAGAAAAGAATGTTGTTTTACCGGATAAAACATAGACCCTCAGCATTATCGTAGAAATGTGTTATACATGCTCCCTTTACGTTCGTTCGTACCTTTCGTCAAAATGTAAGAAAGCTCTTATGAGACAACTAACTATCCACTAGAGTCGTAAGGATGTGGTCAACAGAGTTAAGCAAAACCTATACAGTCTTGTCTGAGCACGCATTTATTTCACGGTCAAGAATAACACGTTGTCTGAAAATTCTTTTTTTTAATCTTAAACTTTTCAGGTAAAATATTACATCCATGTGTTACTGTACTATGTGATACAAAACAAGATTTAGTTTCTAATATAACATGATTTATTGAAATGGGTTTATTTTGGATTAAAACGTGTTTGTTTTTTTCCCACATAAAGTTATGTGTCGCCTTTCGTGTTTTTCATCTATTTAGTGCACATTATTTAAAAAAAAAGTTAAACCATTTTGACAGACATATTTCTTTTTTTCTTATGGTTTCCTTCTATTGATAATACAACGGATATTTTCTCAGAATTTGCCGTTAAATTGAATTTGATCGCTTTCACAATCCGATCGTAATACTTGACCGCTGTTACTTATTCTTTCTCGATCATTTGTGTCGATATACCGACCAATATAAGGAGAGCCGAAACGTGTCTGCATATTTATAGATCCAAAATTTTCCAAATATATATAAGTGTAGTAGCTTGTGTAAATACATACTAAATTATAGATATGAAACTGCTAATACTTCCAGTTGATGCCTTATGGATGGAGTAATTTAGTTCCTTTATTCCCCAAGCTTTCGCTGGTCATCACCCCAGTGAATATTTTGTTCAGTTTGCGGTCTTCAATATGATGGTGAGTCTAAGCAGCATTTCCACAAATGGACAACCCAAAACAAAATGTGTAAAATACTTATTTTAATAATGTATATTCTTTCTCGACTTTCTTCATATAATTTCAAGAGAGATTTGATTGTCATTATAAAAGAAAAGTCTCTTCCTTTTGTTTAAAAATTCAAACGAATTACTGGCAATATTATGCAAATATTAGCGATATCGAATTCTCGAGATCGGATTTATCCAACCGATACAAATTCTGCATAATCTGTCGACATGCATGTTCCTTGACATTGCACATGGTCATGTTTTTCTCCGACTGTTAATGACGTCTTTACACTAAATACATTTGATGTGTTATGATTGATATTTTAGTCTTAGATGCATGATTTTATTATTAGTTGTTATTGGCTTTGAACTAGATGTCAGTAACTGCGAGTTCTCTCAGATCTCTACTTCATGTTTTTTTGTTATGTTGTGGGAATGAGTTAAGCCCTTTTCAACTGATTTTTGTCGAGCCTGCGACTTTTGTCGCGAAAAGCTCGAAATAGGTATTATAGTGATCCGGCGGCGGCAGCGTTAGCTAACTTCTTAAAAGCTTTATATTTTAGAAGGTGGAAGACCTGGATGCTTCATACATTGTATTTAGATGCCTTATGTTACGAAGTTTCCGTCTGTTACATGTCCGTTGTCCCTGACCTCATTTTCATGGTTCAGTGACTACTGGAAAAAGTTAAGATTTTTTGTGATGTTAATTTCTCTCTTATTATGAGTAATAGGATAACTATATTTGGTTTGTGCGTATCTTGCAAGGTCCTCATGCTCGTCAGACAGTTTTCACTTGACCTCGACCTCATTTCATGGATCAGTGAACAAGGTTAAGATTGTTGGTCAAGTCAATATCTCAGATACTATACGCAATAGGTCTAGCATATTCGGTGTATGGAAGAACTGTAAGGTGTACATGTCCAATTGGCAGGTGTCATCTAACCTTGACCTCATTTTCATGGTTCAGTTGTTAATAGTTAAATTTTTGTGTTTTGGTCTGTTTTTCCTATACTGTATGCAATAGGTCTACTATATTTGGTGTATGGAATTATTTAAGGTGTACATGTCTAGCATGTAGTTCATTTCTCAGTGTTAAGTTTTGTGTTTTGGTCTGTTTTTCTTAAACTATAAGCAATTGGTCAACTAGATTTGTTGTATGGAAGGATTGTAAGCTGTACATATCTGCCTGGCATGGTTCATCTGACCTTGACCTCATTTTCATGGTTCATTGGTCAATGTTTAGTTTTCTTGGTTAAGTGTGTTTCTTAGAAACTATAAGCAATAGGTCAACTATATTTCAATGTCTCTTCAGTGATTCTCAAGGACAAAATAATTGAAATCCAAAGCTTATGAAAAGGATGAAGAGCTATAAACCAAAAAGGACAAAAAAGAATGCCAAAGTCGGGCAAGGAATCAGAGCTTTGCATGAGGGAGATACGTACATTCCTTAATTTAAAATTATTTCAAAAATTTTGTAACAGCAAATTTTAAAAACACAAAATCCGTATTTTCATGCCAGTACCGAAGTATTGGCTAAAGGGATAGTGATACCCTCGGGGACTATCAGTCCACCAGCAGAGGCATCGACCCAGTGAAAAGTCTTTTAGGGAGCAACCATTTAACAATTTTATTTATTTCTTCAAAGCTATCAATCAAATTATTTTGTTCAAAATTTAACACTTTAAAGTATGGAAATCAGGATTCAGAATATATATGTTTGTCCTCTGCTTGTTTTTCATCAGTTTGGGAATCAGAATATTATTTTATGAAAAAAAACATAACCCCCCCCCCTCCTTAAAGATAAATGATCGTTCCCTTAGTAAAGTAACATTCTTGAAAAAGTCATTTTCATTTTCAAGTTGACGTATATAAACATAGATAAGGTATAGAATGTTGTCCTATTTGTAATTACTGTGTTAAAAAACGCGAGAGAAACTTCGCCCTTCATTTTATTAGTGCTTTGACCCTTTATTTGTGATTTATTACATATTTTAGATTAGGAAGTTTAAATGGTATCCATCTGCAATAAGTATTAACCGAATTACTTTCTGTATCAGAGGTGGTTGTCAGAATGTTCTGAACTCATAAATTATAAATTTCTTGAGACATCGACCTTGTAATTTCTCCATCACTGGTTGATTGTACAGAATTCAAGAATTATATCAATTACAATAAAGTAATTTCTAATGCATTAAAAACAAATTCATGCAAATGATCATGGTATATTAATTATGTATTATATTATACAATTTAGGATAATTTATTAACGTAGAATATGTGTATAATTTTTCAAACTAACTTCCCTTGCATAGGGGACGACCATTTGATATTCTGATATTCTTGGAAAAGGGGGGTGGCAGGAGGATTTGTTTTGATAGGTTATTTATTTTTGAAAACTAGGAGGACAGATTATTTATTTTCTGCACCGTTGAAGCAAGATTTTTCGTTTTCATTAAAATAAGGGACTGATTATTTATTTTCACAACTATATATGTAATATTTGAAAACATACAATTTTAAATTCATTTCAAGTTTTATTCTTGAATAAAACATATAAAAGCAAGTCATTATGTACCATTTAATCAGAATTAATCATTATCCTCTGCGGAAATGAATCTTCTGAATTCAAACTGCATATACCATGTATACATATATTGCATATATACATGGTATTAAAGTGTGGCTGTAACTAGCAAGACTAGCCTCATTTAAAAGTATTGGCAAACATTTTATGCCGAGCGGAGCGAGGCTAAAAAATTAACGAAGGGTTTGGGGCCGCTGAGGGCCCAAGAAGCTATAGAACAAATGATGCAAAATCATGCTTTCTGGGCGTTTCCCAGACCCTTTCTCAATCTGAAACACATGTTCTGTTTTAATAATTTTTGACAATATTTTGGTCTCAAAGCAAAATGTATAGATTCAGTGCAAGACTTTAGTTTTAGGAATAACATCAAAAGACAAATATGTAGGATAAAGCAAAATGTAATTCACAATTGTTCAGTATGTGGCTACTGTTTTTTTTTTTTTTTTTTTTTTTGGGGTGTTTCGGCTTGCAGAATTTTAATCTTTTATACCTGTAACATATGTGGGTTTTTTCAAATTAAATCAAGAGATGGTTGAATAGTATTGATATAACTACGCAAATGTATGTCAAGTTAGTTTTCATAACACATTTCAATTACAACTTGATGTAGCTCCTAACTGGGATACAATTCAACGTAGTTAAGTTGTAAAAATTAGCTAAAAGTCGTAAATAAAATAAAACTCATGATCAAGTTTAAAACAAAATTACTAAATTACAAAGGAATGCAACACTAAGAGAATACAGAAGGGCAATCAATGAACAAAAGACAAACCAGGGAACAGATAAAACAAGAAACGACAAACAATAAGACAAATAACACTGAAAACTAAAAATAAATAAGGAACATGGACCCCGAAAAAAACAGGGGCTACGTCCGAGAAAAGAACTTGTTTCTTGCAAGACACTCGCCGTGAAAACAATAGTGATATAAAGATAAGCTGTTGCTTTTGAAATTTCCTACATGAGGCAATTGCCTCAATGTAGTTACGGCCCTGTAATAAAAGTAAGGTTAGTGTTCCTGAGACAATATACCTCAAGTTAAATCAAAACCATTTTCAGACATTTCAAGTATATTCAAATAATATTTATCCTTTTATAATTAAAAGATTTGGAAAGTGTTTCCCGAATTTTTTTTTTAAAAAAGATGAACTTTATGAAGAATCTGGTGCCATCTCATACTTTTGAATAGCATTTATGAAATGACTTAAAAGACCTGCCGAGTTATTTATTTTCAATACATTGTAAGTCAGATTATTTATTTTCAAATTACCCCAGAACAAACCATTTATTTTTATGATTATCAAAGCTGAGTTATTTATTTTCAAAATCCTCCTGCATTTTGATTTGAGCAGATATGAATTATATAGGTTAAAACAAAAGATTATAAGGAAACTATTGATTTTGCGATCTGCAAGATAGTTCAGTATTTGATTCATAGGAAAGGTTTAGCATTTATTTTCAATTATTATTTTAATTAATAAGGAACAACCATTGAACTTCAAAAAGGGGGGTATGTTTTTAGTCCCTACCGACAAAGTTGAAGGGACTTAAGGTTTTCTCCAAAATATTCTTATATCCCCAAATTGCTGGGGAAAAAAATAATCAGGCCAAGCAGATGACCAACAATATATAATTTGAATCAGATTTTCTTCATACCTTATAGTGTTAAATATTAAAAAGATTTGATTGATAGCGTTGAAAAAGTAAAAAAATAGGTCGCGTTTGGCGATAAAAATTCTGACTCAAACCAAAAACATACCCCGTTTTTTAAGTTAAATGCTTGACCCTAATTGATCCTCCCTTGTCTGACGTGTAAAAGGATAGAATTCAACAAAATATGCAAAAACTTCATTCTCAAGACGTCATGAATTGCGTTCCGTCTATTATAACTTTTCCGTTTACATTTAGTATCAAAGATGTACATAGTTTAACTTTTATGCTGTTATGGGGCAATTTAATTCTTTGTTATCTGTTATTCTGAAATTGCATTTGCTGTTAGCTGTTATTGTCATATTCCTTGTTAGTATTATCTTTTTGTTATCTGTTATTGTGAGAATGTATTTGCTGTTAACTGTTATTGAAAATAGGAATGTTAGCTTTTTGACAGCCAATCTTCGGTAGAAAATGAAAATCATTGTACAGTGGGGTCTTACAACTGGTAATATGGTGGTCCCTTATTCTGAGAAACATTTCAGTAATGTACACATCACAGACCATCACTTAAACATATTAAAATCAGTAGTGTCCAGGACTATTCCAGTATATCTTATTATAATCCTTTGTGAAAAATTCATTTTCTTTAACTCAATGTATGATGATAATTTTATGTTATGGATTATTGTTTTCAGCATTTGTTGGTGAACATTTAAAAAAATCACACGGCGTGCTTGTAAGTTGAATAGTGTGCGTATTCTTAAAAAGAATCACAGAGCTGAGTCTGTATTCTTTATTATATAAAAGGTGTTTCGGTTAAGTTCGTATGGACCTAGGCCTATCCTCATCAGGTATCCCTGTTTTCCTTTTTGTAAGTTCGAATTTGATTTTTGTCGAGCCTGCAACTTTTGTCGCAAAAACAAGACATAGCGATTCTACATTCCGTCGGCGCCGGCGTCCACAAATATTCACTCTGTGATTAAAGTTTTGAATTTTTCTTAAACTATCCTGGATTTCTACCAAACTTGAACAGAAGCTTGTTTATGATCATAAGATAGTATCTAGAAAGACATTTTGTAAAAAAATCTTGTTTATCCGTATTTTATTTATAAATGGACTAAGTTTTTCTGCCAGTTAACATTACATTCACTCTGTGGTTAAATTTTTCATAATTTTTCCCCCATTTTCGTTGAGCCAGCTGCGACTAACAGCAAAAGTAGGCGAGACACTGGGTTCCGCGGAACCTTTACGAATTTTTACATATGTCATGTAAATGGGATAATATTCCCTGTATCCGAATACGTAAATATTAGATTCAAACAATTCTTAATTCACTGTTATCTGTTTTTTATGCCCTTCAGTTCCTTGTTATCTGTTTTAAGCCAAATCAATTTGCTGTTTTGCTGTTATTGGATCCCCCTTGCCCCCCCGCCCCATTCATTTTAATCTGTCGCTAATCATGCCTATTTTTCAGATCTTACCGGGCAACCATATTCATATATGAAATCCTCCTGTCCCCACCCCAAAAATTAATAAATATCAAATGGTTTTCATCTTATTTAACACATGTTTAAATTGATTGATTTGCTAATGAGGCAACTAGCCACCGGAGTTCAAATATGAAGAACAACCTGCACAAATCAGTTGCAATTAGATTAACTCAAAAGATCGGTACGAGACACACACAAAAAACTAACATTGTGACAATCGACACAAAGCACCGAAATAATAGTATTTGCAATTACTGGAAGTATGTTCAAAGCAGACTGCTAATTACAACTAGTACTGAAATAAATCTTGTTCTCCCAGACTGAAGTATTAATCAGTTAACAACCAAAGAATTTATTAAATACAGAATAAAATAGTCTGAGAAACGTCTGGTATATGTTGTATACTTGCATATAGATCAGTGGCGGATCCAGAATTTTCATAAGGGGCTCGCTGACTGACCTAAGGAAAGGGGGCTCCAGTCATGCTTCAGTGATTCCTATATAATCAACCAAAATTTTCCCACAAAGGGGCCCAGGCCCCCTGCCCCCTGGATCCGCCTATGTTAAGATCCATATACAATGAAAGATTTTGAAAAGAGGTTGATCCGAAGGTTTTGACCATCAAAATTTTGCAATAGTAATAATAGTTAGGACCAGAAGATTTTCTTCAAGGACCACAAGAGAAAATGATTCTGAGAACTTTCCGATATCTTTACTTTATTCCAAAGTAATCCAGTTTGGTTACTTAAAACAAATTTGAATAGACAGGATGTCCTTTTTATACGACCGCAAAATTTTGCGGTCGTATATTGGTATGACGTTGGCGTCGTCGTCGTCGTCGTCGTCGTCCGAAGACACATTAGTTTTCGCACTCTAACTTTAGTTTAAGTGAATGGATCTCTATGAAATTTTACCATAAGGTTCAATACTACAAAGGAAGGTTGGGATTGATTTTGGGGTTATGGTACCAACAGTTAAGGAATTAGGGGCCAAAAAGGGGCCAAAAATAAGCATTTTTGTAACTTCCAGACAATAACTTGTGTGTAAGTGTATGGATCTCTCTGACATTGTACCACAAGGTTCCATATCACAAAGAGAAGGCTGGAATTGATTTTGGGGGTAATTGCCTCAAAATTTTAGGAATTAGGGGCCAAAAAGGGGCAAAACAAGCATTTTTCTAGTTTCATGACAATAACTTGTGTGTAAGTGTTTGGATATTTCTGAAATTGTACTACAAGGTTCCATATCACAAAGGGAAAGCTGGAATTGAGTTTGGGGGTAATTGCCCGAAACGTTTAGGAATTGGGGCCAAAAAGGGGCCAAAAATAAGCATTTTTCTAGTTTCCAGACAATAACTTGTGTTCAAGTGTATGGATCTCTCTGAAATTGTACTGCAAGGTACCATACCACAAAGGGAAGGCTGGGATTGATGATGGGGGTAATTGTCTCAATATTTAGGAATTAGAGGCCAAAAGGGGCAAAAAACAAGCATTTTTCTAGTTTCAGGACAATAACTTGTGTGTAAGTGTATGGATCTTTCTGAAATTGTACTACAAGGTTCCATATCACAAAGGGAAAGCTGGGTTTGAGTTTGGGGGTAATTGCCTAAACGTTTAGGAATTTAGGGCCAAAAAGGGGCCAAAAACACATTTTCTAGTTTCAGACAATAACTTGTGTTCAAGTGTATGGATCTCTATGAAATTGTACTGCAAGGTACCATACCACAAAGGGAAGGCTGGGATTGAGTTTGGGGTGATGAATCATAAGGGGTTTAAAAATTTTGGGGGATTTTTTTTTTTTGTTCATTTTTTTTCTTTTAAGATTTTCCATTTTAAGTTGGTTATTTCTGATTTATATTTAAAAGCAAATAATAATAATAAGGTAGGAGATACACACCAAACAGGATGTGTAAATTATTATATAATAAGTATTGTGTAATAGCAAGAAATTTTCAATTGCACAGTATTGCACAATAGCAAGAAATCTTCAATTGCACAGTATTGCGCAATAGCAAGAAATCTTCAATTGCACAGTATTGCGCAATAGCAAGAAATATCCAATAGCACAATATTGCGCAATAGCAAGAAATTTTCAATTGTACAGTATTGCGCAATAGCAAGAAATATTCAATTGCACAGTATTGTGCAAAAGAAGATACTTCGTATAAATTGCTTATTTCTTGACCAATTTCAATGGGGTTTTATTCTTGAATTATTGGGGTTCTTTAATATGCTGAATCTAACCGTGTATTAAGTTTTTGGATTTTGGGCCCCGTTTTTAAATTGGTCCACATTGAGGTCCAAAGGGTCCAAAATTAAACTTTGTTTGATTTCATCAAAAATTGAATTATTGGGGTTCTTTGATATGCCGAATCTAACCGTGTAATTAGATTCTTAATTTTTGGTTCCATTTTCAAATTGGTCTACATTAAGGTCCAAAGGGTCCAAAATTAAACTTAGTTTGATTTTAACAAAACTGAATTCTTACGGTTCTTTGATATGCTGAATCTAAACATGTATTTAGATTTTTTATTATGGGCCCAGTTTTCAAGTTGGTCCAAATCGGGGTCCAAAATTAAACTTTGTTTGATTTCAACAAAAATTGAATATATGGGGTTCTTTGATATGCTGAATCTAACCATGTATTTAGATTTTTATTTTGGGCCCCGTTATCAACTTTGTCCACATTGAGGTCAAAAGGGTCCAAAATTAAACTTTGTTTGATTTCATCAAAATTGAATTCTTGGGGTTCTTTGTTATGCTGAATCTAACAATGTATTTAGGTTTTGGATATTGGACCATAATAGGTGAATGTCCAATTTAAAATTTTTAAGTTCTTAGACCACATTCATTCTGTGTCAGAAACCTATGCTGTGTCAAATATTTAATCACAATCCAAATTCAGAGCTGTATCAAGCTTGAATGTTGTGTCCATACTAGCCCCAACTGTTCAGAGTTCGACCTCTGCGGTCGTATCAAGCTGCGTCCTGCGGAGCATTTTATTATCATATTCCAGACAAACATTGACGAATTCGTGTGCAGTTTATTATTCTTAAAAATCAATTAGTGGGGTTTAAGCCTGATTTGTTTAGCAAAATTGAGTTACAGGAAAGCACAAAGAAAAATGTTACAAACTTTTTTTACAGTCATGTCTACCGAACGTATCTTCATTTTCTAAAACATCACCGTAAACTTCATTTATTTCATCCAAAATAACAAAAATCTGCTTATATTCGACGGCAAATTAAATTTTTGTTTTATTGATCTTCCGTAAAATATCTCCAGAAGAGGTCCAGATTCTTTTTTTCACTCTTCACTAGAAGACATTCTAGAGATGTGCAGAAGAGACCAATAAAACACGCCCCAGGTATCCTACACAATTCTTGGTTCATTGAAAATGATACAAATTTTTTTAAATAATCATTTTCTGATATCATTGCTTGTAATTATAGGATGGAAAAGGTATACATGTACCTTTTGAGGGGATAGGACGATGGTTTTCTAGTATTTACTTCTAGATTTGAACAAAATCAAATAATAAGCAAGTTTGATTTTTTACTTTATTAATTATGATATCATACTGTAACCCCACTACTAAACCTCGTCCTGAAAATGTATGAAATATTTGTCACTGGACGAAAACAACATTCAACCAATCTCTGCAAAACCCGCACAAAGCTCTACAGTCTGGTTGTTTTTATGCCCCTACGATATAGCAGAGGGTCATTATGGTTATCGGTCTGTGCGTCCGTTCGTCCGTCCGTCCGTTCGTCTGTCTGTCCTGATTCAGGTTAAAATTTTGGTCAAGGTAGTTTTTGGTGAAGTGGAAGTCCAATCAACTTAACTAAGTTTACATGTTCCCTATGATATGATTTTTTAATTTGAATGCCATATTAGAGTTTTGACCAACATTTCTCGGTCCACTGAACATAGAAAATGATAGTGTGCATGGAGCATCCATGTACTATGGACACATTCTTGTTTTTCGGATGTCTCCAAAGGCTCCCACTGACTTTGAAAGTGTTTAAGCACCCTATAGCATGTTCCACATATGTCTGATACCCGAACGGTAATTGCAAGTCTATTTTACATAATATTCTTTCTGCTCTTGTTCTACACGTAGCTCTCAGTTAATTGCGTCAATAGTGGAAAACGAACGGAGAACGCTAGCGGTATATTCTATTTTACCTACAATGACAAAATCCCAAGGATCTGTAATGTCATGCCTGGTCAATTAAAGGCAGTTCATTAAGCTGTAGAGCATCATCCTATAGTTATAGGAAACTACTGCGTGTAAACCTTATATGATACCTATTGTACACAAAAACCTGCGTAGGTATGCAATGTCAGTATCTGGTGTAAAATTATGCCCGAGGATTTTCTTGTCTGAAAACGGCACGAACATTGCTGTCAATTACCGCTTACGTTTACGGCATTTTATGCCACCCTTCCACGTAGTTGTTGAAGATGCGCAACCGGTAAATAGCGAGTCACATTTTACAAAGAACCCTTGCAAGAGAATTTACAATTAAAGTTCAAACTTAGTTTGTTTTGTTTTTGTAAAGACTTGGTTAGAGTTAAATAAGTAAACAAAGAAAAGACATGCATTAGAGTGTGTATGACAGCGAGTATTGTTTGGAATGTTTGAAAGGCAGATCAAACGGGTTAGACAATTACAGTCCTCAGAAATTACAATGCGAAATGTTTTGAAACTTTGCAGGAATATGTTTAAGAGTCGGTTCTGCATTAATAACAACCCGTCCAAAATTTCGTACCACGGATAAACACACCTTTAATTAAATGTCAGTCACTATTGAGTTCGAAAAAAAAATAAAAATATCAAGTTGCTTTAAATTCTAAGGGTTGGCGACAGCTTTTTTTTCTCTCATTACTCCTTTTTCACGGCTTTCCTTCAAGGTTTCATATCCTTTCTGCTAAACCCTCGCCTTTTGTCAGTGTTCCAAAATGTAAAGAAGAAGAACTTTTAAGGGATATATTATTTCTATTCTTCACGGAATAATTATCATTAAATATCTGTTCCATAAGGAATAATTATAAAGAAATTATACATGATAAAGTTTTCGAAGGGACGTTTGTTATAAGAAATCAATATACGCGGACATCATTACTATATAGTTTAAACGCAAGATTTAAAGGATACACAGGTAATTTAAGTATTAGATACAAAACAAAGGTAACAAATAAACAGGCCGGTAACAACCGTTGCCGGATAGTTTTCTGCATGATTTTATAAAAAGATGTGGTATAATTGCCAATTTTAGTCAGGTCAAGGTCCGGCCAGAACAAAGTTGAAGAGCATTGAGGACACTGGAGTTCCAAAAGATGTGTCAAATACGGCTAAGGTAATATATGCCAGGGATACGAAAATCCTTAGTCTATTAATAATGCACCAATATACATATGAAACTTTAAATGCAAAATTGAGAAAAAAGAATAAATTGATGACATGTTCTTTTGTACTAGTGAGTTGAATTTAATTTGTCACTGTATTGGTTATAATAAAGTTAAAGAAATACAATCGTGCATTCTTGATATCAATACATTGAATGTTTATGGTTAACAAATGATAATTCGTCAACCTATACAGATATAGATGCCTCCGGGTGCGGGAATTTCTCGCTGTATTGAAGACCTATTGGTGACCTTCTGTTGTTGTCTGTTCTGTGGTCGGGTTGTTGTCTCTTTGACACATTCCCCATTTCCATTCTCAATTTTATAGTGATGAGCAGGAAAAGGAGAATAGATAATTAGCCTAATAATTAGATAATTTGCAAAATTGATATATGAAATGAGTGTTATTTATATAAATAAACTTATGACTATCCTAAGACCATCATAAGACACCTCTCGTGTAGTCCTAACTGTATGACCAACTTTAAGAGATATCCTAATTGAGGACCACTTTGTGAAACCAACTTAGGACTTAGATATGTTGTAAGACCATCCTAAGACATGTCTAAGTCCTAAGACAGCTTTGTGAAACTGGCCGCAGATCAGACTAAATTGACATTACTTTTTTCGCAATTATATAAACCTAGTGATGTCTGAGTTGAATGGAATGAACATGATATTTGTTTTGCAAATGACAATAGTCAACCATTCTCGACCGTTAGCTTATTTGGCATTTTCAACTTTTTTCTATACGAGCGTCACTGGTGAGTCTTTTTAACTGAAACGCGCGTTTGGCGCAATTACTAAATTTTAATCCTGTTATCTGGGATGAGTTTATTTACAATCATGTGCATTGTATACCAATCAAACGTACATGCTGACTGTTTTATAGAAATAATAACATTCCTTCACTTCTTTCATCCCTGGTTAACTATATCCTAACTAGTCACATCGGTTTGGCGTAACGATCGAATCTGATATGCTTTGTATATAGTGAACGTGTAGCACTGTCCACGTGTAAAAGAACACCCAAAACATCCTTTGATAGAGTGTAAATAAGACAGCTAGTATAACTCTTATCTGTTAAAGTCATTTATTTCATTCTTTATACAATTTATTTTTGTATCGTAGTTCTCAGTAGTGTGTAATGTATCCGATTTCATAGAGGTCACAACCTTTTAGCATGTGTTAGTTTAAGTAGAATTGTATTATGTATTAATAGGTTGGTGCATTTTGGTGCATATTTGTTGGCAATTTAGGTCAGGTAAATAAGTAGAATTTATTAGATCAAATTCTTGCTGCATAGTTGGTGCATTCATGGTGACAAATGTTTATACAAGGACTCTGTTTTAGAGATGAAAGAATTGAAGGCGAGAAGGAATAATACAATATGAAACGTTCGAAAGGATTATGTTATTCTATGCAGATATTGCAGATATTGGGAGGACCATTATATATTCATAGAAAGGTTGTGCTGCATTACTATTCATTTGTATTTAATTTTGTGGTTTTTTTTTTTTTTTTTGTCCGCACAGTAAAGCACACTGTTGCGTGGTTTTTGTCTGCATAGTATTGAACTCTATGCGTGTTTTATTTTTGTGTGCACCGTATTGGACATTGTTGCTTAATTCTTTTGTATACGGAATGTAACGAAATCTGTTTGTGGTAATTTGTGAAAGTAATATACCATGAGTGCCTAACATTTTTCTATGTGAATCTTCGAATCATATATTTTGTAAACTGTATCTTATGTAAATATTCGCCTAGAATGGACTTACAATAAACAATAGATTAGTCGATTTACTAGTATATTTTCATTTAACATCTCTGGATTATCTGTCGTCAAATTGTCCGTTATTTCAATGTACCCGGCCTGACCTGAAAGTATTATGATACTCGACCGTCGTGGCATCTTTGTTGCCAGAAGTGGGATCCAACAAGAACAAACTGACTTTATATATTTCAAAATATGGATAACCAGATAGAAGACGTATTTTAATAGAAGATTTGAACAGAAATAAAAAATTCAAGTGATAAAGTTGAAGTTTATTCCGATATATCAGAGGATGTTGGTCTGGTTTCAATTGCGTCAGCAGAGGATTTCAGTGTTACAACATGTAATTCACCAGAGGAATTTCTGACGATCAGTTAACTGAATCACTACATGAATTAAGATTTATTACTGAAGAGTTAGAGTCAGAAACTCCTCTTTAAAATACAAACTGTATTGCTGTTAGTGAGAGTGAAGATGACAATTCTTCTCCAGAAGCTACGGTGGTAGCCACAACTACAAATACAGAGATTTTGACTATGATGAGAAAGATATTGCATACATGGATGGAAGTATGGAGACAACTAGAAACAGCACTGTCTCCTATTCAACAGGAGTTGATACAGAAACAATATACTTCGAACATTTGGCAATAACTGTAATAGATTAAATTTCAAAACAATTGAAGAAACAGAACGCTCGTTATGCTAGTGCTAACACCTTATAGACATTATCGTGATTTAGCAGAGAAAATAAAATTTGTTGCTGACAATTCATTTTATGATTTACCTAGATAATTTTCTTTTAGAATTATTTTCATATAACTTGTTTTGACATTGCTTGTTTTGTTATCAAATTGTCAGCATGCGGACTTTAACGAGCTTAACATTTGATTTATTATTTATTGAAATGTGTTGTGATAATTTCCTGTAGTCAATTAAATCCACATGCTTATAGAAAGGATGGAATGACAGAGTGTAAATAAGACAATATTACTTTTATCTGTTAAAGTAATTTTACAAATTATTTTTGCATCCTAGTTATCAGTGCTGTGTAATGTATCCGATTTCCTAGAGGTCACCTTTTAACATGTGATAGTTTAAGTAGAGTTTTACTATGTAAAATAGGTTGGTGCATTTTTGGTGCATATTTGGTGGCAATTTAGGTCAGGATAACACGTAGAATTTATGTCAAGTTCTTGTTGCATTGGTGACAAATGTGTATATAAGGACTCTGTTTTAGAGTTAGAAGAATTAAAGGCGAGAAGGAACAATACCATATAAAATGTTTTAAAGGATATTGTTATTCTATGCAGATTTTGGCAGATTTTGGGAGGACCGTTTTATTATTTTATACGGAATGTAACGAGCTCCATTTGTGGTCACTTGTGAAAGTAATGTACCGTGAGTGCCTAACATTTGTCTATGTAAAAGAGGGCGAAAGATACCAGAGGGACAGTCAAACTCATACATTGAAAATAAACTGACAACGCCATGGCACACATAATCACACACCTCAGACCCCCAAAAAAAAAAAAATTTTTGACCCCTAAAATACCTTCATTTAAAGCAAAAGACACTAAATTTTACCAAAAATCAAAAACACCCTAAAAACAGCAAAATTTTTTTACAAAAAGCAAAAACACCTAAAAACAACAAAAAATTCCAAAAACAAAAATAAAAAAGGTCAGGAGAACAGAGAATGAAAAAGTTCTGTCGGATTTGGGGAAAAAATTTTTACTTATAAAATGAAGCAACCTACAGCCCCAGATTTACCATTATATCCAGAATTACAGAAGATGGACAAAATTATAGACTACAAAAAATAACAGAAATAGAAAAAACATTAATAAATGAGAGAGATAAACGTAAATCTTTATACAAAAAGTACAAACGTGGAGTTAATGCAACGTGTGGTGTAGATACAAGTTTAATTTCAACATCTGTTGTTTTAGCAGGTGTAGGAATTGCAGTGCCTTTTTTACTTCCCGTACAAATTACAGCTATTGTATGTGGAAGTTTAGGAGGTTTAGTTAAGTTAATTAGAAGAAAGTTAACAACTAAATCAAAAACATTATGAAATTAAAACAATGGCAGAATGTAAATTAAACAGTATAAAAGATTTGATATCAAAATCTTTAACTGATGGACAGATAAGTGAGAATGAATTTAAATCAGTTTTGGATGAATTGGAAAATTACAACAAAATGAAAGAAAATATACGTACAAAACAAACACAAACAGTATTGAATGACAGCGAAAGAAAGAAATTGATAGAAGACACAGAAGCTAGAGTAAGAAGTGAATTAAAAAAAATGGAAAATATCTAATTTTTTAACAAAATTACAATAGTTAATGACCCTCCCCAATGTATGAACTATAAAAATTTTTGATGTAAAAATGGCTGAAGGAGGTGTTGAGTTTGGAAATCCTTTATTTGATCGTGATGATTATGATGAAGAAAAGAAACTACTTTTCGAAATGATGAAGAATTTCAAAGTTCTATAGACAAGGAAACTGAGGTATTAAGAGATTTATCAGAAAATGACACTAAAATTCGCGAAAAGAAATTACCGAAAAATGATAAAAGATTTTATAACGAAAATAATGAATTATATTCAAACAAAAATTACAAAGATTTTTTACCAAAGAAGATTTTAATGGAAGAACAATGTTGTATGTAAAAGATGAATATGGTAGGAAATTGCATTAACATATTATCAAAAGGAGTATTAAAATTTTATAAATTTAGCACTATTCAAAGAGAATACGGTGTTGGTGGTACCGAATTTATCAAAGATGTTTTGGGTGTAGACGATTATAAAATATCTGATAGAATAATAGAAGGTAGAGCAGAGTTTCAGAGAATGTTAAATGAAACACCAATTCGTGAACTCAATAATATAGAAATTCCATTAAAAGAAATATCTACACAACAAGAAGTACAAGAATTATTAGAAACAGCAAGCAATACCGAAACATCTGTGAAAGAAATAGAAACTTCTTTTATAGAAGAAGGAGTAACTTACAAAGAAATGGAAACACAAACAGATATGACAAAAGAGAGATGGATGGTGTAATCAGTGCAATGACATCAGTAAAGAAGAGATTGCAAATGAATTAGCAAAACTGAATGAAACAAATAAAGACTTAACAAAAGAAAATACCAAATTAGAACAAGCTAAAGAAGATAATGATGAATTTCAAATAAATAGAATAAGTAGTCGAATAAGAGAGTTGGAATCTGAGAGAAGTGCAAGACTAGAAGTAATTAATATTAATAAAGAAAACTACGTAGTCAAGTAAACAGAATTAAAGAAACAATAAATAAAGTGTTATACGAAGACAAAACATTAGGTGAAAGAATAAGAACATTATTCAGAGAACAAGGAATAACAATAGTTAGTATTTTAACCGCTTTTGGAATGATTATTGGTGTTATTGTTGAGACATTTACTGGTGGAACTACTTTTCTCCTTCTCCTCCTCCTCCACCATCAAAAGGTGGTGTACAAGACTGGATAAAAAACAATTAAAAATCTTGGAAAACTATTATCTTTTCTTGCAGGAAAATTAGCAGCTGCATTACCAGGTATTATAGGTTCTATTGTATCTTGGTTATTGTCTGCAACAAAAGACGTAGTAAATTGGTTTGCAAACAACTTATGGGCTTTGCTTGTTTTGGTTGTTGGTTTATTGTATGCTGCTGCTAGAGAATATTTAAAAATAAATTAACAAATTTTATAAATAATAAGTGCTGTAATACCCAAAACAATACTTCCAAATATTATTGCTTTTTTATTATCTTCGTGTTCGTCATATTCATTTTTTTGTATTGGTTCTATTTGAACTGGTTCTATTTGAACTGGTTCTGATTTTTTTGGTTCTGATTTTTTTGGTTCTGATTGAGATTGTTGAATCGGTTTTGGTTTATTTGGTTGGAAATCGACAGGATCGAGACCGGTAAAATCAAAATTTTTATTATTTAAATCATCATTTAAACCGAGTGTTTGATTTTCTGTTGCAATTACAATTTTGTTGTTATAACCAACAATGGTGTCAATTTGTAATACCATATCACTGGGAGACATATATAAACCAAGTCCATAAGCATAATCAACTTTACTTCTTGCGTATTTTAAAACATTTTGATAATTTTTATCTGAGTGGGTAAATCGATAGGACTATTAATAACATCTTGTACATTTGCTAAGAATTGTTTTGTGCATCAAATCCTGTTCCTACTTTTAATATTTCTACCCTTGTTTGAGATTGTGCCCTAATAATGCCCATACAAACATTCTAATACTTT
The DNA here is from genome assembly GCA_017311375.1 of Mytilus coruscus. Lineage (NCBI taxonomy): Eukaryota > Metazoa > Mollusca > Bivalvia > Mytilida > Mytilidae > Mytilus > Mytilus coruscus. The sequence continues at coordinate 16,326,924 of CM029606.1, read as the reverse complement.
CATTGATACGTTCAATACCTGCTTTTGTAAAACCCTCTGATTTATCTAATATAAATGTTGTCCAAGCCATACTTATATCTTTTGTATGACGAATTGTATCATGAATATTAAAGAAGGGACCATCCCTGAATGATGATATCTGTATTCACCACTTGGTTTATAATATTCAGAAAAGTTCCTAATCCTTTAGATGATGATTCTACTTTTGTCTCCAATCTGTATTTGGAGAAACATCAAATTCATTGCATAATTTTTGATATGCAGCTTTGTCATATGGGTTCTTGTAATAACAGAAAGAAGAATCTGTTGGTAAAGGTGATTTAAGTTCTTTAAAATTCTGGCAATGCAATAATATAAGTGAAATGTATAAAGTGATTTAGTAAGATTTGAAGTGTTTTGTATATGGTTATTGTAGGAAACACCACATCCTGTACTTGCACACCAGACTGCAAAGTTTAACTGACATTGCCACCAATCAAACGAAGAATGAATCCATGTATTCCATGGTTCGTTGGTGTGTAATGATGGGTTTTGATATTTTGAAATAAATCGGGGAAAGCTGTTTTAAAGTTTTCTTTTGATTTACAAATATTATTTGATCGACAAGATTTATATCTTTTTAGAATACTTAACACTTGGATTATATGATACATTTGGATTATATTTAAATTCTTTTGTTATCATTTTTTATATTAAAATGTACCACACTATTTCAAATATTGATAAGACAATTAACTTACAACAATACATTGATAACAGAGATGGAAATAAACGTATTGGTTTAAAATCTATAAGATATAGTGTAGGTTGGTATAATGTTTATGATGGAGTTATAAGACAAACAGGAGAAAGACTTCATAGGATTAAAGATGGTTATTATAGTTTCCAACAAATAGCGGATGAATTTAAAAAAAGATATTGTATTATCCGTAAATGAAACAAATGGTATTGCGTCATTAAACACTCCTATTGAGTTAAGGATAAATGAAGATTTGAAAATATGTTAGGATTTAATAATGAACGTAAATTCGAACCTAATGAATTACATTATGGAAAAAATTTGTAGATTTTGCTATCCATAAATCATTGTATATCCATTTGGAACAAGTTAGCACTTCTTATAATTATCTTGATGGTATGCCGAGTACTTTGTTGGCTGTTGTTCCAGTTGAAAATAAAGAGTTTGGGGATATTATAACAATAAGATTTGAGAATCCGGAATATAAGTATTTGGTAAATGGTGATATAACAGAATTGAAATTAGAAATAAGAGACGAAAATAATAAAAGATAATTAATAATTTACCAATTAATTGTGTTTTAGAAATTGTATAATTTATTTAATAAAATGAGCATACTTGGTGTCAAGAAAAACACGTAGATACATCGGAAATAAAAAGGAAATATTAAATATGGGGAGTGAGCTTCGAACAATGGATACTAAGGATAAAGATTTACGCCGGAGTGTCGCTGCCCTAACCATCAGAGTTTTAAATGTTGAAAATATAGTTACTAATATTAAAATAAACCAGACAGAAAAATAATAAGTATAAATGCTGGAATTGATGGTTCAATACATACAAATCAAATGTTTAATTTTGGTGATGGTGGTTATTATGTAATGAACTTTCCAGGACAAATATTGGGTATGGGTTTAGTAAGTCTGAAAACAAACACAGATGATATAGCCGTTATGATGACTGTTAATAATAATGAGCCATATGGTTACGGAATAAGTTTGGGTAGTAGTGTCACACACAGTTATTATAACTTTAATACACCTTTGAAGTTAAGGCTGGAGATATAATAGGTTTTGTTAGTAAGAGTGATAATTCTGCATGTATCAATACTCTAGTATCAGCGGTAATTGAATTATTTTATAACAAATTTAATCCTTAAAATGTCGGCATACGGAAACAAATTAAATCCTTACAGAAAAATAAGAGAACCTCGTGGTGTGAAAGGTATTCGTCAAAGTGTAGTAATAACTAATAATCCTTCAACTATTGATCAAAATCAACAGCTATTAGTGAGATTCCCCAATCTAAGCAATAATGATGTTATTGTTCCAGGAACAACAAGATTAGCATTTGAGATAGATCTTGCATCATCTACAGACGACAATGCAACCATATATCCAAACATAGGAAGAGCAATAGTTAAAAACAACAATTCGTATAAGTGGAAATGAAATTATGTCAATTGATGATAGTGATATTTATCATTGTTATACCGATTTGTGGAAATCTTCATCTGAACGAACAAATATGGCATACCAAGGTATTGGTGAAGCAAACATGTTAAAACACAGACTTGGTGTAGGTGATAAAGCAAATGATACGGGTGATGAAGCAATTGCATTAGCATATAAAACAGATTTTGTATCCCACTTGATTTTGAACTATTAGAAACTCATATGCCTTTTTATCAATCAGGTCTTGGTGATAGACTTGAATATGAACTTACATTTAATAATTATAGCAACGTTATTAAATCTACAGATACAGATGCAAGTTACACAATTAAAAACATTTGTTTAGAATTTGATATGGTTTCCGATGCAGAATTAACAAGACAGATAAGACAACAAGTTGATGGTAAGATGGTTATTTTGTACGATAGAATACTAAGACATAGAAAAATAACCAAAACAAATCTGATACATTGTGGAATATCAATTTAAATGTTCCAGCTAGAAGTATGAAAGGAATTCTAATGTTGTTCGAAGATCCTGAAAGAACAAGCACTGAAACTTATTATAATCCTAATATAACAAAAGTAGAAATGACAATAGAAGGTGTTCCAAATCAGCTATACAGTCAAGGAATGAAAGCATATCAACAATGGGATGAAATAAATAAATTCTTTGCTTTAAATTCTAAAAGAAATAAAGAAACAAATATACTTGCAAAAGATTTAAATTTATCTCATACAACATTAGAAAATATCTCACAACTAATTATGCATTATGGTTAGATTTACGTTCAACAGATGATAACTCATTACACGGTTCAGGTAGAAGAATTGAAAATGCCTCTGAAGGTATAACAATCCAAATAACTAAAACAGCAGGAGCAAATAAATCAATAAATGTTTATCTGTTTGTAATCCAGGATGCACAAATTAATTTTGAAGATGGCAGATTTAAAATGTTGATTACTAGTAATTGCTGTCTTGACGAACAAGTTTTGCAATCTTATTCCTTTTGGTAATCAATTCACTTATTTTTATTTCCAATGTAGTTTTTCTTCATTCTCGTATGTTCTTTTCGTTGTTAATTTTTGAGTTTAGTCTTTGCACTAACTTTTGTCTTGTTAATCTCAACCAAATCCGTCTTTTGTTTTATCACCAAAATCTTCTTTAGCTTTGTTTATTCTATCGGTCAACAATTCAATTTCCTTTTTGTACTGTTTATTTCTGTATCTTGTAAATTTATCGTATTATTATGTTTTGCTAACAACGTTTCTAATTTTCTAATTCATCCGACACTTTAACTAAATTACATCTTCTCAATTCAGATTCCATTTTGAATATGAACATGTCACAATTAGGTAGTTAAGATAGTGTTTACTGCAACTAAGGAGTTGTTTACTGTATCTAAGTAAGTATTTATTGAAACTAAGTACGTGTTTACTGCAACTAAGGAGTTGTTTACTGTATCTAAGTAAGTATTTATTGAAACTAAGTAAGTGTTTACTGCAACTAAGGAGTTGTTTACTTTTGTAAAAGTGTAACTAAGCAAGTGTTTACTGCAACTAAGGAGTTAATCAATAATCCAATTACAGAACTGTTGATATTTTTACATTCCATCTATCATTGTATCACTTACAATTTAAAAATTCAGTCATAGTATTGATTATTTGAGTAAAGATAATAAAATGGAAGAATTATCAATTATCATTTAATTCAATACTAGTTCTCATCTTCTCTTATTAATGTGATAAAATGCTCAATGGGGTGTATTGTTATTCTTTGTTATAATAAGTTAGTAAATATTAAAGTATTGATGTGAAGTGTTGTATTTTATTGAAATAATCATTGCTGTATCATTTGATCCTTGGGATCATTATTATTTAAAATGGATAACTCATTAAAATTGAAAGAAACTTGATATTTTATAGCCTTGATAACATATTAAGCAATTGAGGCATTTAAATTTCTTTTGTTATATAGGTTTTATAAAAGTGTTTCTAAAGTAAGTGTTTAATTCAATAGGATATGACTTTTAAATAAACTAAATCGATCATTGTAAATATTTACAGGTACCTAGAGATTTAAAACTTAGTCATCTGTAATTCTTGATCATAAAACCCACCTTTAATTTCTTCGCCTTTTAAATCAATTATTCTATAAGTAACAGGGTTTGTATTTAAAACTTTTCAATTACAAATATTTCTTTGTTCCAACGAGTAGTATAACCCTTTTCAAATTTACCTTTCTTTTTGTTATTCTTACTCTAGCACCTACTTTGAGTTTAGGTTTTTAATTTTCTCTTTCTTTTCTGGATATAAATTTTTATACACGGTTAATTCATTTTCTAATTTACTTGCTTTAACAGGTGTCATTTTAATTGAAGAATGTACTGTATTATTATAATTTTAACTAATTTATCCAATATATCATAATATTTAAAAGTTTCATTAGCAGTAAAGTATTTAAACATATGTTGTTTCATTGTACCTATCCAGCGTTCCACCACGCTGCTCTTTTCCTCATTCTCAGTTGAATATAACTTTATGTTATTATCTTTTAACAATTCTTTTACTTGTCGATTATAAAATTCAGATCCTTTATCCGACCAAATATACATTGGTTTTCTTTCTTTAAATAATGTTTTAAATGCTTCACTTACTGTCACTCCTGTTTTATTTTTTAATGGAACTAACCAACCATTTTTACTAAAAATATCTATAGCTGCTAATAAATATTTATAGTGTTTATTTTGTTTTGAATATTGTTGCATATCTATCAAATCAACCGCCCATGTTTGATCTATTGAATTGACATAAACACGTCTTTTAGGAAAAGATTTTACAACTCTATGATGTAATTCATCTGCTAATTTATTTGTTAGATTTATTTTAGACATTTTAAATATAACTAAAATTGTTTCTTAAAAAATGGAGGCAAAAAAGGATAAAATTTTATCCAAGCAAGGAGATTCATATAAACTTGTTTTGACAAAAAAATATAAACATAAAGCAAGTATTTATGTATTTAATTATAAAATTAGTCTAAAGGATGAAAAACCAGAAACATTTACAAATGCTTTTGATCACATGATAGATTATTCTATAAAGATTACCCTAATGGAAGAATTAAAATAGTACCTATTCATGAAATCATAATTGCTAAACATAAAAGCTGGCCTATAAGAACATATAATACAGTTAAAAAGTTATTCATGGATCAAATGGAAAGATTATTAAATAGTGCTGAAGAATTAAATTTAGAAGAAGTTATTTTTGAAGTTACTATTATACCCAATAAAAGAGGAAAAGGTAAAGCTTTAAAAATATTAGATGCAATAAATAAAAGTAGTATCATACAAATAAAAATAATGATACAATATGTTTAGCAAGAGCAATTGTAACTTCTTTAGCTTCAAACAAGTTGTTAGAAAATTTTACAAACTCACAATTAAAACACATTAAAGAGGGTAGACCATTACAAAAAGAGTTGCTGAAAATTTACATGAACAATCAGAAGTAGAAATAAAAAAGAAGGAAATGATTTGGAAGATTTAAAATTTTTGAAAATTATCTTGATATGAGAATAATTATTTTTACATCAAATAGTACAGAACATATTTTATATAATGGTAATGAAGAATACAACGAACAAATATATTTATATTATCATGATGAACATTTTGATACAATAACAAACATAACAGGATTTTAGCAAAACGTAGATTTTGTAAATTATGTTTAATTGGTTATACTGAACAACATACATGTAAAGATAATACAGTAACAACTATTAGAAAACAACTTGTTTGTGAAAAATGTAATAAAACATATACAGGTAAAACCATAAATGTGGTGAAAAATATGTTTAATATGTTACGAAAATACACGGAAAGTAATGAAGAACACTTATGTTATATGAAACCATCAGTACCAAAACAAGTAAAAATAATAAATATATATATTTTGATTTTGAAGCAAATCAAGAAACAGGAATACATATAATGAATTTTTGTATAGCTTACGATTTAGAAAATATTTACTGTTTTAAAAATAACTATGTAAAAGTATTTAAATGTGATTTCAATATTGATGATTTAAACTTGTTAGAATTAGACATAGATGATTGTTTTAGTGATGTAGAAAAATTAAATATGAAACAAATTCTGTAATAGACAACTTTTGTAAATATTTCATAAGAGACAAATTTAAAGACTACACTTTTATTTCACATTATGGAAAAGGTTATGATATGCAACCGATTTTAGGATACATTGTAAAAATAAAATTGAACATAACATAATTTCTTCTGGACTAAAATTAACAGCTATGTTTATTAAAGGAATAAATTTAAGATTTATAGATTCAATAAATTTTACATTGTGTGGATTAGCTGCTTTCCCAAAAACATTTGGTTTTGAAGGTAACAAAGGATACTTTCCACATTATTTTAATACAACAGAAAACCAAAATACAAAGGTAAATATCCTGATAAAAATATTATGGTTTTGATACTATGACTACCAAAAATAAAAAGAATTTGACAAATGGTATGAAACAAAAAAGATAAAAATTTAAATTCTATAAAGAAATATTTTATTATTGTTTTTGGATGTTTTAATTTTGTCAAAAGGTTGTACATTGTATAAAAATTATTTTTAAATATAACCAATAATTGTATTGATCCATTTCAATATATTACAATTGCTCAATGTTGTACAAAAATATTTAAAACATTAATGTTAACAAATGAAACAATTGGAATTCACAAAAGATGACAATTAAAGAAGTACATTCACAAAAATCAATACAATGGTTAGAGTATATTTCTTTAGAATATGGTATAATGATTCAACATGCTAAAAGAGCAGGTGAAAAGAAATTATTCATTAATAATAAATGTTATAAAGTCGATGGTTATTATTATGATAGAGAAAATAAAATGCGTAATGTTTATGAATTTTTGGATGTTATTGGCATGGATGTACAAAATGTTATAGTCCTGAAGAAATATGTAAAAAGATAGAAATAAAAACTATGAAAGAGTTATATGACCAAACTAAAGAAAGACTTAAAACTATTGAAGATTATCTAAAACCAAATGTAAAATTCATACAATATGGGAATGTGAGTTTGATCAACAAAATATCCTGAAGTTGATCCACATTTAAAACCTATTGATAAAAGAGATGCATTTTATGGAGGAAGAACAGAAACTATTCAATTATACAATAATCTTTCTGATTTAAAAGGTAGATATGTAGATTTTGTTCTCTGTATCCATCAGTAAATAAATATTGTAAATATCCTATAGGACATCCTATTACATATACAGATATTTCTGTAGATGATTATATAAAAATAATTATTTCGGAATAATGAAATGTAAAATATTACCACCTAAAGGATTGTATCACCCTGTTTTACCTTATAAACAATTAACTAGTGATAATACACATAAATTACTTTTTGGATTATGTAGAACATGTATGAATAAAATATCTTTTAAATGTAAACACATAGATGATCCTACTTTAAATAAACATGATAAAATACATGAAATAAAAAGATGTAAAGAATGTAAAATATTAAAAATGAAAATGTATACATTCTAATGAGGAAAGAGTTATAGTAGGAACTTGGTCTACAATAGAAATAGATAAAGCAATAGAAAAGGTTATAAATTACAAAAATATATGAACTAGAACATTTTGAAAAAACATCTACAGATATATTTAAACTTTATGTAGATACGTTTATGAAATATAAACAAGAAGCTTCAGGATGTAAATGTGATCCTAAATATTGTAAACCTGATTGTGAGAACGATAAAGAATGTAAAACCAAAATACAATATATCATAGATAATGCTGCTTATAATCTAGATATTGACAAAGTTAAACACAATTCAGGATTAAGATTTATAGCTAAAATATGTTTAAATAATTTATGGGGACATTTTGGTATGAGAGATAATTTTACACAAAAGAATATTGTTTTACTTTAGAACATATAACTAAAATAGTATTTAATGAAAATATAAAGATATAAGTACCATGATATTAGATGAAAATATTGTATTAACTGAATATAAAGAAAAGAAGAATATTCTAAACCTAATCCAAGTGTAAATGTTTATATAGCTTTATTTACAACAGCACATGCTAGATTAAAATTATACGAATTATTAGATATTCTACAAGAAAGAGTTTTATACATGGATACAGATTCTTGTATTTACAATGATGATGGTTCTGAAGCATGTAAAAAAGTAGAAAATATGATGGGAAGTAAATTAGGTGATTTAACAGACGAAATTGTTTCAAAACACAATGCTAATCACATAAAACAATTTATATCTGCTGGTCCAAAAGATTATTCAATGAAACTAGATACAGAAAAACTAGTTAGCTGTTGTAAAGGTTTTAGATTAAATGCTGAAGTTGAAGAAAAGATTACATTAGATAAAAAAATAAAAATAGTTACTGATGAAAATGAAAAATATGAAACTGTAAAATATGACAACATAAAATAGGAAAAGATCATCAACTTAAAACAGTTAAACAAGTTAAAGCTTATGATTATATGTTTGATAAAAGAATGGTATGTAATGAAAATGAAAATCTAATTAGAAGTTTTCCTTATGGATATTAAAAATATATAATTTAAATTTTTATTTTAAAATGATTGAAGCTTATACCGAGAAAGATGATCCTTATGCTAGAGTTATATTAGGAAAAATAAAATTATCAAATTATCAGATATGTTGTTTAAGAGATGATGGAGAATGTCCTTTGACATCAAAACAAATGGAAGTAATGGAAAAGTTTAAAGGTAAAAGTTATCTAAGTTTCCTCCTGGTTGGGATGCTTTCATTAGACCTGACAAAATTTATGAATATGTTTTGAAAAACCATGTCCTGAAATTTAATTTATTTTGTTATTTCTTTATAACCCTCTTTAAAAACTTTAATCAAAGGAATAATATTTTTAGATTTAAATGTATCATTTTCTTCAAGGTAATCATCGCTTCGCTCGCTTATTTTAACTTCCAAACAACAAAACCTGTTAAAACCATTCCACCAACAACAAATGCAATTTCTCTATTTTTTTTATCTTCTGATGGTGTATAAAAATCACTTAGTTTAGGTTTGGGTGATAATGGAGTTAATTGTTTACTTGTAATGTAATAGTATTGTTTCATTGCTTGGTCAACATCTTCAAAAGTATGTTCGGCATGATGTTCTTTTGTAATTGTTCATTAAGAAAATCTAATCTTTGTATTCTTTTTTTATTCCATTCTGCTTGTGCTTTTTCTAATTTTTCTATAGCTTTATCATGTCTTATTTTCTCTTCATTTGCATTACTACCCATATGTGAAAATAAATAATTACTCCCCGAAAATGCAAAAGCATTTGTTATTGCCCCACCAAGCATCATTGCTAAAGCACTTGCCATTTTATAAAAACAAAATAAAATAAAAAATAAGTAAGCAATCAGTTTATTACTTCATGATATCAGCAGGTATAATACCTTGCTTAATCAACATATCTTTTGTTGCCATTGCAAGTAATATATCAATGGATAACATTACAACATCATTTACATTAAAATCTACTTTTGGTGCTGGTCTCCTTAGTACCTTTTTACCTATTTCTGCATATCCAACTGTTAACAATGTTTCCACTCCAGCATGATATAACATATTTGCTATTTGTTTTCCGTCTTTTTGTGTTGACATTTTATATATTAAATTGTTAAATTCTCACTTTGTTCGCTCAATTAAATTCAAAGGATCAATTTCTTTCTTTTGTTTTTCTGGTTTTCTGGTTTTGTTATTTCCTTACCCACCACGATTTCTTTAATCATTTTTCTGGTTTCTTACTTTGGTTATAAAAACAATCCCAATCCAACAATACCTATAGAAAAAGTGCAAATTTGTAATCAACTTTGGAACCGGAGTTTCTCTCAACCGAAGGGTTTGATTCACAATCTGTTTCTGTATCAGAATCTTTTGTTATTTGTGGTAAGTCACTTTTTCACTAGCCATTTTAAATTTTGCGTTTTCTTTTTAATTTTTCTTCTTCTTTTTCTTAATTCAGCTTTCATTTTTTGCTTCTGCACCTTTTTACCAGCTGCTACTCTTTTGGGTCTTTTGGTTTGGGTTTTTGAATATTTCTTTTGAAGGGGACTGGAGTGTATCTCGCTCCGCTCGTTCGCTTCGCTCGCCAGTTTCTTCTTGTTTAGAATTTTCATTCATCATTTTTATGTCATTATTTTCATCTTTATTTTTAAAATCAATAGAAGCAAGTGGTTCGATATGTCTTGCTGTTGTTAACATTGCAGTAAAAGGAGCAAGATACATTCCATATTTATAATACAGTTCACAACATATGTTAGTTAAACCGTGATTGAGAAAAGGATCTTCCTTCAAGTCTTGTATTAGTTTTGGTGGATCGACAACTTTGAAATACTTTGATACACCCATAACATATAAATTTATAAAAGAGTTTCCTAATGTCTTAGTCATACTAGCTCTAATCTAGCTTCATATTTACAGTATAGTTTGTCTATTTGTTCTGGTGTCATTTTGTCAATATCTGGCAGTTGTAATTCTTTACCCAAATATTGTTTACTGTTTCCACCAGCAACAACAGATGATAATCTCTCGCGTTTTTTCTTGTTTATCATCATCAATATTTATATTTTCGACAATATTTTCGCTCAATAATTCTTCGGCATTCATTTTATATGTTTCAAAAAACGAAAATAATTTATTTTTAATTTTTACAAAACTAAATACAAAATAACCCACTAATGATAATACTGCAGTATTTGTTATAATTGTTAATATTTCTAATAGCATTGCTTTTTTATTGCTTATATTTGCTAAATTACTAAAGCATTACTAAAGAATTGCTAAAGCATTACTTGAGAATAGCTTAAGAATTGCTTAAGAATTGCTAATCAAGTAACCAAAATCGGTAGGTTGATCTGTCTTTAATATTAATTTACGATGTTTCTTTTTTTTAAGTTCTTCCTTTATTCTTTGTCTTTCTTCTAATGTAGGAATAACATCATTTTCTCTTAGACAATTATCAAAACTATCTCTATCTTTTGTGTAAAACATGCACAACCATTTTGTTTGTTCTCTTAAGTCTTTTAAAACAGAGTTGTATCTCTGTGAAATGACCCACACTGATTGTTCCGCGTGTCTTCCTGAAAATGCAAGCTCAGACAGCATATCTTTTTCTTTGTTAATTCTTTTGTTGCACTGCAATCATCAATGATATATAATGTTGGACAAGTAGCATATTTTTAAAAACATTCTTAGTAGTTCTTGTAGTTTCTCTTCTTCTTTGACAATAGGATTAACAATTATTAGATTTTTGTTTTTGGTTTTCTAACATCACCAATCCATTCACGATTTTGTATGCTTTGTTCCATTGAATTGTTGGACAAAGTATAACTATATGTTTAAAACCCCACTATATTCTTTTTCTAATAAATCAAGAACAAACTCCGTTTTTCCACACCCAGTTTGTCCACATATAATAGCACAATGTGGATATTTTGGTAATTGAGTGTATCTCGCTCCGCTCGTTCGATTCCATTTTTAAGGAAAACACTTAATTTTTTTCTAGAAAATCCCACAGAATTTTTTCGCGGTGTGTTCTCCCGACCTTTTTTATTTTTGTTTTTGAAATTTTTTGTTGTTTTTTTTTTGGGTGTTTTTAAGGTTTTTATAAAAAGTAAAAATTTTATTTTGGGAGCAAAGTTTTTGCTGTTTTTGGGTGTTTTTGCTTTTTGGTAAAATTTAGTGTCTTTTGCTTTAAATGAAGGTATTTTAGGGGTCAAAATTTTTTTTTTTGGGGGTCTGAGGTGTGTGATTATGTGTCATGGCTAAAAAAAGACAAACAGACAAATAATAGTACACAAGACACAACATAGAAAACTAAAGACTAAGCAACACGATTCCCCATCAAAAACTGGGGTGATCCCAGGTGCTCTGGAAGGGTAAGCAGATCCTGCTCCACATGTGGCACCCGTCGTGTTGTTTATGTTATTACAAATCCGGTAAATAGTCTACTTCGGTAGGTCACGTTCGTGAAAAGGGACGGGTATTGTAGTTACGACATAAGAAACATATCCGATATCATCTGTGAAACGGTTATTCCATAACGGTCAACCAACTCGTGATGGCGTAGGTAAAATTTACGAAGGATGATTTCAACTTCACCATTTGGAACTCTTGGTGTAATACCTTCCTTGTGAGCAGCAACCCTCTATCAAGGAAATCATGATAGGAAATACAAGCCCGGGAATATCGTATCAATTGGGAGATATATACTCCGTATGCAGGCGCTGCTGGAATGTTGCTACATAGAAATGGAAAGTTCACAATTGGGAAGCTGAAATCATCTCTTTGTCGTAAAGTTTTGTTTTTGAATCTTCGATTCATATATTTTGTAAACTGTATATCATGTAAATATTCGCCAGGAATGGAATTATAATAAACAATAGACTAGTCGATTTACTGGTATATTTTCATTTAACGTCTCTGAATTATCTGTCCTCAAATTGTCCTTTATGTCAATGTACCCGGTCTGACCTGAAAGTTTTATGATACTCGACCGCCGTGGCGAGGTCCTCATTGTTCCTTTGATTGTATGTCGGAAGGTTTTTTCCCCTTTTTCTATCATGCTTGCATTTGCCAATGACAAACGAAAGACTTAACATTTTTCCAGGAAAGCAGTTTGTAGAACCAATCTTTACCCTTTCTTCATTAATTTGCTTTTCATTTGCATGTACATGACATATTTGCCACTGAACGTTAAACAAGCAACAAACAATCAATCATTAGCTAAGAAAATTAATAACAAGGCTAATTGATATATAAATATATCACTTTTATCTGAAATCGGGGAAAAAAATCTTGAATGGTACTCATATGTATAATTCATTTTATCTTCTTATCCGAATTCGGATAACAACCAAGACGACTTAATATTAAATATAGATATACTTATCCGAATTTGGATAAGGATACTCATTGCACACTTAACTCTGTGAGGTAGGCAATCTATACTTCTTATCCGAATTTGGATAAGAGCAGTTTGGATAAGAGCAGTTATTTCTCCTTGGTAATGTGTTTTATCTCTTTTATCCAAATTCGGATAACATAAGTTTCTGTTGATATGTACATTGTCGATCTTGTATTCCTTAGCTTAATTGTGAGAATTCGGGAATTCATTTTCTTTTTTATAAAAAAAAAAAAATGTCGCCTACCAAAGTTCTTATATCAGAATTCTCGCTTATCCGAAACACCCATTGACTTGAGCATATGGAAATGCTCAAAAGCAATTGGAAGCTGTTCAATACAAATTTTGGAATAATAAAATAACAAACTTCCGGTACAACAAATTACCCCCAAATGAATTTTGTCTACGCAAAAGCAGTATATTTTTGAAGATATCTATGCTCATGTGTTTTATCGTGTTTATGGTAACATTTAGCAATTCAAGTTAATAAAATTTTTTCACCTTTTAGATCAGTCCAAAGGATCAAATGATATTAACTATAGCCTTAACAAAAAAATTGACCAAACATACCTTATACATCATTTTAGTGATGCATTACTTAGATATAAGAAGATGTGGTATGAGTGCCAATGAGACAACTCTCCATCCGTTGTTGTTTGTTTAACTCTTACTTACTTGTTTAACTCTGGACATTTACTATTAAATATTACCTCATGTGTTTTAACCAAGGGACTGATACCTCCTTGTTCTACTAGACATCTTGTGATCTGTAGATGTCCATACTGTGCAGCAACATGTAAAACTGTTCTTCCATCACTCTATAATAATACCAAATAACATGTAAATAGTATGGATAATACTTTGTTATAAACATCAATAATATATAAAATATTCTACAACTGATATTAAAACTTGTGTGATAAACTTTAAAATGTTGTGTATTAAATATAAACAAAATATATATCACATGAATCAGTGGTCAAAACTGATTAAAATGACAAGTCAGACTTGTATTTATATTGTATATAAACAACATGTTTTGTTGTAAGATGTCATAACTTCCATCAGAACTGTCATGTTAACAAAATTACCTTTTTATCAAGAAATGTTAAACAAATTTATATCGATGTATTCAGTGCACTGAGTTAAATCAGACCTCACTACCTTATATCATCCTAGCAGTATTTGATGATATAGTGATTAAATCTGTTTGATTAACATAATTCAGAATAATGATATCTTTTTTAAAAAGATATTTAGAAAAATAGTTACACTTCCTGATTCAGTACAAGGAGACTAGCAAAATCAGATCCCACATGATATGATTCTTACAAGTATTTGTTGTCCATTAAACCTGTCTGATTAATAACATGATTTTGTGTTGATTAAGCGTAATGTGATCAGACTGAGGAGATAACATACATTTGTGGTTTCTTTTTTACATCCGTTGTCAAGGAGTAGTCGAGATACCGCCAGGTGTCCTTGACTGAGAGCCAACATTAATGCTGTCAATCCACTAACCTGGAATAATACAACTGACATCAAACCATGTCTAATAAACTGGTCAATGTTGTGTAATAAATATAAACAAAACTGAACAGTCACATCAAATAAAACTGTCCAATTAACAACAGGTTGTAGTGTAGATTCAGTATAATAAAAGAATTTTTCGAAAAACATGAAAAAGAGTTTTATTTCCTGATTTAGTGAAATGCAAGGACAATGAGACCCACTATATATGATATCCTCTTTAAATAAAGATTATTATTATAATCATTATTATTCGTACAAGTATTTGTTGTCTATTAAACCTGTCTAATTAACAACAGGATTTAGTGCAGATTCTGTAAAATCATCACGTTTAACAAAATAGATTTTCAAAACAACATGAAAAAAATATTTTCTGATTCAGAACAATAATATGAGTAAATTGGAATTACATTTTATATGAATCTAACGTCTATTAATTATTCTTACAAGATGTTTCTACATTAGATCTGTAAAAAATATAACTATCTGACGAAAATTGTTTACACAACATTAAGAAAAGTAGGATAAAAATGTTATCATCTATCCTTCCGACCAAAAAGAATGTATTTTTAAGAGAACCTCTTCATGCATTTTTTCGATAAAACTGTCAGATTAACATGATTGAGAATAATGATCATTTGTCAAGTTACTTTTTCTAAGAAATATGAAAAAGAGTTAAATTTCATGATGCAGTACGAGGAGACAAGTATACTAAGCCCCACCTTATATCATTCAACTATGTGTTGTCCATTAACCCTGTCTAACTAACAACATGATTTTGTGTTGATTTACTTAAGTGGAATGTGATAAGACTGAGGAAATAACATACCCCTGTGGCATCGATCTGACATCCGTTGTCAAGGAGAAGTCGAGATACCCCCAGGTGGCCTCTACTGGCAGCATACATTAATGCTGTATATCCAATAACCTGGAATATTAAAACTGACATCAAAGCTTGACTAAAAATCCGGAAAATGTTGTGTAATAAATATAAACAAAAATGAACCGTCAAGTCAATTAAATGTGTCTGATTAACAGCAGGATTTAGTGAAGATTCAGTATAATCATTAATTTTAATAAGACAAATTTTAAAAAAAAAACATGCAAAAAGTTATATTTGCTGAATCAGGACATTAATATGAGAGAAAAGGAATTACATTTTAAATGCATCTATCGACTATTTATCTTTATTTACGAGATGTTTCTACATTAGATCTGTATAAATATAACTATCTGACTAAAGTTGTTAACACAGCATTAGTAAAACCTAGTATAAAAAAAATTGTTTCTCGTCAAAATAAAAACTTTACCATCTATAATTCAGAACAGAAGGACAAGTATTTCAACGAAAATCCCTTCCTGCATTTTATCCATTGAAACTGTCTGATTAAAAACAGAATTTTGATTTAATGTTGATTCAGTCTAATGATTTATGTATAAGTTTCCATACAGACCAATGGTAGTTAAACGGTTCAGGTTTTTTATTATGTGTTTACTCTAAATGGTCTAGATATGCAAAGGGAGATTGTGTGAATGCAAAAATGGTTTAACCCCTCCACATGTTGTGTCTGTACCAAATCAGGCAACCCAGAACATGTGTTGTTAGTTGTTGCATTTGTATGTCTATTTACTATAAGTAGTTGGGTGTTTGTGGTTGTTGTGGTCGGTTGTACTATCCAATATTTAAGGTAATTTCTTTTGCCTATTTATGAATAATCAAAATTATAACTTTTTCAAAGAAAATTGTGCATTGATAAATGTATAATTCCCATTCAGTGGTGTGCTTTAGTTTATATAAGTATGCTTCACAATCAGTGATGTGCTTTAATAATAGGTATAATTCCCATTCAGTGGTGTACCTTGATAACAGGTAGAATTCACATTCAATGTTTTGCTTTGATAATAGGTATAATTGACATTCAGTTGTGTTAATTGTTAACAGAAAGAATTAACATGCAATGGTGTATTTTGATCACAAGAATAATTTACTTTCATTACTGTGCTTAGATAAAAGGTAGAATTCAATTCAGTGGTGTCGTTAGATGATAGGTATCATTACCATTCAGTGGTGTGGTTAGATAATAAGTATCATTACCATTCACTGGTGTGGTTAGATAATAGGTATCATTACCATTCACTGGTGTGGTTAGATAATAGGTATCATTACCATTCACTGGTGTGGTTAGATAATAGGTATCATTACCATTCACTGGTGTGGTTAGATAATAGGTATCATTACCATTCACTGGTGTGGTTAGATAATAGGTATCATTACCATTCACTGGTGTGGTTAGATAATAGGTATCATTACCATTCACTGGTGTGGTTAGATAATAAGTATCATTACCATTCACTGGTGTGGTTAGATAATAGGTATCATTACCATTCACTGGTGTGGTTAGATAATAAGTATCATTACCATTCACTGGTGTGGTTAGATAATAGGTATCATTACCATTCAGTGGTGTGGTTAGATAATAAGTATCATTACCATTCACTGGTGTGGTTAGATAATAAGTATCATTACCATTCACTGGTGTGGTTAGATAATAGGTATCATTACCATTCAGTGGTGTGGTTAGATAATAGGTATCATTACCATTCACTGGTGTGGTTAGATAATAGGTATCATTACCATTCACTGGTGTGGTTAGATAATAGGTATCATTACCATTCACTGGTGTGGTTAGATAATAAGTATCATTACCATTCACTGGTGTGGTTAGATAATAGGTATCATTACCATTCACTGGTGTGGTTAGATAATAGGTATCATTACCATTCACTGGTGTGGTTAGATAATAGGTATCATTACCATTCAGTGGTGTGGTTAGATAATAAGTATCATTACCATTCACTGGTGTGGTTAGATAATAGGTATCATTACCATTCACTGGTGTGGTTAGATAATAGGTATCATTACCATTCACTGGTGTGGTTAGATAATAGGTATCATTACCATTCACTGTTGTGCTTTGCTACGTTGGTGTATACTCCTTATGTACAATCTGCTATCTACTGAAGTAACTTGTAGTTGTATGAGTTGTATTGCTTATTTACAATCTGTTATGTTATGAAGTAACTTGTAGTTGTATGAGTTGTATTGTTTATTTACAATCTGTTATGTTCTGAAGAAACTTGTAAGTTTTGTATTTTATACTACTAATGTATAATTTATTATGTTCTGCAGTAACATGTAGTTTTATTTTGTATACTGCTTATGTACAATCTGCCCTCTTCTGAAGTCACTTGTAGTTGTACGCTTTAAAATGTTGATGTACATCTGTAATAATCTCCTGTAACATGTAGTTGTGTGTTTTAAACTACCTATGTACAATCTGCAGTAGCTTGTGTTTGTATGGTTTGTACTGCTTGTGTACAATATGGTCTGAAGTAACTTGTAGTTGTAATGTTTTATACTGCTGATGTAGCTGTAGTTGATAATAGTTGTGTGTTTTATCATATTGCTTAATGTTTTACTGGGCTTTATTTTGAAGTAACTTGTAGTTTCATACTGTTTTACTGTGCTTTATTTTGAAGTGACTTGTAGTTTTAAACTGTTTTACTATGCTTTATTTTGATTTAACTTGTAGTTCTATATTGTTTTACTGTGATTTACTTTGAAGTAAATTGTAGTTTCATACTGTTTTACTGTGCATTGTTTTGAAGTTACTTGTAATCTCATACTTTTTACTGTGATTTATTTTGAAGTAACTTGTAGTTGTGATTTTTTTATACTGTACATGTACATGTACATGTACCATATAAAGATTAATCGTATGAATAATCTACCATTTTTGCAGTAACTTCCAGTTGTGAGTTTTATATTGTTTATGTACAATATCCTGTATTTTGAAGTAACTTGTAGTATTACACTGTTTCGCTGTGCTTTCTTTTATAAGTAACTTGTAGTTTTGTGTCTTTTATTGAACATGTATCATAAGACGACATATCTCAAAATAAGTTTGCTCTGAAGTATTAAATTTAGTGACTATTTAACTTACAGATTGATAATCAATGTCTGCAGCATTATGTAGACATAATTTTAAGGCTTCTATATCTCCATCCTTAGCAGCGGTATGAAGTTTCTATAAGTAAAACATAGAAATTACATTTGATAGATTGTAATAAAAAAATAATGTACTTACTGTTGAATTAGGTAATAATTATGTATTCTTCTAGTTGGTCATAAATCAGTTGTATCCTCCCTTCATATAACATCCAGAGGAAATCTTTAAATAGCATATTTGCTGGAATTTATGCATTATTCATTATCAAGATAGACAACAATTGTTAACCTTTGAGATATATTTTTTTTACAGAACCATGGACTAAGTTTTTGTAGTGTTTTATGAACTTTGACTTTTGTCCTTTTTGAAGATATGTAGTAGTGAATAAACTCATCATAGATACCAGGATTGAAATTTTGTATTTGCGCCAGACACGCGTTTCGTCTACAAAAGACTCATCAGTGACACTCGAATCAAATAAAGTTAAAAAGGCCAAATAAAGTACGAAGTTGAAGAGTATTGAGGACCCAAAATTCCTAAAAGTTTTGCCAAATACAGCTAAGGTAATCTATTCCTGAGGTAGAAAAGCCTTAGTATTTCAAAAATGTAAAGTTTTGTAAACAGTTAATTTTTAATTATGACCATATCAATAATAATTCATGTCAACACAGAAGTGCTGACTAGTGATGTTCATTCATTTACTTCTTCAATTGCCCCCTGGTACTTTCTCATCATTTTTGTTCCTAATTTTTAATCAGATAGTAGAAATCTCTCTATACTTACTTAAAGAGAAAATTATATAAATGTATGTAAACTGAATAAAAGGGGATGGGGATATAAAATGATTAGACTGTAACATAGAAAGAAAAATAACTTTTGGATTACAATGGTGTGTTGTATCAGATGACACTTTTAACCATAAAATAGATCTATGTCTTATTCAACTCACATGAACTTAACAATGGCAAGGGGAATGAAATCTGTAATTTTTTTATTTAGTAAAAATTGTCCAGCGTTTTCTCAAATGACTCTCTATGCTTATGTATATGACATTTTAAACAAGCATTCTGAAAGTACTACATATAGAATACATTGTCTCATACTGGAAATATTTTTTACACTTATGTTTGAAAAACATTCGATAAATTTCTCAAACTGAAAAAAACCTAAATTGCATTTTTGTTTGTCATCAGTTACTAAATAATCTAAAATTAATCTTCATTGTCATATCAACAAATTAAATTGTTTGTGACAAAAACATAAATTTATATATATATATATATATATAACGAATTCAAATGCTGTTTGGGTAACTAAACTGACACTCGAGTATTGTATAATATTCAACAGAGCATTCTTAGTTACTGACAACATGACTAGTTACTAGGAAATCCGCACGGGTGGAAATGTCACCCGTATAATGAGTAGAAGATACGACGATTAAGCATGAAAGTTTATTGCATTAATTACATTAGTAAACTGATTATCAGTCATAACCAAAATCAAAAGAAACATGACAGATTCCTGAGGAATTTTGCAATTTCAATTCATCTAATTCATCTAGATTTAGAAATGTTTCATTCAACAAATGATTCTATAATCATGATAACATTGATTTATAAAATAACTAAAACAAAAAAAAAACAGGTCAGACATTTCATATAGTTCATGCCTATCTCTGCTATGAGTTGTTATTAGCGTTACCTTAGTTTGTCAAATTTTTGTTGTACACCTTTCTTTGTCCAAGTCTAGTATCATTTGTTTTATCTGAATATCTAGTTTTGTAGTTCATGTAGAATTCGTCTATAGTGTTTATCCCAAATTATTATATACTTGTACTTATCTGTACAAAAATGGGGAACAAAACAACTCATGACAAGTGGACTGTAAAGTAAATCTTACCTTATTCCAATTCTCCATTATAGCCTAAAAACCAGAAAAAAGTATTTTCAATATATGCTAATATCGAGTTATTACTGTTAACTGCCAATTGAAAGTATATATAATCCTTATTTTGTTTTCGCGATCTCGTTTGCCAAAAAAGTATTTATTTTGCCACTTTTCATTTTGTTGCCAATTCATTTTTCCTTTTAACAAAACACATTTCCATTTGTAGCATTGTCGTCTTATGGACAGTAAACCAACATCTTTATTTCTTAATCTACATTTGATAAATGAACTCCGAATTATATTTAATAAATTATGTTTATATTTATAGATACTGTAAAATCACATTGCCCAGTGAGTCAATACTTAGTCTTTTTCTCAGCGTAGCTCTTTTGTGGATTTTTGGAGTTCCAATATCTAAAAGTGTATTCAAAATATCAACAGGTCGGGATTCATCTTTAATAAGTTTATTAGATACTTCCTGTCTAGTTGAAAGACTATGAATAACATCCGGTACTTTCCTTTATTTTGTACGTGTTTCTTCAAAAACATCTTTCTTTTCCTAACTGTCTCAGTGGTCTGGTGGTAGCGTGTTACCATCAATTGTGGGAGGTTGTGAGTTGGAACCCCAGGCAGGTCAATCCAAAGATTTAAAAATGGTATGTGTTGCTTTTCTGCTAAGAATGCAGCATTTAGGAGTAGGAGTAAAGACTGGTCGGCTCTGAGTCAAAATAATCTGTCCGGGTATAGTGACATGTCTTCGTGGAGACTGTAACCTTGTGAACTAGCTAATTAAAAATCTGACTCAGTCTGTCAATCGAGTACAACGCAGGGTTAATATTAATATTATATTAACATGTTCTCGTCCTGAATATGCATTTAATCTGCAGCTGGACGTTATACAGTCATTTATCATCATCATCATCATCATCATCATCTTTCTTTACTTTAAGGTAAATAAGACCATAAAGGAACTCCGTCAGATAGTTAAGGATGAAGGTTTAAGGGGGTGCAACAAAATTCAAAGGAAAAGTTGATAAAACTCACTGAAGAAAAAACTAACCAAAAATTTACCCGCGAAGATGTTTTTACCAAAAAGAAGCTAACAACACTGGCGAAAAGACGTGGTATAACTAAGTACTCTCGGCTAAGAAGAGACGATCTACTTGAATTGGTAAAAAAAGATTTTGAAAATGCACCGGTTGAAAAGAAAATTAAAGTCACTGATAGACGGGATAAAACGGTTGAATGTATTTGGTACGGTGACCGTTAAATCTTTGAAGCAACATGATTTAGATACGTTTTTAAGGTAAATGAAAGTGCTTTTTAAAGTATAATTTCGGATGCACTTACCTAAAAGAAGGCTTGAAAGGTACAATTAGTGCTTCAAGTGGAGTTAGTTAAAACGAACCCCGCAGCTAATGAAATTACCTACGTCACTCCATTTTTAGGTCATCTGTAGTTACTATCACTCAATCAACAGATCTTGAATTTGAGATTGCATTTTTGAAGGAAAAGGTGAATGAAAATATGGCAAAGTACAATAGTGGATTGACAAATGGACATTGAACAATTACAAATTCATTTGAATAAATTTAAACCACTTAAGAGGAGTTTGTACATAGCTTCTCCATCAAAACATTATAAAACGAAAGCCATTGGTAACGTAAGAAACGAGGATGATCGATGTTTTCAATGGGCAGTATTATCAGCACTACATCATGATGAGGTAGATAAGAATAATTCTCACCGAGTAAAACAATACAAGAAATGGGAAAACGAGCTTAAGTTTGAGGGTGTAGAAATATATGAGTATGAAGAAGAAAATCTCTAAGTATATCCTTTAAGGATATCCAAGAACATCGATGCGAAACACGTAGACCTCTTGTTCTTGACTAACGCCATCAAACAACATTACTGTTGGATCAAGAGTTTATCACGTCTTTTGACTTCTCAGGTAAAAGATCACAAAGAATCAGCCTATTTTTGTCAAAGGTGTTTGAATCATTTTTCTAGACAAGACATTTAGACTAACACATGAGCTATTGCAATCAAAAGGAAGCAGTGAGAATCGAGATGCCGGAAAAACACACCTTTAAAAGTTTTCGAAACCTTAACGTAAAATGAGAGTTCATTTTGTGATTTATGCCGATTTTGAATGTTTTTTAAAGAAAAGATAGACACCTATCAACCTGATTCGTTAACATCTTACACAAAAACCTATGAAAGACACACACCATCTGGTTTTTATTATCGTGTAAAATATGCACATGGAACTATAAAAAAGCAGAAGTATATTGTAGAGAAGGTGTAGCGAAAAAGTTTGTTGAATGTATGGAGCAGGAAGAAAGAGAGATCGCTAAAATTTATAAAGATGAAAAGGACAAGATAATGACAGATGAAGATGAGAAAACCTTTAAAGCAAGTACACATTGTCACATTTGCGACGATGTATTGGGTAATGATAAAGTTCGCGATCAGGATCACCTTTCGGGTAAATATCGTGGTGCAGCACACAAGAAATGTAACTAAGAATTTCAACTTCCACAGCATGTACCCATTGTGTTTCACAATTTAAGTAGGTATGACGCTCATTTGTTTGTACAGGAATTAGACAAAGGACAGATTCACTGAATTCCAAACACAGATGAAAAGCACATTAGTTTCTCTAAGAAAGTAGATGGAGACTTGGAGATGCAATTTATCGATTCAATGAGATTTATGCCAAATTCCCTAGAAACCATAACAAAGAATCTAATGAATGAAAAATTCAATGCGGTGAAGAAATGTTTCGGTGACCGTTACGACATAATGTTCAGGAAAGGAGTGTATCCTTATGAATATATGGATGGTCTAGCTAAGATGAGGGAAAAGAACACCCACCCAAGAACGAGTTTTTTAGCACTCTGTATGGTGAGCACTTAAGCGATTAGGATAATGCACTTGCTCATCGTGTCTTTAAAACATTTGGATGTAAATTGGTGCAAGATTACCACAATCTCTCCATAAAAAAACGATGTCGCTCTAATAGAGGACAACTTTGAGGACTTTAGAGATACTTTCATAGTTCACTTTGGACTTGATCCCATGCACTATTACACATCACCAGGATTAGCCTACGAAGCAGTTTTGAAAATAGGTAAAGTCAGACTAGAACTATTATCTGACCTAGATATGTTACTTATGTTTTAAAAAGCAACCAGAGGATGTGTTGCTAATATAGGTTATCGATATGGTATGGCGAATAATAGATATATGAGTGATTATAACAACACACAACCTACTAAATACTTAACCTACATAGATGCCAACAATTTGTATGTATGAGATATGTCACAACATTTACCTACAGGAGAGTTTGAATGGGTAGAACCAGAAGAAATCGACAATATTTTAAACTACACAGACGATCACGAGTATGGATGCATGGTAGAATGTGATCTGGACTATCCTCAAGAGTTTCATGATGATCATAATGATTACCAATTAGCAACTGAGAATATAGAAATAAATCAAGTACATAAACTAGTACCCCATTTGCACAAACGTGTTAAATGTGTACTTTATTATAATAGAAATCTGAAACAAGACCTATCCTTAGGGACGAAACTACAGAAAGTACACCGCATTATTATCTCCATGGCTTAAAAAGTATATACATTTTGCAGACTTAAACACCAATCTTCGTACCAAGGCTAAGACTGACTCTGAGAAAGATGTTTTTTAAGTTTATGAATATCTCTGTGTTTGGTAAGACGATGGAGAACATTCTTAAGAGAGTTGATGTGAAACTGGTTACAACAGGGAAGCAAGCATTAAAGCTTGTAGCCAAACATAACTTTGATCGTTGGGTTGTCTTTACCGAGAATTTGGTTGCAGTTCCCATGAAAGAGACGAAACTCAAATTTAATAAACCCGTCTACTAAAAAGTTTGTATCTTAGATCTTTCAAATACCCTAATGTATGACTTTCATTACAACTACATACGGGTGAGGTATGGTAACAACGCAAATCTTTTATCTACCGATAATGATAGCTTGGCTAATGAAATTCAAACAGAGGATTTTTACAAAACTATTGCTCCACATGTTCAGGCTAAATTTGATACTTCTAATTATTCGAACGAACACGGCTCTTGAATAACAACCGGTGTTAATAAGAAAATCATCGACAAGTTTAAAGATGGATGTGGAGATAATATGACAGAATTTGTTGGCCTTAAAGCTAAAAAGGAGTGAATCAAAATGTCGTTGAGCGTAACATCACTTTTGGGGATTACAAGGTATGTCTCAACACTTAGCAGGAGATATATAGATTTATGAATGTCATTATTAGTTACCTTCATCAGATGTACACCGAGGAAATCAACAAAGTAGCCCTTTCAGCCAAGGTGGAAAAACGTTACATTCTACCCGATGGAACCAGTATACTCGCTCATGGGCTTATAGAATTAAAACAACATAAAGAGAATCAACTTATAAAAAAAAATGATTTTTTTTTATATCAATTGACGGACGCGTTGGAATAGGCAAAAATACATTGTTACATTTGTGAGCAAAAGACAAAACACGTATGTTTGTCAGAACCCGTTGAACAGTATACGCTTTTAGAAGAATTTTACAATGAGACGGTTCATAAGAAAACAGGTATTTTAGATCACGCATTTGCATTACAGTATCAAATTTTACTCGCACGAAAGGAATTGATTCGACCAGTGTGCAATATAGCTAATCCATCAATAATAGAAGTACGTGGGTTATGGTGTAGTCCACATATTGTTGTAGAACATTTAAAAGAGAGAATGGTAAAGAGATCGTTTAAACGTTTACATCATTATTATAATTTGTGTACGCATACACCTAATTTATTAAATGTTTTAACATCTTAAATAAGAAGTTATTTTTAATCGTATTGTTACTCGCGGACGAACAGCAAAAAACGTTTCGAAAGAGCATTTGCCTTCATTTATTACAGCATATGAACATTTTGTATCACATCATTTTCCTGGCATACAAGTGGACACGAATTGCAGTGATGAATATGTTTTGGTAAAAGCGAAAACTATAATTGACGTTCTTTGATTAAAACATCTTAAAGAGAGGTGATGACAAACGTAAGAATGATTACATATATGTATTGAACGACAACAATTTAACAGGTGTAAACAGATAAAGGAATTTTATGAAACACGATTACAACTCCGAAATCCTTTGAGAAATAAAATAAATGATACAAGTACACAACATAATACTTACCAACACATCCTTCTCCAACAGAGAGTTGGAGAGAGCGGTCCACAGTCTTAAGATCCATCATTTTAGAGGAGTGTTTATGCAAGATACCCTACCACCTAAACAACACAGTAAGGAGTGTGGTATTTTAAACATGCTAGCTTAATGAGTCTGGGAACACAATGGACGTGTTGGTTTAAGAATACATTCACAAAGGTGTACTTTGACTCTTATAGACTTCCACCACCCGACGAGATGGTTGGCTATCTAAAACCTGTGATTCACTACAACACCTATGAACTACAAAAGAGAGGAACAGTGGTATGCGAACACGTTTGCTTGTATGTATTAAAATTGTTGTCGGAATGTCAACCTTTTGATGAAGTCGGGTTTTCATTGTAGCTATAAATAAAACAATGACAGACAAGATTGGATTCTATTGAAAGAAAAGAATGAGATGAGTAGTTTGCTCGAAGACTTGAACATGAACATCAGCGACAATAGTAGCACCAACTTGAAACATCCAAGTCATGGTGCGGATGCTGCAACAAAACGATTGGTTATGCAACATGTAAAAGACAATACGATACGATTAGAATTACAATCCGAGTATGACAAGATAAAAACGGATATAAAACGAATAGAGAAAGGATGTGATACAACAATCAAAGAACTCGAGAAGAAAGTAGATGAGTCTAAAACCACTCTGCAACAAGAACTGGAGAAAAAAGTGAATAAGATTAAAGACTCCACACAACAAAAAATCGATGCATTGGTGGAACGTCCGTTGGCGATGGAAGAGGAAAATAAGAAAAAAAAATATAACAGTTTAAGGATGTTTGTTCAATTAAAACATGCCTAGGATGAACCGCAAGAACGAAAAGCTTACACATCTGAAAAAAGTAAAATCACAAAAATACTGAACTCCGAGGAAAATTCAAAAAGGAAAGTCCCTAATCAAATGGCAAAATAAAAAGCTCAAACACATCGAACGAATGGATAACAACTGTCATATTCCTGACTTGGTACAGGCATTTTCTTATGTAGAAAATGGTGGATTGAACCTGGTTTTAAAGCTAGCTAAACATCTCACTTGTATGACAGTCGCATATAATTCCATTATATTGACAACGATGTGTGAACAAAACAAACAAAAACAATAGGTAAAAATGTCACAAATAGGGGTAAATATTCTAATTCGGTAGGTCACATTCGTGAAAAGGGAACGGGATTATAGTTACGACATAAGGAACATATCCGATATCCTCTGTGAAATAGATATTCCATAACGGTCAACCAACTCGTGATGGCGTCCGTAAAATTTACAAAGTGATGATTTCAACTTCACCATTTAGAACTCTTGGTTTAAAAATAAAAATTCACAATTGGGAAGCTGAAATCATCTCTTTTGTCGTAAAGTTTTGTTTTCAACCGACCCTCATAGTCAATTTCTAGATATAAGTCATAATCAATTGGCAAAATCAAAAGCTCAAACACATCAAACGAATGGATAACAACTGTCATATTCCTTACTTGGTACAGGCATTTTCTTATGTAGAAAATGGTGGATTGAACCTGGTTTTATAGCTAGCTAAACCTCTCACTTATATGATAGTCGCATCAAATTTCATCTGATTGCATGTCTGATTGTTTGATCCAAGAATTAAACGACTTAGGGTACCCTCTCCATTTGACAAAGACCTCTATACCACCACCCTTGGTTCGTTTTCGCAAGACCTTTTCGACCAAGAAGTTTTGATCCGTCTTTTGAAGTTAAGGCTCATATAAGAAACCTTGTATTTCATCGTCATTGAAATCCTTGATACTGTTGGTATGGGGCAGATTGTTTAACACGTGGGACACAGTAAATACTTCTTCGGTCCACCTAGGGATGTTTCCGTTTTCAAAATTACTTTTTTTTAGTGATTCGAACGTTATCCCCTACTTTAAATTTAGCCTGTTTTAATGGAAGAATGTTACCATACAAGTTCAAATACACTTTGTTTTTATGTTCTTTTTGACTTGAAGCGATAGGAGTCATTTTATTAGGTCTATGTTTAGTTTATAATACTGATGAACAAGATCATTCAAGACATTGATGAAGGTGCTTGTGGAATGGGCTGAAAAGTATTTAAACATTTTTCTTTCTTTCTTTCTTTCTTAAAACGGTTCCAGCGTTCAACCACACTTGACAAGAGACCAAAAGACACAGAAATTAACAACTATAGGTCACCGTACGACCTTCAACAATGGGTAAAACCCATATCTGATAGTCAGCTACTACCACACATTAGATATAAAAAAATATAATGAGGCGAAGTGGAGACAATCTTTACATATTAAATTGTAATTACCAGGTGAGCAACATAGTTTGTTTTATTTGCAATAAAAACAATTTAACATTTTGAAGCTCCATTTTTAAGACGAAATATATACTGTTTTCACTGTAATCTAATATTTTTCAAAAGATGATTACAGAATGACACATGGGCTGCTTCATATTGCACAGTCATATAGTTTTTAAATGTTAATGATAATACGATGCAAATTCTATATGAATATATATCACAAATCATTATGACGATTGATTATTACATGTATATTTAAACTTCAAGTTTCGTTAGCATAGTCACCACTTTGTCCGTCCGTCCGTAAGTATGTTCGAAACAAATGTTTTCTTACTCGATTAGAATTAAACTTCAACCTATGGCTTAAGGGTTAATAAATCAAAGTTCAAAGTCACTGTTTATTAAATAAGAACAAATTTAGAACAAATTTTCACGGATGATAAAGAGTAAAGATACTAAAATAGTAACTTCTGGAAAAAGTGGATACAAACTCATCATGAGTACTTGACTACAAAAGTAAAAGAATTACACTTCCGTTCTGACAAAGCATGAACGTGGATTTTAACACAGAGTAATACTCACTATTTAATGTAAGCTTTTCTTGTTGGGATTTATCGTATTGGTGTCCGGCTCAAGACTGAATTGTGTAAATAAGTAAGGTTAACATTTCAGAAACATTAATGGAATTGTGGGCTGTTACAATTCTCTTTTTTTTTTGTAGTCTTGTAACATCATCACTCAGTTGACCGTGGTTACATGAAGAGTCACAAAAGGCCTGTCTATGTTGGTTTTTGCAATAATTAACTTCTTACAAAATTAATTTAAATTTGAAAACTTTATACGAGTTCCATTATTTAATTGGAATAATTTGCAAATACCTTTGATTTTGGTTCGGGCACAGTTAGTATTTGATTAGATTTTTACTACAACAATCACTGCGTTAACTGGCTTGGGAAAGAAAGGAATTGTTTTTGACGGGTCGTTGTCATTTTGGAACACATAAATTACTTCTTCTGATTTAATGATGGATCTGCAAAACGACAACGATACACCGACCCCTCCCCTTTTTTCTAAAAAAAGAATAAATTGAACAAATCTTTTTATTGAATCTTATACTGCATATACACTTGTAAAGAACAGAAATGATAAGTCAAACGTAATTATCAATCGGATATTTATAAACAAAGAAGCCAAATAAAACATACATTGATTACATCAACTTCAATTGAAATTTGGTTGATAGTTGTCTCATTGGCAATCATACCACATCTCCTTAGTTTTATATAGTATAGAATGAAAAATATTTGGAACTGGTAAATCTTCGTGTATTGACGAAAAACGATTTTTTTCTCTTAATTCTGAACGAAAACATTTTTTTATTTAAATCTTCTTTATGGTTATTCATGTTTTTGTTCATTTAAAGATTTATTATGTAGTAATATGATATTTTGTTTTCATATTAGATCACGTCATCCGTATCTGACCTCCTTCCTTAGTACAATTGTATTATAGTATAAACAGCTCAGCTGTTAAAAGTATACGTTTTCAGCCTATGACTGGAACAGGTTACACATATTCTCAATGACTGACATTAATGCATATGGAATCAAGGACATTAACCACAATGATTAAAAAAGTAAAAAGGTGATTACTTAGTATTAAATGTTTTAATATTTCGCAAACGTACGTTTTATAAATGGTTTTGATATGTCCTTTCTTTTTAAGACCATAAATATAACCCTGTATATGATTGGCACTGTACCGTTTAGGGGGAATGAATGTGTTGAAAACATACGTATGTACCATGTCGTTGAGAGGACTGAATATCACATATGGTGTTAATTAATGGGGTTTATATATCATCATGGATGAAATGACATTTCAGAGTAAATGTTGAATTTTTAAAAGTCAATTTGTAGAATAAATCATATCTAGATATGCAAACTATCTTTTTTAATAGTGTATTTCCATATTAAGATTGTGGACACTGTATTATAATTCTTTGTTTTATTTTAATCTGACTGATCATTAAACATCAAGGGTAAATCATTTCTAATTTTTCGTACCTATTTGGTAAAAGCAATTTATTTGAAATATTACTGTTACGGTCTGTTATATCTGTGTTTCGTATATTGTTTTGTCAAAAATTAGAACGCTGATTTTTCCTTTGAATTGTTTCACATTTTAGCAAACTATACGGTATTGGGGTTTTTTTCATTGTCGAAGGCCCTACAGTAACCAATAATTGCTGAAATGTTAGTCCTTAACCATTTCTTTTTGATTGAAATAAAATCTCAAACTTAGTTTTCATAAAACATGTAAAACTAACAACAAATATTAAACTGTACTGTTTTTATGAAATAAAGGGGTTCCGTTCTTATTTTCCAGTTGCACATTGCCTGTCAATAAAACGATAAAATATGGCATTTTTTTTATTTGCTTACACCCTGGTGGTTTGAAAACTCTATTGGTATCACACAGTTCCGAGGCCTTGATGTAAATATTTTCTCATAGCCTTGCAGGATTATAGTGACCATAGGTTACCGGTCTTTATCGGTCGACTCCTAATATCGCTTATCTGTCCATCACTGACATAATGCTTAACTAACATACAGATATGATTATATGCGAAAAAGAGTTACATTGAATGACAACACAAAAGGGTTATGCTTATTTACTTATATTATTCACAGCTATTATATCATTGGATACCAACTATTATCAACATTGTTTCATGTCAGGTCAACCGAATACACCCATAACATTGGTTAGTCATTTGGTATATTAGGTAGTTATGGCTTTTAAGCGACCTATTTGAAAAAAAAAAACTATCAATATTTACGTGAACCTTGCATATTTCAATTTATTCTAAATCATGACAAATCTTATATTAACTATGACATAATGTGGAAAACTGAAGTGATGGTCAGTATTGAGTTGAGGATAGGGTCCTTGATTTATGTTATCTTTAAATAGTAAAGGCATGTTTCTATATCTTTAAGAATAACAATTATTCTGTAATATTTTCATGAAAATCATTATACTAATAAAGATTTCGATCATGTGATAATTATATTTTTCTTATCTTTTCGTGGTTCATTTTTTAATCAGTATTATATTACCTATTTCTCTGTTTCCACAGTTATTCTTTTTACGTTCGCACCCCATTATATTCTATGCTATATATATTTTTCTCATTTTCTTTCTTCGTTATTTTATGTCAATGTTCTCTAAAATGTAAACCCCATTCAGACCCTCTGAACAAAATCGTGTCAATTACAAACCCAAACCAGATCATTTTTCGATATTATGCGTTATGTGCGTTAATTTTCAACAACCATGATTTAAATATTGAAAGTTTCACATGAACTTTTGAATCGACAGTCTTATTTACTATGTGTATACTTATTTGCAGAGAACTAAGGCAATCGTTCGGTGAAGTGACCTAACTAAAGTGATAACCAACTACACCAAAGCATGACACAACGGTCCTCAATACGACAACGTTACAACCAGTGACTGAATTTAAGTCTGAATTATGCAATTTATGAAACTTTCTATACTCCCCACAGGGAACTTTTGAGACATATAGCGATTCAAAGCAATGCATAATTACAAAACAAAAAAGAGCACGGGCAATTTTCCCTGCAAAATAATTTCTGTCTTGTGTGCATCACTTAGAACTGGTGCAATCATTGTAAGAATTCGTGTAACAGTAAGGACAAGATGGTATTCAAATTCAAAATCAATATAAATTTGGAATTTTAGAAATCTATTTTTGGAGATTTAGAGAACTCGAACTGTCTAAACTCATTTTACACTTGCTCATATTATAACGATTAGATATCTTAAAAGAAAACGACAACAGAAAAAAGATCACGTTCAGTACATTGCTGTATAATCATAGAACTAAAACTCATATCAAAATATAATAAAAAAAAACAAGCTTTAGATGGCTTCTTAAAAAAAATGGTCTGGTTTATGACGAAACAATAAACAAAACAGATATAACAGACATGAAAC
Organism: Mytilus coruscus; assembly: GCA_017311375.1. NCBI lineage: Eukaryota > Metazoa > Mollusca > Bivalvia > Mytilida > Mytilidae > Mytilus > Mytilus coruscus. Next base: position 16,294,666 of record CM029606.1, on the reverse strand, counting down.
AACGTTAACCACTGAATTACAGGCTCCTGTCTTAGGACACGCACCTATAAAATGTGTGGGGCGATACATATTTATGAGCGCTCAAAGCAATTTATATAACATATATACTTGAGTCGGTCCATTGTTAACTTTTCTAAATGTATTTTCTGTTTTACAGTGTTGAGATAAATGGTAGCAAGTTTGACTCTTTTAAAAATATATAACCTGAATCGGAATATCTTTCGTTATCAAATAGAAAGGGACTAATTTTGAATTCGTACATGTATAATGATCTTCATTAAAGAGGGCAAACAAATTGGTCTGATGAAACATAAAATGTGTTTCAATAAGAAAATGGTATTATCACTCTGTTGTATTACCATCTGATATAGGTACCCCCGAAGCAGTTGAAAAACAAATGTGAAGTCAGGTATGGTCAATTTTTTTTTTCATTATAGTGTACATTTTGCTGACAAGTAAAGTTTTTTGATACTGATTCCCAATAAGGTAGCTACTATCTAGGGCTGATTATGATCTTTAATTGGCTTTCTCTCTTGTCAGATGGTCAGAATCGGAATGGGTGGTACCTGTTCAAAGAAGTGACGAGTTCAAACTTGTTAAAACACACGTATCCTTTAACTATTCACTTGACGTTTTTGCAGAACAAAGCTATATCATAGTTCAGCTTGAATAATACTGTATTTGGAAATTACTATCATTGTAAAAAAAAACGGATAAACTGTACGGCGAATAGGTTTTTACTGTACGAGGAATATAATAGATACTTTTTCCTATCATTGTTTCTTTGAATTGGGGATACCTATATCCGGTGGTGATACTACACAGTGGTAGTTATAAGTACATTATTTATCTTTTGGTACTAATCTTAAGGGTTGATTTTGGTTTATCAGTTTTTTCACAGCTATGACTTCTCCTCTTTGGTATTTAAACCCTTGCGACAAATTGGCTCAAAGTTGTCAACACTTGACTCTGCGGAATATACAAATAACCAGCTACTTGTCGGAATTGGGATGTTACAATCTGATGGCTCTCTGTACACTAAAGGAAACATTTGAAGAAAGCAGATGAACTGTTGCAAGATAAATGTTATGCTCATATCCCTTCCGTATGCCATCTATCCATATTCAATGGCAATCGAAATTCCTGCCTTAAACCCGGCCAACTAATTTTGCAGAACTTCCATACTGGCTTAAAAATGTAATGACAAAAATATCAAATTCCATTATATATTCAAATAGGGACAACATTTCCGTAATAGCAAAACCAAGCGCCCAAATATATTTACAAACGGAATAGTATGAATAGTCAATTTGCTCTTGCTCTGAATATGTATGAAATTATGGCCAATGGACGTTAAGCAAACCACAGTCAATCCATATATCTTTTCAATATAACTAATTTAAATGTTAAAAAATATCAGTTTATATCAATACATCGATTGACGTGAAGTCTGTTTTAGACAGATAAAGAAAATAGCAAAACCCATCTAAGGTAAAACATTACCTGGAAGTTTCGAAAAAAAACAGAAAATGTTACTCACCCAAATCTGTATAATTGAAGTTTTAAAATTACTTCACAGTCAATCATAACAACATTCTTGATAATGATATTAAATGTTTGTAAATTTCATGTCTAAATACATTCCAAGTAGAGAGTATTTTGTAAAAAAAGAGATATTGTTAATTGGAGATTGTATACGATGTTCGTTATGGTTGCTTGAATTTCTGTGAAAGATAGAATTAAAATAATCACGTGTTCTTGTTGTCGATTTAGCATTTTAATGATTTAACATTTTAATGATTTAACATTTTAATGATTTAACATTTTAATGATTTGATTTTTTAATGATTTAACATTTTAATGATTTGATTTTTTTTAAATTGCTATTGTAGATGATATTGAATTAAGGATGTTCTCTGCTCAGTTTCAAAATAAATAACTTTTCATAAAACTAGTATGTATTGATAGGGAATAAATTGAGGAATCAAAAAAGCAAAAAAAATATAGGGGTCAATGTGCTTGTTTTCGAGATATTAGCCATTGGAATTTTGGCGGGAAAATGTTCTCTCTTGATTTTTCATAGCTTTATCATTGACCAGTTAAAGTTCTCAAATACTATTAAAAAATAAATAAAATTTTATAAGACTTTTACAAATGACTTATAGTTCTACATGTAAAAGATTTATAAAAAGAAAAATGGGGGTCAATGGGCAAACTTTTTTAAGGCATTCAAATGGATAAGACCAGAGGATTCCGAAAATCTGACAAAAATTCCAAAACATGACAAGCGAACATCCTTAATAAAGAGGTAAACAACAATAAAATAAGACATTATTAATGTCTTGCGTTCTTAGCTTTTTAATCATGTTCTTGTTATCGACAGAGAATTTAAGAAAAATATGTTATAATTCATGTCGGTATAGAAACATTGACTTTATGCTAACCTCGGAATCGACCAAGTACTGGTGATTGAAAACTATTTGTAACTTTCAAAATGTGAAATCTATAAGTAAATCATAGAAAATAAATAACAAGGTGGAGGATGAGATAAAAACAAAACAAAAGTTTTTCAATTGGCATGTGACACGTCATGGTTTACCTCGATACGTCACACTGATTACATTTCCGTTTATTTTAGAAAACCATGAACCGAACCATATTGAATCAATTACTTTCTTTCATATATAATAGATTAAAGCCACATATAAATATAAGTGCACGTGAGATAACTCCCAGTTTTGGTGAGTTCGTGCTGCACAATATGTATTGTTCTATTTTGTGTTTTGTATACTGTCGTTTGTCGTTTGGTCTTTTTTTGTTTTTTGCCATGGCGTTGTAAGTTTATATTCGACTAATACAATGTAAGTTTGAATCTCCCTTTGGTATCTTTGCCTCTCTTTTATTTATTTGTTGCGACGGAAGCACTTTCTGATTATCACTTCATTGAAGCGCTCGACCAAAAACATTGTAAGCCAAAGAATATATATTTAAATAAACACTTAAGATGCAAAATGACAACAAATTTTAGCCAAATATATTAAAGATAAAAATAAGAAGATGTGGTATGATTGCCAATGAGAATACTCTCCACCAGAAACCAAATGACATAGAAGTTTATAACTATAGCATGTATAGGTCACCTCTTTTTTCTGGAGCCGTAAAATTCAGGAAAGATATGTTTCAAATTATGTCACTACCGAAGAACTGACCAATGAGCTAATGATATCCTCGGCCGAATAGTATTTACACATATTGAAAAGACCATTCCGATATTTTAACTTGTTCTAAATTAAATCGACATTAGTAAACCGATGTTCAAACATCGTAAATCGAAGGGACAAATCAAGGCAACAAACACAGACTAAACGAATTGCATGAACTCCAAAACGAACGAGACTGGGTGCCTCAACAGGAAAAATGTCTCCTCTTATGCATACATCATCTGCCAATCCACATTCAGTTTGTGTAAAAATCTACGGGCTTGCTTCTTCGTATTATGATTTGTTTATGTTGTTTAAATGCTTGTCAAATGTGATATTTGATCAATATTTCAATTCTCATTTTTTCTGAAAAGTCTGTAAAGGAGACGCTTAACCTTTCAACACACCCGGTCTCGTTTTTTGTTTTTTGTTTTTTTTTTAACGTTCATGCGACTTTCCCTCAGGTGTTATTGTTTATTAATAGATTTGTGTTCTCAATGGATTCAAGAGATATCAATACCTACCGGCGGTCTACTGGTGTCTATAATTCACAACTACTATGCAGCATATACAATTGACATGTATTAAAGTAGAATATGACATCATGTTTTGTTTCAATAAAATGGTCCGGGAAAACAAATATAGTCCCTAGAATGGACAGGGTGTTACTTGCAATTTTTTTATATCCTTTCTAAATTTATTTCTTTGTGTTTTATGCCTCAAAGAGTAACTAGGGGGATGAAATTACACTGTAACAAAATTTGGGTCATGAATTTTAAAGTGAAGTAGTGATTTGGTACAGCAAAAAAAGGTTAAAATTAGTATTTCGGAAGATGTCAAAAGAATTCAAGACCCCCCTTAACATAAAATTGTCCATATTCTGAATTAGGGCTGATGAAGTTTTCTATAATTTTGATATAATTTGTCCAAAAAGTAGTACACAACACTTAAAATATTATTGAGAAAGCGCAAGTGGGATTTTTTAATTTCATCTATTGTTAAAAAAAAAAATGCACTACGAAATAACTGTGTTCTCGGGCCTAAGAGATGAAATCAATAAATAAAAATATTTTTGGAAACTAATTGAATGAATGGATGGTGCCAATTTGTGAAATAGCATGAAACTAAAGGATTTAAACTTTTATTTGATAGAAATTCTGCTAAAAATGTCCCATTTTGGCATTTTATGTCAAAATAAGTATTTCAAAGCCTTATTAATTTTTATGCATAAGCGGCATTCTGACTTTCTATCTGACAGGTTTCATGTGTCAATATTTGTGTCTCTAGGCTTTAATCAAGTTGTATTATTTATTTGTGAACTCTGAATCTAGAGAAAAATAGATTATAACCGACAAAATGTGCAAAATTTGTTATGTGAATGGTCCTCGTCTAACGGCCTGTTTGAAGCAAGTAAAATGTGAGGAGCTTGACACATAAAAGTTGAAGTCCGTAATATAGATTTCACTAAATTTGTATAAAAAGCACTTTACAATGTCTTTTGTACCTTTTTCATTTCACATACTATCCTTCTTTTCTTCTGTAGGATAGCAAGTGGTTCAAATATATGCCTGTTGAGATTAAAATTGCATGCAAGTTTTTCACTGAAAAGTGAAAAATCTTTGTATAAGACCATACTGTCTGCAAAAAAAGTTGAATCTAAGAGTCCTTTTGTACTCAGACTTCTTGTAACATGTCACCTGAGTATAGAAATGAGCAAAAAGAGACAATTTTTTATGATCTATAGCTTCAGTATGCATTTTTAAATGTAAACATGTGCTACGACCTAAACTGACCCTCAATTATTTTCAGTCTAACTTGGCCTAAGACCATTTAATACTCATATGCTATGGTATTTGTAACTTTTCTTTCCATTTAAAGTACATTAAATACATATGAAAGGATTAGTTATAAAAAAAAACTTAACAAATTTAAAATTGCTGGAAAATATTACATCTTCATGTAAGGCCCTCTTTCATTCGAAGAGCTCTATTTTCAGGCAAAGGCTCTTATAAATTTGACTTTTGAATAATTGTAATAAATCTGATACATTAAATGAGTATTCTATTGCTTTTACTACATGATATATTAAATATTAGGGCATTTAAAAAAGTTTTTTTTTTCAACATTTGAATTTTTAAAGCCCCAAATGTTGATAATTGAAATTCTTCAATTTTAACTTCAAAATTAAACACGCAAAGTTGAATATAAAATTATTCATAATGTTCTAATATATATCATATGGCCATGAAACATGGTCAACAGTCTTATAATTCATTAAGCTTTAGTCATATCAAGTTTTATTAAGATTTATTAAGTCTTTCTATCCTATTAGGTCCGAGAACACAGTTATCGTCCTTTGATGTTCGTTGTCGACAAATAAAATCCCTAGTTTGGACAGTGTGTTACTTGCATTTAGCAACTAGGGGGATGAAATTACACGAACAAAATTTGGGTCATGATTTTTAAAGTAAAGAAGTGATTTGGTCCAGCTAAAAAAGTTAAGCATTAGTATTTCGGAAACTTTCAAAAGAATTCAAGACCCCCTTAACATAAAATTGTCCATATTTTGAGTAAGAGCTGATGAAGTTTTCTATAATGTTGATATAATTTGTCCAAAAAGTAGTACACCACACTGTTAACATATTATTGAGAAATCGAGGGTGAGATTTTTTAAATTGTCATTTATTGTCTAAAGAAATGCACTACGAAATAGCTGTTATAATGTATATGTATTGAACATTTAAAGTTTGTTTCCACATTGTATCATATAACTTTTGATACTGAAAAGGAATCAATGTAACAGTTGAACGCATATCTTCTTCCACCATCACTCCGTCTACGGACATGAAAAAAACTGGTTAAATACGCAATGCCTTAAAAAAGCAAAAGACTAACTCTAAAAAGCTACAACAAAGAACGATGACCATACCATCCTCATATCACATTTAAAACTTTCAGCATCAACGTCATGTAAGTTTAAGCACTGTTAAACCATGAGTGTTTCTAATTGAGCGCCAGAAGTTTCAATCCATTTAAACATTTATTATTTGTATGATAAATTTACATGTATATACTCCTGAGAGTTTCAGATTGAACGAAACGTGTCACATTCATAGAGATTTCTCTTTAAAAATGAACACTATATAAGACAACGTTTTATATTGTGTAGAATTAACATGTTTCTTTCACATGTTTTACTTTCACAGATTTGTATCGCAACAAACTATTCAATCAAAATATTTTCTCTCTCTACCAATCAGAAAGACCAAAACATTTTCAATTTGTATGTCTAAAAGTATGTTTCTATTTCAAAAGCAGCATTGCGAATGTCTCAGGCATTTGTTGAAAGTAGGCGATTTTGGATGCTCTCACCTCTCAAAAACAATAAATGTTTTTTTCCCTAGCTTTTGGTCACGAGCGTGTCTAATTAAGGTTACTCAAGAAACACGTGTCATAGTCACAGGAATATATTGGGTGTGTTGACTATTTTTGTTTTTGTTGGGAAAGGAGGGGAACGAGCATTTTAGCTGGCTGGTTATTTTTTTTCATTCTTATTTCTAGCTTCTTTTTTTATGTTACATTGTTATCATGTTACTTGCGTTTGTGTGTATGTTTAACTGATTTATACTTTCGACTTCCTACCTTTAAGTTTAAGGACATATTTTTCAGCAAACAATTGGCATTCCCATGGGAACCAACTGTGGTCCTCTTCTTGTCGACTTGTTCCTTTATTCATATGAGTCTGACTTGATATAGACGCTTCTTATGAAGAACGAAAAGAAAAGCTAGCACTATCCTTTAACTTCACTTTCCTCTATATAGATACATTGTAATGACCTCTCACTAAATAGTTCAAAGTTTGGTAACCGCATCTATCCCATTGAACTTGAAATAAATGATACAACTGATACAGTTAAGTCTGCTTCCTATCTTGACTTACATCTTAAATTGACAATGAGGGTCGGTTGAGAACAGAACTTTACGACAAAGTGATGATTTCAGCTTCCCAATTGTGAACTTTCCATTTCTATGTATTAACATTCCAGTCGCACCTGCATATGGAGTTTATATCTCCCAGTTGATACGATATTCCAGGTCATGCATTTCCTATCATGATTTCATTGATAGAGGGTTGCTGATCACAAGGAAGCCATTAAACCAAGAGTTCCAAGAGCTGAAGTTGAAATCATCCCTTCGAACATTTTACGGACGCCATCACGTTTTGGTTGACCGTTTGGGAATATTGATTTCACAGATAACGACGGATATGTTCCAATTATGTTCTTATCACAATCCCGTCCTCTTTTCTACGAATATGACCTACCAAATTAGACTTATGACCTGATTTGTACTTACAGAAGAGCAACACGAAGAGTGCCACATGTGGACAGGATTTGCTTACCCTTCCGGAGCACCTGAGATCACTCCCAGTTTTTGGCGGGGTTTGTGTTGCTCAGTCTATAGGTTTCTATATTGTGTTTTGTATACTGTGTTTTGTATACTGTTTTTTGTCTTTTTGGCCCTTTTCTTTATTTGCCATAGCGTTTTCAGTTTACTTTCGACTTATGAGTTTGAATGTGTCTTTAGTATCTTTCGCATCTTTTTTATTGTTTAATTCGGTTGCCATAAGTTGCAGGAATTATTTTAGTTTACACCTTAATATTTATCGGGTATAGGTCGGAGAAAGTACTTTAGGTAACGCATGGTGTAAATAAGTGGTTTTTAGATTTCAGTCGCCCTGACGGAAACGTGGTACAGTTCTTTTTTTTTTTTTTTTTTTTTTAACTTATTTTCAAACAAATGTGTATGCTTTTGTAACATCTCATATCATGATTATATTTTTGTTTTACATTTTACATAATTTCTAAATACAAATAAGATTTTGAACACTAAGTGTAGACGTAAATAGAGAACTGTGGTTATTTGTTCACGTGTGTATCTTTTATACAGCGGCTTGAAAAGTTTTAAAACTTTATCTCAACGGAGTGGAAATAGTGGGAATAAGTTTAGGACCTAGGAATATATGCATAAAATCATTGTTCCATTGCATAGAACGCGCAGATCCGTTGTGGTGTTGCACCGATTAGCATAGAGACTGGATGATTTGAGAGACTACCCGTGTAATAACTAACTTGTGAAACTGGCAGACCCATTGCTGAAACTGAAGAACATGTATTGTTAGAGTGTCCATTGCACAATGACCTGTATAATGATATTTTTTTTATATTGGCATTAATATTTTTAACCCCGGCTTTCATATTTTTTTTTAGCAAGGCACTACTAATTTATATTATTTTATGTATTCATGTGTTATGTTATGTTTTGCAATACTAATAGTGAGACATAAATAAACTGTTTGCATTGTATTGTCGTATAAGAGGTCTATTTATGTTGTTTTTCCGATAATCCATTTTTCAAAGAAATCATTTACACATGATTTACTTTCTACGTAACAGTCTCATGAGTTAATTATCATACTAAATTGAAAATAGTTTGCAGATACTTTTGATTTTGGTTCGGATGCATTTGGTATTTGATCTGATTTTAACTAAAAAATTCATTGCGTTACAAGGTTTGGTTAACAACTACATTGTTTCCGATGGGTTGTAGTAATTTTAAATTCCTTTAAAAACTATAACTGACATACGACAATAATAAAGCAACCTCCCCCTTTCCAAACATATAAATAAATAGCAAAACATAACAAAACTTAACTAAACTAAACTTAACTAAAATAATCAAAATTATCTTTATCGAAAAAAATCTGTCCTGCACTACACAACACTTAAACAAAAAAATAATTCCAACTATATATATTAACAAACAATCCAAATAACACATACGTGTATCGAATTAAAGATACTTGGAACCGGTGAATTTACCATGTAAAGAAGAAAAAGGAATGTTCCTTTCTTAACTTTTACTGAAAACAGTTTTGCATTTGTATTCTATTTGTTATGGTTATTTATGTTTTGTTCATTTAAAGATTTAAGTAGTTATATGATGTATTGTTTACGTATTAGATCACGCCATCAGTCTCTGCTATTCACCCCTAGTACATTAGTTTAAGTTATGCATAAATGATACAAGTATATGTTTTCAACCGGCGACTAGAATGTTCTCACAGGTTATATACTGTTTTAATAAAAATGACAAAATCCCATGTCAACCTTTGTAACATAATATAACTTAGCTTATATTAGAATATCAGATTAAATTTAGTTAATGACTTTGACAATCATGCATGGATAAAGATAAAGATAAATATATGTCTTAGTCTTAAATCCAAACAATAGGATTGCTGCTAAATACCCATGTAACATAGATAAACAATAAACAATACAAATAAGTAACACTGAAAAAGAAAAATCTTAGTTTGTAAGTATAATTTCTATTTTTATCTTCTCAAATGCTGGATAATTGTGATTCAAGAATATTCGCCAAGTGTTTTTATAGAAGCAAAAAGGCAAAAATTTAATTCTTAGACTTTTCCCAAACTTACGTTTTTCAAAGGGATGGATATATTCTTTCTTATCCAAAGCCCCACAAAATACCGATTCGATGCAATTGATGGGGTGGTGGTTGAGATAAAAGACTTTTCATAAGATTTGTAGAAGATCCCCAAACTTATCCTTTATTAAATATATCATCACAAACTATTTAACATTTGATTCTTTGGGTATAATATATCATTTGTTTTGTCTTTTTAAATAAAAGTAAAAGTATTAATTTCTCATAAATATATTTAGTCTTCTAAGTAATGTGATATTCTGTTTTCTTTTATTGAAACGTCGTCAGTTTCTCCCATGGAATATTATAATGTGTTTGTGTAGACATTACGCTGTTCATTAATGTTTCTGACCCAATACAAGTGCGTTTTAAAAGCTGGCATATTTGCAAGCCACAAATCAAAATTGATATGCAAGGGAAATTGAAAAATCCCATCGAAACCATATCATTACTCGTTTTTATTGTGTTTGCTGTTATTTTGAGGACTATTTGATTTAGGATATTGGTGTAAGGTGATCTGAAAAGTATTGTTTATATTTTATTTTTCTGATTTTTACGTCTAGATAATGTAATTTTGGCATTGTCGTCATAAAAATTTCGGGTACGTTCATCGTTCTAAGAATCAGAATTTATCCAATCCAAATACTGGATTTGGTGTTTCGAAGACAAATTTTGTACTCTCAGTACTGAATACAGTTTTATTACCGAGAGCCAAAGAACTGCATGGGAAAATTTTCCAAAGACATTGTTTCACGTTGACGCACTAAATAGCTGTGTGATTGAAAAATAAAATTTGCTTACAGATTTGATGCAGAAAAAAAATGAAACTATACATTGGTTTAGTGCATTTTTGCTGTTTGAGCGATTCAGATTCATGGCAGCCTTCGGTTTAAATTTCTCTTGACATTAATGTCCATTTATGGCAGGTTATGTTTTAAGATGCATGTTACTAGTATAAAGAAATAGAAAGCGTGATAGGCTAAAAAGTAAAAAAACTAAAATACCGAACTCCAAGGAAAATTCAAAACGGAATGTCCCTTATCAAATGGCAAAATCAAAAGCTCAAACACATCAAACGAACGGAAAGCATCTGTCATAATCCTTACCGGGGGAGCAACGCATTCAGTATTATTTGCAATAAAAGCAATTTATCCTTGAGGAGTTTTTTTTAAGACAATATATGATATGCTGTTACGCTGTCATCTACTATTTTGAAAATATAATTACAGTCTGACACATGGTTTGTTTCATATTGCACAACTATATTTAAATGTTTATTGTAATACGATGCAAATGTATATCACAAATTATCTGATGATTGATCACGACATTTACATTAAATCTAAAGTTTTTGGAGTAAAGTCACTGCTTTTTCTGTCCATCCGTCTGTAAGTCCAACATAAATGCTTTCTAACTCGATTGGAAAAGAACGTCAACAGATGAAAGACAGAAAAAAGAAGCAAAACATTTTTGACTTTAGGGTTTATAGGTCACTTTTCCAAATATTAGAATGCATTTTGAACAATTATTTTCGGATAATAAAATGTTCCCTGTCTAATTTAACTTAAACGTATATGTTGTAAGATTTGGGGGACAATAGTTCAAGGTTCGTGGTAGCGGTTTAAAAAAGTAAGTTTTGGACTAGGTTGGTTTATCTGAAAAAATTTAATGAAGTACAAGATTTGTAAAGAGGTATCAGCAGATAAATGCAGCTTTTAGTTGGTAAGTAAAGAATAAAATGAACATTGTTGGCATGACACGGGTTATGCTCTTCTCATATATTTTATGATGGTATGATACTAAACCCCTAACGGGAGGGATTGTGCTTGATATTCATATGATGAAGACATGATCTTTCAATCAGTTTAATTGAGGTCTGGAGCTGGCATGTCAGTTAACTGCTAGTAGTCTGTTGTTATTTATGTATTATTGTCATTCTGTTTATTTTCTTTTGTTACATCTTCTGACATCGGACTCGGACTTCTCTTTAACGGACTTTTAATGTGCGTATTGTTATGCGTTTACTTTTCTACATTGGCTAGAGGTATAGGGGGAGGGTTGAGATCTCATAAACATGTTTAACCCCGCCGCATTTTTGCGCCTGTCCCAAGTCAGGAGCCTCTGGCCTTTGTTAGTCTTGTTTTATTTTTACTTTTAGTTTCTTGTGTATAATTTGGAGTTTAGTATGACGTCCATTATCACTGAACTAGTATATCTATTTGTTTAGGGGCCAGCTTAAGGACGCCTCCGGGTGCGGGAATTTCTCGCTGCATTGAAGACCTATTGGTGACCTTCTGTTGTTGTCTGTTCTGTAGGCGGGTTGTTGTCTCTTTGACACATTCCCCATTTCCATTCTCAATTTTATTGGTCTGAATCCATTCTCTCAAACAATGTCTTATATCCTTTGTTTTAATAATGAAAAATACATATTGTTCATGTATGAAAGTACAAGCTGTAAATTAATTCTAAATCGGACTATATATTCCGATAATTAATTGTTTGTTGTTGGTTCGCTAAAGCTTCTTCCGTGGTCCTCTCCCTTCCATGTTATAATTAACACATGCAAAATACGACAAGACTGGTGGTGCATTAGACGGATAGTAGATAACAATTTTTGCGGTGTATCAACAAGCAAATAGACATAATATTGATATTTTATAATGAAATAATATTGGTTTACTTTTCAATGCACCATCTCTATATGTTTGCCTGTTAAACATAAATTATGTATCCTTCAGAAGACACGGCTTAGTTATCATGTCGATACTAGATAGATTTTATTTTCAAATGTCATCTATTGTACCAATACAGTCTGATAACAACAAAATAAATGTATTATTAGAAAATAAAATGATGTGGTATGATTGCCAATGAAAGAACTCTCTACCACATACCATTTGACGTAGAAATTAACAACTATAGGTCACCGTACGACCTTGAACAATGAGCACAACCTATACCACATAGTAAGCTATAAAAGGCTCCGAAATGGAAAATGTACCACAATTCAAACGAGAAAACTAACGGCCTGATTTATGTACACAACAATAAACGAAAAACAAATATGCTATACAACATCCATTATAATGTGTAATTATAGCTGTGACTTGCAAAATAAAATCCATTATCAGGTTCTTGGTGTATTTCACTGATAACAGTTTAGAGTAAAAGTTAATTTTTGTTTTACGTAAAATTGATTTTTTCAAATCATTTACATTTGAAAACTTTCTTCTTGAATAGTTTATCTTTAACTTGAAAATGTGTTGAATAGTACATTTTTTTGGTGTTATTTGAATCTGACTGTTGACAAGACTGGTCGTTAATTATTTCGGATTTTTCGAACCCGTTTTGGATAACAAACAATTACTTCAAGTTATTACTTGTGCATTTATGAGATACTTCAGAATCCATATGTGAGAACATCATTAATTAATTAGTTGTTATTGGCTTTTAACTAATTTTCATCACGTTCATATACTCTTAGATCGGTTCTTTCTGTAATTTGACTGTATGTAATTTGTTTATTTTTTGCTTCATGCCGATCCGATGAGTCATGCAATTTCCAACTGATGTTTACAGTTTGTTCTTATGTTATGCTGTTTCACAATTTTGCGTAAACCCCTGAGGGTTTACGCAGTATATATTGGACGATAGATGTAGTCTTTCGGAACACCGGATGTTATTCGGAACACTTCTGTTCTTTCTATGACCACCTTCCACCTTTCAAATACATGCGCAATAGCTTACTAATCTGTTGAATAAGCATTAGCATCTTAAGTTGCTATAGAGATATTTTACGTATGATCTGAAATTTATTATGATATAATAAAATTATTTTCTTGCACACGATTACAAGCTGCTAATATTAACCTACATGCGTAGTATTTTAATTAGAGTCAAGCGTTGAAACCAGCTGTGTTTAGATATGAGATAAGATTTCATGTAAACAATGCGCTTTATATTCTGAACGAGAATAATTAAAAATAAAATCTTTAGAAAGAGTTTTAGTAGCATTTTATTTTAGATTTTAAGTTTAGGGAAGATGTACATGATGTAAAAAGCAAGCTATTTATTTTTTATACTGAAATTAAAGGGAAGTCTTTCTTGCATATGATTAAATTACAGTTATTTTTGTGATTAAATATTGCAACTTTAATAAAAAAAATTGGTTATTAAAATGTAATTAAATAGATATTGAATATGAAAAATAAAATAAAACGGAAACCTACAACTAAAATATATTAAAAAATACACTTGACTATGCAAATGTTTTGTCGTTTTCGTTTGTTAATACAATACATGCAAACATTAATTTGTTTCTAACTTGAACCTGTTTAAACGATTTTTTTTCTACGTTTATAAAAGTATGTTTTCAACAACATGAGCATGAATTATTGAAAGTTCAAATAGGATCAGAAAAGAATTATTAAACGATGTTTCTACTTCTGTAGCAGTTAGAAAATAACAACAAACGCCTCAAAACGTTTTCAAAACTTTAGTTAGTAACAATTGCACCCTAAAAGTGCCGCTTTAATTACGATCATAAATCTTAAAATTAATCATGCATGCAATTTCGGTAGACTTAATAGGGTCAGCGATAAGATATCAAATGTCTATTTTAGATACCGAGTGATGACAGATGCAGATAGAGATAAGAACAAATACTTTCTATTTATAGTTACCTTAGCCACAAATACTTTCTATTTATAGTTACCTTAGCCAGGAACTAATTATCACTTTGTAGTAATTAATTTTAAAATGTTCCTCTTTATAAAAACAAAATAATTATTTTTGTGAAAACAATCAGATAATGAATTTTCGGTTTTAATAGATTATGTGTAAATTTGATATTTAGGTTTTTATGCATGTAAAATAATTCTATGAAATTTTGAAGTTTGTTTTATTAATGATAATTTTTTTTAATTTTATCAAAAGCAACAAAGCTTTGTGTGATAATTTTGATAATGTACTGATATAAACGTGTTCTCTATAAATTAATAAAAGCTCCTGGTCAACAGTACTAATTATCACTTCTGTAGTAATTAATTTTAAAATGTTCCTCTTTATAAAAACAAAATAATTATTTTTTGTGAAAACAATCAGATAATGAATTTTCGATTTTGATAGATTATGTATAAATTTGATATTTAGGTTTTTATGCTTGTAAAATAATATTATGAAATTTTGAAGTTTGTTCTATTAATGATAATTTTTTTATTTTTATCAAAAGCAACAAAGCTTTGTGTAATCATTTTGATAATGTACTGATATAAACGCGATCTTTATAAATTAATTAAAAAAAGCTCCTGGTCAACAGTTCTCATAACTGTGTAAACTAAACTTCCTCTGATGTCTTATATAATCGCTACGGTGTATGGATTGTATGTGTTTCTTTGTGGTGTTAAATTAGCCTTGCAAAAACAAATCGGTTGTTGTACTAATTAATTAGTTAACAAGACAGTAAGTGAGTATAAAATTATCCCACTAGGCTACGATCGCACTACGATCTGTGAAAAAAATGATCGTGCAGATCGCAGTAAGGTCGTAGTACGGTCGTGGTGATGTCTTCATGATCGTGATGAGCGTGGCCAACTTTGAACATGTTCAAAACAATCGTGGTGCGGTCGTGGCGAAATCAGGTCGTATTAGAAGCGTAGTGAGAGCGCAGTAAGGTCGTGGTAAGATCGCAAAGGTCGCTGTACCATCGTAGCGACAGCGCGATTCTAGTCGGTAAGACTGCGCTACGATCTCACAGCGACTTTACTACGACCTCACTACGACCATCACGTTCTTACCGCGACCCAAACACGCTTCCACTACGACTATACCATGTTTATACCACGCTATACCACGCTGTTCAAGACCATAGTACGATCTTAGCACGCCCATGCCGTCCTCATCACGCTGTTCTTACGACCCGACTACGTTCATACTACGATCATCATGCTCTTTGTTATTGTCATATAAAATTTATAAAAGCTCTCCAGCTTTTGTTTGTCTGTATGTTATTTGGATCTCTTGTCCTTTATCTCAAACGGCTCAATCATTCTTGACACATCTGTGTCATCCCTACTATCGTTCACTAAAACATCATCATTTGATCTTGATGGACCAGCAATAAGTTGTGATTCAGGTTGGATTGGTCGGTCCGACATATATCTTCTGGATCGATCATAATTCGTTACTATCAGATCTTCCTCTGCCCCTACCTCTACCCTTATCCTTACGTACATTTTGGTTGCATGACTGCGTTGTTTCCGAGAAACTCTACGTATCAATGAGAAATAGAAGGAATGATACAGCATTTATATGGAACACGATGTTGACGTTATTGCTGGGAGCGTAGTAAGATCGCGGTATGAACGTGGTATGATCGTAGTATGGTCGTGGTAAGAGCGTGCTATAATCGCAGTAGTAGCGTGGTAAGATGGTGTTGCAATCAGATAAATCGTAGTATGGTCGTAGTGGGGACGTGATGAGCGTAGAAAGATCGTGATAATCGTAGTGAGGTCGCAGAATAAGCGTGGTGAGAATGTGGTATAATCGTAGCGGGATCGTTGTAGAAGCGTAATGAAGACGTAGTACTAGCAAGGTGATTGAAACGAAAATTTACATTTTCATGCCGCTCATACTGCGAGCTCACAACGATCTGAAATTATTTTCGATCGTGGTGACCGAGGTGCGATCGTGGTCTAGTGTGACTGGGGCATAAACATTTCCGCGAGGAAAAAACAAAAATTTGCTTCCGCAGTTGCAGATTTAACATTGTTGTTATGATATTTTGAGTAGTTTTAAAAATATAAACCAATAATATATATATAAAATTGAGAATGGAAATGGGAATATTATCAAAGAGACAACAACAGTCGAGGCCACCAATGGGTCTTCAATGCAGCGAGAAAATCCCGCACCCGGAGGTGGTCCTCAGCTGGCCCCTAACTAAAATTGTGTGCTAGTTCAGTGAAATGGACGTTACACTAAACTCCAAAACATATAAATGAACTAAAATTAAAAAACATACTAGACTTACAAAGTTATATATATATATAAACCAGTTTGATACAATTATAGAAAAAAGGTTTTAGTTTGGGATTATCAAAAAGAATGCAGCTCAGAATTTATAACTTTTTCAAACTGGTTACAAAACAAATAATCATGATCAATTGATTAAATTTCTTCACATTTGAACTTTAGCCTGAAAACTAACTCTTATATATAAAAACAGCACCTTAGAATGGAATATCCAATGGTTGACTTAGCATGTTGTCTTTCGGGAGTGCGGAGATTAAAAAATGATTCCTTTAACAAGAGTAAAACAATGCATCTTTATTAAACAATTATCTGATATTTAATGCCAATAGATATAGGAAGATGTGGTATGAGACAACTCTCCATCCAAGTAACAATTTATAAAAGTAAACCATTATAGGTCAAGGTACGGCCTTCAACACGGAGCCTTGGCTCAAACACGCATTTGGGTTTACGATTGCATTTCTTTTTAAAGAAAGCAACTTGTTCTTATATTATTTAGTGAGTGTTGAGTGCTCATAAATATGTTTAACCACGCCACATTCTATATGTGCCCTTCCCAAGTTACGAGACTGTTGTTACGTGCTTGTCGTTGGTTACGGTCTGTTATATCTGATTTTCGTTTATTGTTTTGTCATAGATTATACCGTTGATATTTGTATTTGAATTGTTTTACATTTTGTGATGTCGGGGCTTTTTATAGCTGACTATATGGTACGAGTTTTGCTTATTGCTAAACGTCTAACGGGGACCTGTATTTGCTTAAAACCACATCATTTTGACTATTGAATAGTTGTCTCACTGGCAATCATTGAACATCTCGTTATTTTATATAATATTGTTTCCTTTTCCAAATGGAAGTGTTTGTATAAGTTGTGATCTGATATTTTTCAATTAGGGGGTATTATATATTCGTTTCGTAATTAAGCCTCGGTCTTCAATATTTTAAATAGGACAGGGGTGTATATAGTCTGATGAATTTATTGTTCTCCGCTAGTCACTTATTTCAAAACAAATCAAACCTTAATAAACTAAATTACCTTTGCATTCCTAATATTCATTATCTACCATTAAAATGCTCATCGGATGCAAAAAATAAATAAAGGTATCTTGTACTTCGGAACATTGGTGCACTTTCACTTCCAAAAGATAAACCTTAGCTGGCATCTGATGTTCTTTCCAATTCTTTACACAATTCATTTTTATCAAAGAACAAGTGCACTGTTCTTTTACGTACAGTTTCGCTATATAGATGATGTCCGATCATTAAATGATTCAAAGTTTGGTGACTATGTTGAACGTTCCTAGCCATTGAATTTGATATACTAGATACCATATAGACAGTTGAATTTGACTCATATTTTCATTTACATCTAGAAATTGACAATTAAAAAAGATATAACTTCAGTTTTCATATTGTGAACTTTCCACTTCTATGTAGCAACATTTAAAAAGTGACTGCATATGAAGTATATATTTCCCAGTAGGAATAATGTTCCAACGCCTGCGTTTCCTACCATAATTTTCCAGAAAAAGAGTTGCTGCTTATGGTAAGTTATTGTACCAAGTGTCCCTTATAGTAAATTTTGGGGGCAAACGTTCGATTCCTTTACATATATATCATTAGGATATTGTTGACCGTGAAGGTGCATACTCGTATGCGTAACAGTAATCGTTGATATATTCCAATTTTCCTACCCACAAGCTCGTCTTTTTTCTTCTTTTTTTTTGTCATCACAGAATGAGAGTTGATACCGAATTCTAACATTCCATGAATATAACAAAACAATATCAATGTCTGGTTACCCTTTGTGAGCATCTGAGATCGTACCCGGTTTATGATCGGGTTCTGATTACTAATGATTATTTATCCGAAGTTTTGTGATGTGGATTATTACTGTCTTTTCGTCGTTTTACCTTTTTAGCTAAGTACCGTCGATTGTTCTTTTTCGTCTTATGACTGTTTTATTGTCCCTTTGGTATATTCTGCCACTGTTTGAGTATGTAACTGACATCTGTACCCACCCGAGGTCCTTCTTTTTGCTGACTTGTTGATCATGAATGTATTAAATTTGGACGTGTAAATTTTGGTAACAATATATAAACCTCAAAGAGCCGTTCCACCCGTTATTTTAATTTTATTTTCATGATTTAAAAGAAATTTTATACCAGGTTTAACCCACCATTTTTTTTTCGGAAAATATCCTGTACCAAATCAGGAATATGACAGTCGGTTTCCATTCGTTTTGGTTAATTACGTCAGGTTTTATGGACTTCCTTTTGAATAAACCTTGGAGTTCGGTATTTTTGTAAATACTTTTGTATTGTATGCATTACATCAGACTTATTGTAGTTAACTTCTTTCAAAGTAAAGCAACAAATAAGTAAATAGTTGGGAAAAGATACCTTAAATATTAAAATAAGATTTGTCATTATTTTGGAATGCAACATCTCTTGATTTCATACCCTTTTACCCTTTGTACTTTAATTTATTCATCCTTTAGAAAATATAGCTTGTTTATTACATTGAAAGTGGATAGTTTTAAAATTTAAATGTCATTTGTAGTGAACAATACAGACTGATATCAAAAAAAATATTCTCGTATGTAAAACTATGTATATGACCGATTTAAAGTGCAGGTGCTTGACGTATTTCTATCGAAAAGATAGTTCATAGGAAATGTTTAGTCATGTTTTTCGTAAAGTTGAATTTCAAAGAACTCATTAATATATAAAATACTTTGTATCCGAATAATTTATCTCAAACTATGGAGAAATATTTTAAAATGTTTGGTGTGATTTAAATTTTGATTTTTCGAGGACGGCCGTGGAATGTCAAAGATCAGGTATTTCTGAATCTTCAGACATGAGTTGTTCATGTATTATATAATACTTAAATTATACTGCTCCTGCTTTAATTGTAATAATGTTTCTTACATTTAAACTCGTATCAAATGTGTTCTGTAGTAGTTTAAGTTTTATTTGGAGTAATAATCTCGTATCGTCTTGTAATGACGCCTAAGTCTTGTCTTTTTTCCTAGGGGGAGGGATGTTATATAGTCGGTTGGATTTATTTTCCCTTTAAAGTCCTATCACGTTTTAAAAGAACCCTTACAATAACTGTTTCAGAGGTCCGTGTATATCATAGTCTTGTTATAAGACATATTTTCAGCCTCGCTTAATTACAGCCCTTTTACAGTGGAAGTATATGTTTCCGGTCCTTCATCCCATTTTACAGTATGATATAAAGTCATTTCAACTATAAATTTGTATTTCAGTGGCTTTAAGTAACATTTTGAATATCGTGATTCAATGGCGGCAAACGTGTTAGCGAGGCTTAATTTTCCGTTTTTCTTATCTGTGTTAGATTCATAACTGCTATATTGCTCACTTCTATCCAAGTGAATGTTTGTCATATATGTTTTTTTTTTTATAAATTGTTTTATTATAAATTAGGCAGTTAGTTTTCTCAATTGAAACGTTTCATATTTTTCATGGCGGTGCCTTTTCTAGCTTACTATACCGTATGGGCTTTTCTTATTGTTGAAGGCCGTACGGTTGCTATAATTGCTTACATGCACTTAATTTGAACTTTGGTGGATAGTTGTCTGATTGACAACTATGCCACATCTCCTTATTTTAATACTGAACCAAAGAATACCACAGATATCTGCTACTTACCCTTCAAATAATGTAACATAAACTTTCTACTTTAGTAAAATAACACACTCCAGTAGCGCCTTCGTAATGAGTGTATATCTCTCCGTTGATACTATATTCAAAGGTTTTTATTTTCTGTCCTGATTTCCTGGAAAGAGAGTTGTTGTTCAAAAGGCAACAATTAAACCACGGTTTTCAAATGGTTGACGTGAAGTGATCCCTTTGAATGTTTTACGGACAACACCTTGATTGGGTTGACCGTTATGGAATATCTGTCTTAGCTGCAATGTGGCCCTCTTCTCATTAACTGTGACAAACCGCCTCGATGGCCTCGTGAAAGCGAGCTCACCTCATGTTAAGGAGCTAGTGGGTTCGATCTCTGCTACGGACCGAATCGAACCAAAGACTTGCAAATTGTAATTTATTATTCTCAAATTAGCACGTGTCACTTAGGAGTAAGAGCAAAGACTGGTTGGCGTGGAGACAACATATAACAGTTACTAAGACTGGACTATAACGAATAGCATTATGCTTGTATCTTAAAATAAAAAAAATAGATACCGGGTCCGTGTATATTTGTGTCCATTCGTCAAGTTTTTCGTTTTGAAATATCAAAAACAAAAAACGAAAAACGAAAGTGTTTTCATTTTACGTTTTTGATTTCTCAAAGACTAAAATGAAAAACAAAAGTGTTTTCTTTTTTCGTTTTTGATTTCTCAAAAACCAAAACGGAAAACGAAAGTGTTTTCATTTTTCGTTTTTGATTTTTCAAAAACCAAAATGAAAATCCAAAGTGTTTTCGTTTTTCGTTTTTGATTTCACTAAACAAGAAAAACATCTTCATTTGTATTCAATTTCTGTATTTTGTTCTATCTAATTCTCGTTTTACGTTGTACAATGTTTTCCTTTCTTTTTACATAGCCATCGGTACCCCGGTGTATTTTCTACTTAATGTAGACAGAATAGATCGCCTGACTTATGATTTGAACTAAGGTGATTAATGAATCAATTTAAAGACTTTCAAATTTTCTTGTTTTTATCTACAATAAAATGTAAAATTACTATATTTAAATATTAAATGAATCACAAATTTAAATAATACAATGAAATATTATATAAAGATGGTAAAATAAAACGATTGATTACAGAGGGTGTTCACATACTAAAACGTGCGAGCCAATCAGCTATTATATTAAAATGTAAGCGTGGTTGCGGTTGGTCGTGGGTGTGGTTAACCATATAAGAACGAGTAGCCTCGTCACGAATTATGCTCTCCTGTGTGGAGGGATAAAAGACGATAACATTGGCGCTGTTTGTACCAAAAGAATGTGGATGGAGATTGGAACGACCAAAGGGCCTAGGCGATACAATAATATTAAGGTTGAACAGTATAAATCGCACCTAGCTAACATGGAGGCCCGAGCACACAAATAATTTTCAACTGTTGCTACACAGGCTTATCCTTTTCCGCAATCCTTAATCCGCAGCTTTGCCCACGAAAATATATTTTTGCTTGTAACAGTTTTGTATACACCTACATTTTTTTCATTTCCTGCATTTTCTGTTGCAGAATAATCATTGTTATTCTGTCTTGAACAAGATTATGTATCTTCAGCTCTTACAAGCACGTGATTTTCATTTTTGAAATCTTGCCCCCTTTTAAAGCGAAAGGTCGTCTATTTATCGCAATTTAGAATCTGCAACACCTATTAAAACTAGTACTGTCTATAGACCAAATGGCAATCTCAAACTGTTTTTCATAGATATAAGAAGATGTGGTATGAGTGCCAATGAGACAATGAATGAGTTACCTTCTCTGTAGGTTTAAGAACAGCTCTTAGAATAGTTATTTGATATTAAATGATAATGTTCTACACCAATGCAAAATGTATCCCCAAGCTGTAGTCCCAGAAAGATTACTCTGAAGTCCAATGACTGTTTTGCCAGACAAGCTGGGGCCGTGGGACGTCAGAGCCATATCAAAAAGTAGAAATTTGCTTGTCCAAAATGGATACACCCGCTTCGTTGCTTCTGTAGCCAACTGACGGCTTTAGATCTATATAAATCAGGCCTCAATTTGTTCATTTCTTTGTTCATTTATTTAAGTTTCACCTACCTACCTACCATATTTTCTTTTTACAGCTGTTAGACATCAAGCGTAATCTCGGACTTCCCAAGATGGTATGATGATTTCTTTAAAACTAAAAAAAACTCAATTAACAACAACAATATGAACCAGAGAACTGATAAATATTAACTGATATCTCTCTGTACATCAGCTGTACATGTACACTGTGTAGAATGGTAAAGGACTTATCATGTTTTTGTCGGCGTTTCTGCACTTATTGGGTTCGGCAACGGACTTATCGCATTTTGATTCAAGTTACATGTAGCATGACACACAATGTGCCACATAGGCGATACGAAGTCGTATGTACTTGTGTTTATATGATTACGGAAGGCACCAATGTTCCAAGTTTGCAATATTCTTTGTTTTGTTTCGGTACCACTCATGGCTTTTTCTAACAGCTCCACACTAAACAGGCCAATCGGCCGCACACAGTTATCAACGGTGTAGTTTCCGTTCCAATACAAAGTATAGACGATTGTACACTTTTTATTCCCCTTTATTTCATTCAAAATACATATTGGAACCACTTGTGTGTATACAAAAAAAAAATAATCTTGTGTATTTGAAAGGAAACTACACCATGATCCATTGGTAACTGTGTTAGGCCAGTGGAGCTGTTTAAAAAATCCATGAGTGGTATCGAAGCAAAATGAAGAATATTGCAAACTTAGATCATTGGTGCCTTAAACACCATAAACACAAACACTTACGACTTCTTATTGTCTATGTGGCACAGTTTGTGTCATGCTGTCTTGAATCAAAACGTGATTAGTCCGTTGCGGAACCTGATTAGTGAGGAAACGCTGACAAAAATCTGATAAGTCCGTTTCCATTCTACACCGTTATGTGTAATATTAGTTCTCTACCTTTTTAATAAATACGTCCACCATATTGTTATACAAGGAACTTGCACACAAGTTATATTACATGACACGCAGATCGAATTCCTGAAGATAAAGTGTATATTAGTTAAAAAAAATATGCCAGTTTAAGGTTACATATAGAAAAGATATAGGCTAGGTAGGTCGATATTTCTGTGTTATTAGTTTTTGCGACATGATTTTCAGTCGTGCTGTACGAATTGCTGTTGTCCTAAGTTGTCCATGGGCCGAGTTTATCAGTATACATATTTCTTATGATTTGATTATTCCCCTTGGTTATCGGTTTGAAAAATTATGGTGGCATAGTCATGATAGTGTTTATTTCATGTCATGAGTTGTGAGCTTCCTTAAAACAACTGTCATTTTCACGATTGTGAGCATTGGGCATGTTGGGATGCATCAGGCAATTAATGAAATGATTTGGCAAATCTAACTTCACTTTTTACATGAGTTCAGTTAATTTTTCACTGAACAACAAGCATAAAATTACTTTTGGTATGTCAAGTAGCCGTTAACAGATATATATCTTATTTTGGTTAATATCTGTCGGTTCTATTGTTCATGCTAACATTTTGGGAGTTCTCAGGAAGTCTTTGTATGTACCCTCCCTATCCAATATATTGGCCTTTCATCCTGGCTTAGTAGTGTGCTCCTTGTTCCTTAGTAATGTCATACACATCCCATCCTCTTTTTCCCGAATGACAATGCTTATTACCACTAAACTTAAGATCAAGTACTAATTTGGGTAGCGTCACTTTTACTGTTCTTGTATTAAGTCCCTTTATAACCTTACATGCAAAATTATTTATTCATAAATTTTATCCCTTAGAAATGTAAAGTCTATTGAAAATTGCATCGTAAGTGCTCTCATATGTACAGATATTCTTGTCAGATGTGAATGAAATTGATATCAAAGTTTAAGGCCAGGGTTTTTTAATTATTTGGTTTTTGTATTTTTACATGAAAAAGTTTTGTCCGTTAGTCAGAAAAAAAAGAAAAAACAAACATCGATCAAGACATAAAAAGGAAAAAAAGAAATATGTATTTCACCTATTGGTATGCTATTTTGTCATCATTTCTTAAATTTTAGTTCCAAATATTATTGCTCAGCAGTTTTAAACATAAAATGCATGTCATCGTCATAGAATTTCCAAAAAGGGGGATATGTCAACAGACAAAGACAAAATTAAATCGTCATCTCACAAACAAGAAAAAACAGATCCAATGTTGCTTTTAATCATATTTCAGGAAACATGGTGAACGATGATCTTCAAGCACAAAAAACTAATAAATAAAAGCTGTAAACACGTACTTTAATAAATTTTACCATCCCTAATGTCCGTGTCAAAAACAAAATAGACTCGTCAACTTTAAAAACACGGTTATCAAATTCATAAGTTGTCATGCATTCTGTTTATGATATCCAAATGGACTTT
Source organism: Mytilus coruscus (assembly GCA_017311375.1). Lineage (NCBI taxonomy): Eukaryota > Metazoa > Mollusca > Bivalvia > Mytilida > Mytilidae > Mytilus > Mytilus coruscus. The sequence goes on along the minus strand of CM029606.1, from coordinate 16,269,819 downwards.
CTTTTTTAATATCTATGAAACAAGAAAATTCCAAATTGTTTGTGAATATCCATTACTTGAACTTGACGTCTTTCCTGTATGCACAGGTCCATTTCATCTATGAGATGATGCATCTTACAGAACTATGACAAGAAAAGAAAAAGAATTTATTGTTATGGGTTTTAAACACAGGTTTCGCTCCTCATCAGCACAAACAAATCTGTGGACCTATCATCGCTAAATGTTTTGTGTAAACAACATTTCAAGGTCAGTTATGATTGATTTGTCTATTTTAATAGATGCGTAAACATACAGATTATTTTTTAATTCTTATTTTTTCCAACACAATGTGTAATCAACATGTTGTGGTCTTATCTTGAGACCATGGATTGATTTGACCACCCACAACATGCCATGGTCTTATCTTTACATTATTATCCATAAGACCATGGATTGATTTGACTAGACGAAAACATTCTGTAATTTCATCTGCTCAATCATATATTATGAATCCAACAGCATGCCATGGTCTTATCTCTCCATTATTATCCATGAGACCATGGATTGATTTGACCACTCACAACATGTCGTGGTCTTATCTCTACATTATAATCCATGAGACCATGGATTGATTTGACCACCCACAACATGTTGTGGTCTTATCTCTACATTATTATCCATGAGACCATGGATTGATTTAACCACTCACAACATGCCATGGTCTTATCTCTACATAATTATCCATGAGACCATGGCTTGATTTGACCACTCACAACATGTTGTGGTCTTATCTCTACATTATAATCCATGAGACCATGGATTGATATGACCACCCACAACATGTTGTGGTCTTATCTCTACATTATTATCCATGAGACCATGGATTGATTTGACCACTCACAACATGTCGTGGTCTCATCTCTGCATTATTTTCTATAAGACCATGGATTGATGTGACCACTCACAACATGTCGTGGTCTTATCTCTACATTATTATCCATGAGACCATGGATTGATTTGACCACTCACAACATGTCATGGTCTTATCTCTACATTATTATCCATGAGACCATGGATTGATTTGACCACTCACAACATGTCATGGTCTTATCTCTACATTATTATCCATGAGACCATGGATTGATTTGACCACTCACAACATGTCATGGTCTTATCTCTGCATTATTTTCTATAAGACCATGGATTGATGTGACCACTCACAACATGTCATGGTCTTATCTCTGCATTATTATCCATGAGACCATTTATTGATTTGACCACCCACAACACGTCATGGTCTCATCTCTGCATTATTTTCTATAAGACCATGGATTGATTTGACAACCCATAACATGTTGTGGTCTTATCTCTACATTATTATCCATGAGACCATGGATTGATTTGACCACCCACAACATGTCACAGTTGGATAATAAATATAATGAGGTATGTAAGAAAACGTATCATATAGAAGGTTTATTTTACATGGACTTTTCAACTGGAATTTTTATAAAGTATCCCAGAGAAAAAAAACTTATTATTATTGTTTATTTTTTCAGAAACCAAAGAATGAAGAAGACATTAATGCTGCACAATCATTATATTGTATGTCATCAACATTACATGTTTGTGAATTTGAGAAGGAATAGCAGTCTACATCGACTTCTGGATCTTTACCACCACCATGGCCATAATCATCGTCATCATCAGTGAGTAATTAAAACAAATAATACATTTGAGTGCATCCATATTGTTTTGGTTTTTTTTATAAGATATTCAATAAAATATGTAACCCATCACTTTGCTTCGCAAATCACTAAATTTATATGTCATATATTTTTTTTATAAGAGCAAACTTTTCCATATCAGAAAGGTAATCAACTTCTTGAAAAGTCTATTTTTTTTAAATCATGTTGGTATATTAAACATATGATAGATTTGTTTTCTCATGTAGGTTTTCTGCATCTAGATTTTTTTTTTTTTTTTCTATAATGGATATTTTGACTTTCTGTTTTGTAGGTATGGTAGTGAAGAAGAGCTTTTAGATCATAAGAAAGTTTTGTACACAGGTAACCATAGAAATATGTGTTTCAGAATTAAGCTGACCATTTTACTATTTAAGAATTATTTACGTAATCTTAATGCCAATACAAATATATATGCATAACTTATACTTTTGAATTAGAAGAAAGGCATAAGGAACTAAATATAAGTATACATTACTCTACCATCTTTTTTACCATTACTATCTGATAATAAATATTGGATTTATGAAAAATAATAATGATTATTTTTTTTTTATTCATACCATCCTTTTTTGCAGTGTAACATCGAAGCTTATTTGATGGTTGAGAAAAGTGTTGAGAATATAACCACAGTTGCTGTTGGTCCTGATTTTCTTCTGTCATACAGGCATAATTTTCTTCATGGAAGGTACTTTTGAAATAATCATGATTTACTTTAGTTAAGCATGTGCATAAACATATTGTAGATTAAAGCAACTCTAAATACAATCAAAATTATATCACAATTACAAACTGTTGAACTTCATTTTGCCATAGTCTAAATATTATTCTTCTAATTTGACCTGATCTATTAAACTGATCATTAATATAGTGAGATCTGAGCTTTGAGTTAGTAATGTTATTTCATTCATGTGTCTGAACCAGAAGAGCTTGACCTGATAAATTCATTTAACATGAGGTGAAATATTTTTTTTTATCCATACCTATGTATATCTCTGAACAAAATTTCTTGTCAAATTGCAACAGTTTTATTGTGACAAATTAAAAATGGAAAAAATTTGTAATATTACCACTTTCTAATAACTGTTTCTGATTGGATAACTTAATTGGTATGTATACTATAGAATACGCCATTTAAACATCTCTTCTGATAAGTCTGTTGGTCTGTTTTTGATAAACGGCTAACATGATTTAACCAAGTGTTCTAAACGCAATTAAGTACCAACAATCAATCATTTGAAAGAATATGAATTTGTCATGGACAGACCAAGCATTCAAAACTTACTATTAAACTATTTTGAACGCAACTCTACAGAGATAAAGTAATATTTAAAGGAATTAGATGTCAAGTTACAATGAGTCTTTTTAGCATTAAAAAACAGGAAATGATAGTTGTTTAAATTTTTTGCTTTAATGCATTTCTACACCTTGTGTGCTACTGTTAATAATCATCTATATATGTAGTATGATTTTTTTAATTTGACAGATCTTTGTACATTTACTACTTCTTTATATGGAGACTGGTGTTTCTGTCCAGCCTATTACATTTGTGTGGAAGCAAGACAGCAATCCATCATTCGGCCAGCGACATCAACATAAAGGTTAAGTCTGCTGTTAAATTCAATGAAGGTATGACAATTTTATTTACTTTGTCAAACCTTCATTGAATTTTACAAAACTCATACAGAAGCTTTTAAATTATAAAAAAAGATTATTTTGTCTTTCTTTTTCTGTTCTTTTGTACATTTCATTTAGATTACACGCAAGTCTTCAGTTGTTTTATATGACTATAAAAATGTTATGGTGTTGTCAGTGACTGCGTCTTAAGACATTTTGGTTCGCAGACTGATCCAAATAAGTTCATGGATCTCTATGAATTTGTTAGCACAAGATTCTATTACACTTAAGGATGAGTGGGATTGTTTTTGGTGGTTATTGTCCTTGTGGTTTTCTTATTAGGGCCAAAAACAATTATTTGTCCTGTTTTAAAGACAATGACTTGAGTAAAAGAGATATTCATTTGGTCAATATTTTAGCACATGGTTCCACACCGCAATAGGAAGGTTGTGATTTATTTTGGGAGTTATTGTCATAGCGGTTTAGGAATTATGGGCCACAAACAAGTATTTTTCAAGCTGCGTTTAGTGGAGCATTTTATTGTAGAACATATAATAGATGTACATAAGATAAAATGTTAAAAAACAAATAAAGCGCATCAAGCTTTAACTATTTCAAATATGAAACTGCATAATAAAAATAAAATTGATTGATGGAAGATAATATTTTCTGTTTTATTTTCAGCTCTGATAGTTGAAATTATTGACTTCATGTGTTCAATGGTATAACTACTGTCTCAACTCTGATCTTACCTTTTTCCTGAAAACAGTTTAGTTGATGGCTAACGCTGGGACAATCATACAGGTAAATCATAAGAGTAAATATTATTCTTGCAATAAAAAAATTGGGCAAGTGTTGATAACATTTTATTATGCCCCTGCCGTAGCAGAGGGGGCATTAAGTTTTACCCTTGTCCGTCTGTACGTACGTACGTCCCAAAATTGGTTTTCGTTCTCTAACTTGAGTTTGCCTCAACCAAATGTAATGAAACTTATACACAATGCTTATTACCACAAAATACAGATCAAGTTTGAATTTTGGTAGTGTCACTGTAACCGATCTAGTGTTATGCCCCTTTATAAATGGAAAAATTACAAAATTTTTAGTTTCCTTTCTCCAACTTTAGTTTGCCTCAACCAAATGTTATGAAACTTATACACATTGATTATTACCACAAAACACAGATCAAGTATGAAATTTGGTGGCGTCACTTTAACCGTTCTAGAGTTATGCCCCTTTATAAATGGAAAATTGCAAAATTTTTAGTTTCCGTTCTTTAACTTAAGTTTGTCTCAACCAAATATTATGAAACTTATAGACAATGCTTATTACCACAAAATACAGACCAAGTTTGAATTTTGGTAGCGTCACTCTAACAGTTCTAGAGTTATGCCCCTTTATCAATGGAAAAATTACAAAATTTTTAGTTTCCGTTCTCTAACTTAAGTTTGCCTCAACCAAATGTTATGAAACTTATACACAATGCTTATTACCACAAAACACAGATCAAGTTTGAATTTTTATATATGTAGGACTCTGAACCACGATGGTCAGGCTGATGTGATGGTTTGACACTGAAGTGGGATGACGGCATTGTGACGCTATCTTGTTTATAGCTATGCTGACGTGCGATTGGCTACAAAACTAAATTTTCAATGCTTTTCAATTTGTTGAAGAAGTCAATTGGTTTGTTTAAAACAATTTGTCGGTATTTTAAGTTAATAAAGAGCTTGTAAGCCTTTAATACTATGGGAAACAGGAAGTGATTGGTTGAGATAGGAAAGATCTCTCATTTAGTATTGCAACTGTAACTAAGGACATACAAACACAATAACAATATTCAATGCAAATTTATTTACTATTAAAAAATTCTACCTCTCATAATAAAATTCATATCTGCAGATTTTAACTAGCCATCACATGTGATATAGACAATCACACATCAGCGAACAGACCAAAACGCTTCAGCCCAGACCATCTTAGCCAAAGCATCTCTAAGTCCTACTTATATATAATCCGGATATGGTGTACAAAACCTTTGCACCTTTTATTTGCGGTATACCATCTTTTCCGCAAGTTTAGTGTTTTCTGTTTAGTATTAAATTTATAATTAAGATCCATTTATTACATCGGTGATCCGTTTATTTGGCAATTGCCAATGGCAGTCAGCAGGGTTTAAGAACATTTGTTGTTCGACCTGTTAGTCAAATGCGTTTTGTTAAAATATACTTTTCACTTTTTGGTCTTTTGGAAAATGTTGTTTGTGCTGTATTTAGACCCTCTAACAAGAAATTTGTTTTGCATGCACACGTATAAAAATTGAGGTTTTATCCGACGCAATCATAGGTTTGAACGTTGTTTTCAATTTAGACTTGTATATATATATATCAAAAAGTAATTGAATTAGAGAAGTGTTATATTTGTCAATGTGAGAACTATCTACCAGAGACCAACATACAATGTTAAATATTTATAGTATTATTATAGTAAAAAATTCAGACATATAACTCAACAGACCATACTCCTAACAATGTTGAGAATAATAATAAATCACTATCAAGAATTGTATTAACCAAAAGATTTACAGATACTTTCAACTGACTAAACATTGACTTTCTGACAACTTCATTGAAAGACATACCTACATTCGCAAACAATCATATTACTAACACTACATCTACATTCATAACTCTTAACGTTAAGCAACCAACGATCAATCAATCTATATTCATATCCCTTTATTGTTCAGAAAGCATTATTATACATTACTAGCATTGCATTTAGACCATGAAGATACGCAATTGAAATAGACATTCATACAATACAATAAGACTGAAAAAGTTTAATCTTAATCCCTATAAAACATTACAAAATTCAAAATCTAATCCATGCTTATAAATACATGATAAAATACATTCATACTTCTTATATAGATATAGGAAGATATTATATATTGGTTTCTTTCTTTTAACAGGACAAAGTTCTGGATATTGTTTAGACCTATATCCAAGACTTAGATACCAACAGCCACACTAATGAGCAAGCAAATAATGGACTGTAGAAAATAAAAGACCCGTTGTCATATATGACACCTGAAAGTTTTATGCAGCATTGTTCTTTGTATCTATAACAACAAAATTAATTAAAGATTAGACATACATTTTCATATTGTGCTTGCATTTTAATTTCATAAAAATAATTCTAGAAATTGGAATAGCTCCTCAATTGTTTTTGTTCTTATTCATCCTTGGCATTTGTCATGGACAGACCAAGCATTCAAAACTTACTATTAAACTATTTTGAACGCAACTCTACAGAGATAAAGTAATATTTAAAGGAATTAGATGTCAAGTTACAATGAGTCTTTTTAGCATTAAAAAACAGGAAATGATAGTTGTTTAAATTTTTTGCTTTAATGCATTTCTACACCTTGTGTGCTACTGTTAATAATCATCTATATATGTAGTATGATTTTTTTAATTTGACAGATCTTTGTACATTTACTACTTCTTTATATGGAGACTGGTGTTTCTGTCCAGCCTATTACATTTGTGTGGAAGCAAGACAGCAATCCATCATTCGGCCAGCGACATCAACATAAAGGTTAAGTCTGCTGTTAAATTCAATGAAGGTATGACAATTTTATTTACTTTGTCAAACCTTCATTGAATTTTACAAAACTCATACAGAAGCTTTTAAATTATAAAAAAAAAGATTATTTTTGTCTTTCTTTTTTCTGTTCTTTTTGTACATTTCATTTAGATTACACGCAAGTCTTCAGTTGTTTTTATATGACTATAAAAAAATGTTATGGTGTTGTCAGTGACTGCGTCTTAAGACATTTTGGTTCGCAGACTGATCCAAATAAGTTCATGGATCTCTATGAATTTGTTAGCACAAGATTCTATTCCACTTAAGGATGAGTGGGATTGTTTTTGGTGGTTATTGTCCTTGTGGTTTTCTTATTAGGGCCAAAAACAATTATTTGTCCTGTTTTAAAGACAATGACTTGAGTAAAGAGATATTCATTTGGTCAATATTTTAGCACATGGTTCCACACCGCAATAGGAAGGTTGTGATTTATTTTGGGAGTTATTGTCATAGCGGTTTAGGAATTATGGGCCACAAACAAGTATTTTTCAAGCTGCGTTTAGTGGAGCATTTTATTGTAGAACATATAATAGATGTACATAAGATAAAATGTTAAAAAACAAATAAAGCGCATCAAGATTTAACTATTTCAAATATGAAACTGCATAATAAAAATAAAATTGATTGATTGAAGATAATATTTTCTGTTTTATTTTCAGCTCTGATAGTTGAAATTATTGACTTCATGTGTTCAATGGTATAACTACTGTCTCAACTCTGATCTTACCTTTTTCCTGAAAACAGTTTAGTTGATGGCTAACGCTGGGACAATCATACAGGTAAATCATAAGAGTAAATATTATTCTTGCAATAAAAAAATTGGGCAAGTGTTGATAACATTTTATTATGCCCCTGCCGTAGCAGAGGGGGCATTAAGTTTTACCCTTGTCCGTCTGTACGTACGTACGTCCCAAAATTGGTTTTCCTTCTCTAACTTGAGTTTGCCTCAACCAAATGTAATGAAACTTATACACAATGCTTATTACCACAAAATACAGATCAAGTTTGAATTTTGGTAGTGTCACTGTAACCGATCTAGTGTTATGCCCTTTATAAATGGAAAAATTACAAAATTTTTAGTTTCTTTCTCCAACTTTAGTTTGCCTCAACCAAATGTTATGAAACTTATACACATAATTATTACCACAAAACACAGATCAAGTATGAAATTTGGTGGCGTCACTTTAACCGTTCTAGAGTTATGCCCTTTATAAATGGAAAATTGCAAAATTTTTAGTTTCCGTTCTTTAACTTAAGTTTGTCTCAACCAAATATTATGAAACTTATACACAATGCTTATTACCACAAAATACAGACCAAGTTTGAATTTTGGTAGCGTCACTCTAACAGTTCTAGAGTTATGCCCCTTTATCAATGGAAAAATTACAAAATTTTTAGTTTCCGTTCTCTAACTTAAGTTTGCCTCAACCAAATGTTATGAAACTTATACACAATGCTTATTACCACAAAACACAGATCAAGTTTGAATTTTTATATATATGTAGGACTCTGAACCACGATGGTCAGGCTGATGTGTGATGGTTTGACACTGAAGTGGGATGACGGCATTGTGACGCTATCTTGTTTATAGCTATGCTGACGTGCGATTGGCTACAAAACTAAATTTTCAATGCTTTTCAATTTGTTGAAGAAGTCAATTGGTTTGTTTAAAACAATTTGTCGGTATTTTAAGTTAATAAAGAGCTTGTAAGCCTTTAATACTATGGGAAACAGGAAGTGATTGGTTGAGATAGGAAAGATCTCTCATTTAGTATTGCAACTGTAACTAAGGACATACAAACACAATAACAATATTCAATGCAAATTTATTTACTATTAAAAAATTCTACCTCTCATAATAAAATTCATATCTGCAGATTTTAACTAGCCATCACATGTGATATAGACAATCACACATCAGCGAACAGACCAAAACGCTTCAGCCCAGACCATCTTAGCCAAAGCATCTCTGAGTCCTACTTATATATAATCCGGATATGGTGTACAAAAACCTTTGCACCTTTTATTTGCGGTATACCATCTTTTCCGCAAGTTTATTGTTTTCTGTTTAGTATTAAATTTATAATTAAGATCCATTTATTACATCGGTGATCCGTTTATTTGGCAATCGCCAATGGCAGTCAGCAGGGTTTAAGAACATTTGTTGTTCGACCTGTTAGTCAAATGCGTTTTGTTAAAATATACTTTTTCACTTTTTTGGTCTTTTGGAAAATGTTGTTTGTGCTGTATTTAGACCCCTCTAACAAGAAATTTGTTTTGCATGCACACGTATAAAAATTGAGGTTTTTATCCGACGCAATCATAGGTTTGAACGTTGTTTTCAATTTAGACTTGTATATATATATATCAAAAAAGTAATTGAATTAGGAGAAGTGTTATATTTGCCAATGTGAGAACTATCTACCAGAGACCAACATACAATGTTAAATATTTATAGTATTATTATAGTAAAAAATTCAGACATATAACTCAACAGACCATACTCCTAACAATGTTGAGAATAATAATAAATCACTATCAAGAATTGTATTAACCAAAAGATTTACAGATACTTTCAACTGACTAAACATTGACTTTCTGACAACTTCATTGAAAGACATACCTACATTCGCAAACAATCATATTACTAACACTACATCTACATTCATAACTCTTAACGTTAAGCAACCAACGATCAATCAATCTATATTCATATCCCTTTATTGTTCAGAAAGCATTATTATACATTACTAGCATTGCATTTAGACCATGAAGATACACAATTGAAATAGACATTCATACAATACAATAAGACTGAAAAAGTTTAATCTTAATCCCTATAAAACATTACAAAATTCAAAATCTAATCCATGCTTATAAATACATGATAAAATACATTCATACTTCTTATATAGATAGGAAGATATTATATATTGGTTTCTTTCTTTTAACAGGACAAAGTTCTGGATATTGTTTAGACCTATATCCAAGACTTAGATACCAACAGCCACACTAATGAGCAAGCAAATAATGGACTGTAGAAAAATAAAAGACCCGTTGTCATATATGACCACTGAAAGTTTTATGCAGCATTGTTCTTTGTATCTATAACAACAGAATTAATTAAAGATTAGACATACATTTTTCATATTGTGCTTGCATTTTAATTTCATAAAAAATAATTCTAGAAATTGGAATAGCTCCTCAATTGTTTTTGTTCTTATTCATCCTTGGCTTTCAAATATTTGACTTTGAGTGTTCCAGATGAAGGAAAATCCAGAAAAGCACTTTGGAAGAATGAAATTAATAACCTTTTGTTTTCATTGTTTTTTTTAAAGTACATTTGTAGCAATTTTTTATGTAACCGTTTTCTTTAAATTACATGTTTATGGCCCAATCAATCCCTTTGATGATCGTCAATATTTTGATCATTTGATCTCGATTAATTAGTGCAATCACTTCTGATTACAAGTGTGCAACAATTAAGATGTTTCCTTTGCAATTTCCTTCAACCAGACAATTTGTAAGCACAGATGAATTAAATTATTTTTAAAGCAATTATTTTTATTAAAAAATTGATGAATGTTGGCTTTGATAATAGACAAATAAGTGAGTGATAATGAACACTTTTTTTTTATAATGTACCACAAATCATTTTAAAACAGCGAAATTATGATTATTTTCAAGATTTTCGTTTCTATATAACTATGAGTTCTTCACACATTTTTTTTTCCAGAAAAATAAAATCCATGCATTTAAGAACATGTAACTTTTGCTCACACCATATTTTTTTATACCCATGAATAAAATTGCTTCTACAGTGTATATTATCTCTCTGTTTTTGACTCATAATTATCATGAAAAGGACTAATGTGGTGACCTTATTATGTAGGTCAAATTGAAGACAGATTTACCATTGTTTTGTGAGAATTCGATCAGGGAATTTTTACAAACATAGATATTTAGAGTCCTGTATTTGTTTATTTGGAAATCAAAAGTTTTATTTCTTGATATTTATATAGATGCAAATGTAATATCTGCAAATACCCTTTAAATTAAAATCTAAAGAAGTGATTCACTCTTCAGTTAAAATTTATTCCTAAACTGTCTTGTTTGCACCTTTGGTATATTTGTTTGTGGTCAGATATTAATGCATTGTGAAAATTATTTTTTTATGTATATTGAAAATAAAGATCATAAAAACAATGCTGTTTATGATTTGACACTAGGGAAGCTTTCGTGAAAAAAGGGAAGACTAAAAATAAGAATATAGAGAGGGCACCATGCTGGAATATGCATTTAGTCTTAGATGCATAACTTTATATATTAGTTGTTATTGGCTTTGGACTAGCTGTCAGTAACTGCAAGTACTCTCAGATCTGTACTTGGTGTCTTTTTGTTGTTGGGATGTACAAGTACCCGGTCACATCCACATGTATTTGTTATATGTATTTCTGTTTGTATCCATCTGATGAGTTAAGCCTTTTTCAACTGATTTTTATAGTTCATTCTTATGTTGTACTGTTACACAACTGTCCCAGGTTAGGGGGAGGGTTGGGATCAAGCTAACATGTTTAACTCTGCCACATTCTGTATCTATGTGTCTGTCCCAAGTCAGGAGCCTGTAATTCAGTGGTTGTCGTTTGTTGCTGTGTTACATATTTGTTTTTCGTTCTTTTTTTTGTACATTAATTAAGCCATTAGTTTACTCATTTGAATTGTTATATATTTGTGATTTCAGGGCCTCTTATAGCTGACTATGCTGTTTGAGTTTTGCTCTACAGTGACCTATAACTGTTAATTTCTGTGTCATTTGGTCTTTTGTGGAGCTTTGTCTCATTGGCAATCATACCACATCTTCTTTTTTATATATGATACATCAAACATACTGTGGATTGAGGAACAATTGACAGTGTAGATACTTCAATATTATTTTCCATAAGACCATGGATTGAATTGACCACCCACAACATGTTGTGGTCTTATCTCTACATTATATGGATTGATGTGACCACTCACAACTTGTCATGGTCCTATCTCTACATTATAATCCATCAGACCATGGCTTGATTTGACCACTCACAACATGTCATGGTCTCATCTCTACATTATTATCCATGAGACCATGGATTGATTTGACCACTCACAACATGTCATGGTCTTATCTCTACATAATTATCCATGAGACCATGGCTTGATTTGACCACTCACAACATGTCGTGGTCTTATCTCTACATTATAATCCATGAGACCATGGATTGATTTGACCACCCACAACATGTTGTGGTCTTATCTCTACATTATTATCCATGAGACCATGGATTGATTTGACCACTCACAACATGTCGTGGTCTTATCTCTACATTATTATCCATGAGACCATGGATTGATTTGACCACCCACAACATGTTGTGGTCTTATCTCTACATTATTATCCATGAGACCATGGCTTGATTTGACCACTCACAACATGTCGTGGTCTTATCTCTACATTATAATCCATGAGACCATGGATTGATTTGACCACCCACAACATGTTGTGGTCTTATCTCTACATTATTATCCATGAGACCATGGATTGATTTGGCCACTCACAACATGTGGTCTTATCTCTACATTATTATCCATGAGACCATGGATTGATTTGACCACCCACAACATGTCTTGGTCTTATCTCTACATTATTATCCATGAGACCATGGATTGATTTGACCACTCACAACATGTCGTGGTCTTATCTCTACATTATAATCCATGAGACCATGGATTGATTTGACCACCCACAACATGTTATGGTCTTATCTCTACATTATTATCCATGAGACCATGGATTGATTTGACCATTCACAACATGTCGTGGTCTTATCTCTACATTATTATCCACTCACAACATGCCATGGTCTTATCTCTACATAATTATCCATGAGACCATGGATTGATTTGACCACCCATAACATGTCGTGGTCTTATCTCTACATTATTATCCATGAGACCATGGATTGATTTGACCACCCATAACATGTCGTGGTCTTATCTCTACATTATAATCCATGAGACCATGGATTGATTTGACCGCTCACAGCATGCCATGGTCTTATCTCTACATTATTATCCATGAGACCATGGATTGATTTGACCACCCATAACATGTCGTGGTCTTATCTCTACATAATTATCCATGAGACCATGGCTTGATTTGACCACTCACAACATGTTGTGGTCTTATCTCTACATTGTTATCCATGAGACCATGGATTGATTTGACCACTCACAACATGTCGTGGTCTTATCTCTACATTATTATCCATGAGACCATGGATTGATTTGACCACCCACAACATGTTGTGGTCTTATCTCTACATTATTATCCATGAGACCATGGATTGATTTGACCACTCACAACATGTCGTGGTCTTATCTCTACATTATAATCCATGAGACTATGGATTGATTTGACCACCCACAACATGTTGTGGTCTTATCTCTACATTATTATCCATGAGACCATGGCTTGATTTGACCACTCACAATATGTCGTGGTCTTGTCTCTACATTATTATCCATGAGACCATGGATTGATTTGACCACCCACAACATGTTGTGGTCTTATCTCTACATTATTATCCATGAGACCATGGCTTGATTTGACCACTCACAATATGTCGTGGTCTTATCTCTACATTATAATCCATGAGACCATGGATTGATTTGACCACCCACAACATGTTGTGGTCTTATCTCTACATTATTATCCATGAGACCATGGATTGATTTGACCACCCATAACATGTCGTGGTCTTATCTCTACATTATAATCCATGAGACCATGGACTGATTTGACCACCCACAACATGTTATGGTCTTATCTCTACATTATTATCCATGAGACCATGGATTGATTTGACCACTCACAACATGTTGTGGTCTTATCTCTACATTATAATCCACTCACAACATGCCATGGTCCTATCTCTACATAATTATCCATGAGAGCATGAATTGATTTGACCACCCATAACATGTCGTGGTCTTATCTCTACATTATAATCCATGAGACCATGGATTGATTAAACCACTCACAACATGCCATGGTCTTATCTCTACATCTCTACATAATTATCCATGAGACCATGGATTGATTTGACCACCCATAACATGTCGTTGATTCAAGAGAACATAGACGGACACACTGCTATTTCTTATAAAATGATTTATACAAGGGAATATAGACGGACACACCGCTATTTCTCATGAAAGCCGTAGAAATGGGGAATACAGACGGACACAGCGCTATTTCGTATAAAAATCATTGATACAAGGGAATATAGACGGACACACTGCTATTTCTTATAAAAATGATTGATACAAGGGAATACAGACGGACACAGCGCTATTTCGTATGAAAAATCGTTGATTCAAGAGAATATAGACGGACACACTGCTATTTCTTATAAAAATGATTTATACAAGGGAATAAAGACGGACACAGCGCTATTTCATATAAAAAATCGTTGATTCAAGAGAATATAGACGGACACACTGCTATTTCTTATAAAAATGATTGATACAAGGGAATATAGACGGACAGAGCGCTATTTCGTATAAAAATCGTTGATTCAAGAGAACATAGACGGACACACTGCTATTTCTTATAAAATGATTTATACAAGGGAATATAGACGGACAGAGCGCTATTTCGTATAAAAATCGTTGATTCAAGAGAATAAAGACGGACACACTGCTATTTCGTATAAAATGATTGATACAAGGGAATACAGACGGACACAGCGCTATTTCATATAAAAATCGTTGATTCAAGAGAATATAGACGGACACACAGCTATTTCTTATAAAAATGATTGATACAAGGGAATACAGACGGACACAGCGCTATTTCGTATGAAAATCGTTGATTCAAGAGAATATAGACGGACACACTGCTATTTCTTATAAAATGATTTATACAAGGGAATAAAGACGGACACAGCGCTATTTCATATAAAAATCGTTGATTCAAGAGAATATAGACGGACACACTGCTATTTCTTATAAAATGATTGATACAAGGGAATATAGACGGACAGAGCGCTATTTCGTATAAAAATCGTTGATTCAAGAGAACATAGACGGACACACTGCTATTTCTTATAAAATGATTTATACAAGGGAATATAGACGGACAGAGCGCTATTTCGTATAAAAATCGTTGATTCAAGAGAATAAAGACGGACACACTGCTATTTCGTATAAAATGATTGATACAAGGGAATACAGACGGACACAGCGCTATTTCATATAAAATCGTTGATTCAAGAGAATATAGACGGACACACAGGTATTTCTTATAAAAATGATTGATGCAAGGGATACAGACGGACACACCGCTATTTCTTATAAAAATGATTGATACAAGGGAATACAGACGGACACACTGCTATTTCTTATAAAAATGATTTATACAAGGGAATATAGACGGACACAGCGCTATTTCGTATAAAAAATCGGTGATTCAAGAGAATATAGACGGACACACTGCTATTTCTTATAAAAATGATTTATACAAGGGAATATAGACGGACACAGCGCTATTTCGTATAAAAAATCGGTGATTCAAGAGAATATAGACGGACACACTGCTATTTCTTATAAAAATGATTGATACAAGGGAATACAGACGGACACAGCGCTATTTCGTATAAAAAATCGTTGATTCAAGAGAATATAGACGGACACACTGCTATTTCTTATAAAAATGATTTATACAAGGGAATATAGACGGACACAGCGCTATTTCGTATAAAAATCGTTGATTCAAGAGAATAAAGACGGACACACTGCTATTTCTTATAAAAATGATTGATACAAGGGAATACAGACGGACACAGCGCTATTTCGTATAAAAAATCGTTGATTCAAGAGAATATAGACGGACACACTGCTATTTCTTATAAAAATGATTTATACAAGGGAATATAGACGGACACACCGCTATTTCTTATGAAAGCCGTAGAAATGGGGAATACAGACGGACACAGCGCTATTTCGTATAAAATCATTGATACAAGGGAATATAGACGGACACACTGCTATTTCTAATGAAAGCCGTAGAAACGGGGGAATACAGACGGACACAGCGCTATTTCGTATAAAAATCATTGATACAAGAGAATATAGACGAACACACTGCTATTTCTTATGAAAGCCGTAGAAAAGGGGGAATACAGACGGACACAGCGCTATTTCGTATAAAAAATCGTTGATACAAGAGAATATAGACGGACACACTGCTATTTCTTATTAAAAATCAGGGAATATAGACTGACACGCTGATATTTCCTATAAAATAAATCATTGATACAAAGGAATATAGACGGACACACTGCTATTTCTTATTAAAACCGTAGAAACGGGGGAATACGGACAGACACAGCGCTATTTCGTATAAAACATCATTGATACAGGGAATATAGACCGACACGCTGCTATTACCTATAAAAAGAACATTGATACAAGGGAATATAGACGGACACACTGCTATTTCTTATGAAAGCCGTAGAAACGGGGGAATACAGTTGGACACAGCGCTATTTCGTATAAAAATCATTGATACAAGGGAATATAGACGAACACACTGCTATTTCTTATGAAAGCCGTAGAAACAGGGGAATACAGATGGACACAGCGCTATTTCGTATAAAAATCATTGATACAAGAGAATATAGACGAACACACTGCTATTTCTTATGAAAGCCGTAGAAAAGGGGAATACAGACGGACACAGCGCTATTTCGTATAAAAATCATTGATACAAGGGAATATAGACAGACACACTGCTATTTCTTATGAAAATGATTGATACAAGGGAATATAGACTGACACGCTGATATTTCCTATAAAATAAATCATTGATACAAGGGAATATAGACGGACACACTGCTATTTCTAATGAAAGCCGTAGAAACGGGGGAATACAGACGGACACAGCGCTATTTCGTATAAAAATCATTGATACAAGAGAATATAGACGAACACACTGCTATTTCTTATGAAAGCCGTAGAAAAGGGGAATATAGACGGACACACTGCTATTTCTTATGAAAGCCGTAGAAACGGGGAATACAGACGGACACAGCGCTATTTCGTATAAAAATCATTGATACAAGGGAATATAGACGGACACACTGCTATTTCTTATGAAAGCCGTAGAAACAGGGGAATACAGATGGACACAGCGCTATTTCGTATAAAAATCATTGATACAAGGGAATATAGACAGACACACTGCTATTTCTTATGAAAATGATTGATACAAGGGAATATAGACGGACACACTGCTATTTCTTATGAAAGCCGTAGAAACGGGGGAATACAGACGGACACAGCGCTATTTCGTATAAAAATCATTGATACAAGAGAATATAGACGAACACACTGCTATTTCTTATGAAAGCCGTAGAAACGGGGGAATACAGACGGACACTGCGCTATTTCGTATTAAAAGTCGTTGATACACGAGAATATAGAACGCCATTTCTTATAAAAATGAATGATACAAGGGAATATAGACGGACACACCGCTATTTCTTATGAAAGCCGTAGAAACGGGGGAATACGGACAGACACAGCGCTATTTCGTATAAAAAATCGTTGATAAAAGAGAATATAGACGGACACACTGCTATTTCTTATTAAAAATCATTGATACAGGGAATATAGACTGACACGCTGATATTTCCTATAAAATAAATCATTGATACAAGGGAATATAGATGGACACACCGCTATTTCGTATGAAAACCTTAGAAACAGGGGAGTCGTGAACGAAGGACACAGCACTAAGTTTTTCTTATATAAATCATTGAAACAGGAGAATAAAGACGGACATAGTGCTATTTGTTATAAAAATTGTTGGTACAAGCAGAGACATATACCATTAGATACATATGTCTCTTGTGCAAATAAAAACAGACAGACCCCACACTTTTTCTTTGAGAAAATCATTGAAACAGGGAAGTGCAGATGGACACACGGTATTTCTTTTTGAAGTATCATTTAAACAGCGGAATACAGACGGACACACTGCAATTTCTTATAAAAGTCGTTGGTACAAAGGAATTCTGGCTGACACAACACTTATAAAAATCATAAATATATGCTGATTCAAAGTTACTTCTTATATTTCCTTGACCAACCATTGGGGATACTGACAGGGGGACAGTTCAGCCACATTTCGATTTGTGTATATACGTTAATATTTCTGTCTAGTTGTTAAACAGAGCTAGGTGTCACAAAAAAAAGGCTTATAGGGTCTTTGCATCGGAAATAAACACATTTATTCTAGTTGTTGGCATGATGGGAGTCGTGTTCTTCTCATATATTGTATGACGGTATGATACTAAACCCCTAACGGACTGTGCTTGATTTTCATATAATGAAGACATAATCTTTCAATCAGTTTAATTGAGACCTGACCTGGAGCTGGCATGTCAGTAACTGCTAGTGGTCCTTTGTTAATTTATGTATCATTGTCATTTTGCTTAGTTTCTTTTGTTACCTACTAGAACACACCCGCGACATCGCAGATCCGTGACTGAATTAAAGTACCTACGCCTTATTTTAAACCTGGATTTTTATTATTCGTATTGTCATCTGATAAAGTCGTGCTGATTACATGTATAAGGTACAGTTTTCTCTGCTTTCAAAATTTTTCTGTTTGAACCCGTCCTGGTTTTCTTACTACAACCGGAAACTTCATGTGACAATGATTGAATTTAGTAGTGTTAATCCCTGTATAATGACGAAGTTCGTGTGTGATTATGACCCGTGTATATAGCAAATCCCAAATGCACCTTTTGGTGGTGCGCCTGACAGGGGCGGAACGTACAGAGTAGGTAACAGGTGACATATACTTTTGGTATCGGTATCGGATTCGACACGGAACTTGTTAATTATTAGAAATATTAATTATGTGGAAAACAAAAGGGCCAGGAATGGTGTAATTTTTAATCAACACCATTGTCCTATATTAGTTACATATAAAGTTGAATTCTTTGATTCGTCGTTTTTACCCCATGCCGGCTGACAAATTGGACCTCGTTATTTTAGTATTATAGATTCTGACATCAGACTTCTTATAAACTGAGTTTTACTGTGTGTGTTTTTTTTTCTACATTGGCTAGATGTGTAGGTGGAGGTTGATATCTCAGTAAACATGTTTAAACCTGTCGTATTTGTGCGCCCATCCCCAAGTCAGGAGCCTCTGGCCTTGTATTTTTTTGTATGTTTTGGAGTTGAGTATGACGTCCATTTTGACACATTCCCCATTTCCATTCTCAATTATATTATGATTTTCACTGATCTTAAGTACAATGCATATTTAATAAATTGCGATTAATCAGTCATATTATTTTTTGGGAAACTTTGTCCTTGTTGTTTCTCAATACTAGTATTTTGACAAATTGTTACTTTCAGATATCAGAACTTTGCAATGCCACAAATGGCTCTGTGTTGAAGACCGTACTTTTACCTATAATGGTTTACTTTTACAAACTGTGACTTGGATGGAGAGTTGTCTCATTGGCACTCATACCACATCTTCTTATATCTATATATGTATATATACAACTTTCTTATTGTATCTAATATGCTTTTATGAAGTTAATTATAACTATTCTGTTTCCCTGAATTTGAGATTCATCTTTCCCATTCTTCAAATTGTATTTCGATTCATCAAACTGCAGTGAAGCCTTTATCAAAGAAGTTGGGTAAGTTTAAGAATTTTACCATGTCTACTATTTCCAAACATACTTTTGCTTCAAATACCATAATAGTATGTTTGCTGTTATTTTTTTTAAAATCAAACAACTACCTTAATTCGAAGAATGTTACACATACATTATGCACCTTCATTTAACTTTAAAAGGGCATAAAAACAGATGTAAAAAATTCAAATAGATCAACTTGGCCATGTTTACCTTTTCTAATAAATATTTCCATTTGTTTTGTTTAATTTAAACTAGATATTAGCAAGATACAGTAGGTACTTTGTAAAGTCTTAAAGGAGAATATACCATCATGTACATCATGACCAATGCAGCTTCTATTTATTACTTATTCTTCAAGTTGACTTGTTCCTATATTCATTATTCCTCATACAGTGACTCTATAAGCTCTTTAAATTTATAAAGATGATAAAAAAAGATAGAAACAATTTATTTTATAATAATCAATAATGGCTTTATTAAGAACAATAAATTCAATAGTTATTCATACAATGCATATAATCAGATAACATTATTTGGTAAATACCACTTTGATATTGAAAATAAAGTATAATCCTAAATCATACATCTTCAAGGAACAACAATCTTACTATATATATATATATATATATATATATATATATCAATCACCTCCCTTTGTCATGTAAAACTATATATGATACAAAGGGTTTCCAGACTGTGATACCTTTGACTCATCAACAATTAAACAATGAATTCTTTGCAAGAAAATTAATTTAAAAAAAATATATATTGAGAATAAATATATGTAACAAGAAACTTTTATCAAGATAAAGTGGTCTCCATTTCTTACTGAATAATTTGCAAGTGCACCATCAGCCTAAACTGATTTCATGACTACAAAAGTTTTACTGACACATTACAGGTTGATCACAAATAAGTCCGTTTCTTTTTTGAAAAGACGCTGATCTCACAAAGTGGTTCTATTTCTCTTACTATACTTGACACCTACAAAATTTAAATATTGCAGGCAATGACCACATAGCAATTTTAAATGTGTTGCTTGAAAGACAGGATGTACTCACTATTTAAGCATCTGATATCACTAAAGTACTTTATAAGAACTTTTATTGTTCAAAGCTAGTGTTTAGAAATCTCTTAATATAACCTCTGATGGTTGGTTTTAATTGCACTCATTTGTGTATTCATATGCGAGTTTCAATTTCCCCTTCAAAACAGATGACCAGATATATTTGGAAATGATTCAGGAATATACACATCTTAAGAAGGGACCAAAGAAACATCACTGTCCAAAAAGGAAAATTAGGAATCAATGAAAACAGACTGTAGAAAGTAAAAAGTTCCCAATTTGTAATCAATAAATAGTTACACAATGAAGTAAAAAGATTTACACGAAGAAAAGAAAAAATTTCTAGAATATGCACTTCAATAGTTAAATAAGTTAAAATTTAAATATTTAAGAAGATGGATAGAGATAAGTGTTACAGTAGTTGGTGCAAGTTTTAATTGAATCAAATAAAGGTCATTTGCATACCAGACGGAAGTAATAATGTCTCTTGGGTGTCATAAATTTACATTCTACCAAGGCCCTGGTGGCCTGTCCTGAAATCTGCTATGTAGCCAGTGTGACAGACATAATTTAAATGAATAGTTTTAAATTGCACAAATACGAATAATGAAATATTAAAAAGAATGCAAATCCTTGAGACTGATGACTGTTACATTCACATAATTCTTGGTTTCAATGATTAAAAATTTGTTGTTTGTTTGCCTTTCCTATTGTTGAATGCAGGGTACCTAATTACAACTATTACAGAAAAATGCATATTGCAATTGTTTTGAATCTCGATAGTATATTTTCAGAATATAAAGTGTGGAATAGTATAAAACCTTATTAAAGCTAGGTTAATCTTTGACCAAAGTTTTGGTTTCGAACATACATGATTACTCCTCAAGATACCTAACATATGTCATAGAAATGGGGAAACGTTTTTGTATCAGACATTTAAATCAAAGTTTACGCAAAACAAAACAAAACTTTTCATACATGAATACATGATACAACAAAATAGTTAGAACATACAGTTAACTAGTTACCAAAAATATTAATAATGG
Source organism: Mytilus coruscus (assembly GCA_017311375.1). Classification (NCBI taxonomy): domain Eukaryota; kingdom Metazoa; phylum Mollusca; class Bivalvia; order Mytilida; family Mytilidae; genus Mytilus; species Mytilus coruscus. The sequence continues at coordinate 16,247,951 of CM029606.1, read as the reverse complement.
AAATGAAAAATCAAATATTTAAATTAAATTATAAAACTAACAATAGTTAAAAGTTAACATTAATATAATTCTAACTACCAATTAAGTAGTTTGAGTTTACAATGGACTTTAAAAAATTACAATAAAATACATTAACAATGAACAAGTTTAAACAATCGAATTTACAACTATCAAAATATGTACAATATAATTTTGCAACAAATTGATAAAAATGGGCTATAACAGATGTGTTAGGGTAGGAAGGAATAACTTATTTTGAGACAATTTATAAGGTAATCAAGATTTTTTCCTACCCAAATAAATCTCTTACATTCGAATAATTTTAGAATATACTATAAACTGCATGTAGCTAATCAATTACAAAAGAACAATAACAGTAAGTGAAAAGATTACAAAAATTCAATCTAGTTTTACACCACTGTCCTTCACTTTCTTCTTTTGGTCTGTACTTTTCTGAAAAGAAATAAGGACATCAATTTTTTATCTTATTATATACCTATGCGGTATAGACTTTGCTCATTGTTGTACGGTGACCTATAGTTGTTAATTTCTGTGTCATTTGGTCTCTTGTGGAGAGTTGTCTCATTGGCAATCATACCACATCTTCTTTTTTTATATATGATCATTAACAAAACAAAAACAAACTATTGAGCAGTTGTATATTGAACCATCACAATGATTTGTTAAACAACAGAAACAAAAGAAAACGTTAAAACTTCTTTTCTGAAAATCAATTGCCATGAATTCTATTCTGTGTTCATTAGTGAATTGCCAATTAACTGAATATGCTATTGATGTGCTATGAAAATATTTTTAACCAAAATCAACATATAAACAATAACACTAACAAATCAAAGCCAATCTGGTCTAAAACAGAATCCTGAGTAAAGGGAAAAGTAATCGAGACAAAATGGCAACCTCTAAAAGTTGAGAATGTTATAAAATTAAATAAAATGCTTAAATTTCTAAATCTGAAGAACTTCAAGCCCCAAATCATAACGGATTTATATAAATTAATTTTGATATTAGTACTCTGAAATCATAGATACAATTACTTAAAAACAGAATACAGTAGTAATATAGCTCTCATAATTTTTTTGGTTACTAGCTTGCATATAAGAGTACTTACCTTAAACACAGAAGGCACTGTGGTTACTTTTCTTTTCATATTAGATGTCCCTGAAAATATAGAACAACAAAAGAGCAGAAAAACATATAAAATAAAAAAAATTTCCCTGAAGCTACCTCTACGATTGAAAGCAATAATGAATCACAAAAATACAATTTGCTTCAATATGCTTGAAGATAAGTTGTCTTGGCTCTGTTTTATTGTCACCTCTTTTTTAAACGACAACCCGATCATTAAAAATTGTCCTTTAGAACGAACTAGACATTGCATTGTTTTCCTTACTAGCCCTAACAAAAGTGTGTGAAGCAAATACCAATCTTAATCCTTTTGTTTTGCCGGAGACTGGTATTTAAATAAATAACCTCATAAAATTTTGCAATTATGCCACCTCATTGACTCAACATAAAGACTATGGCTTAAAAAATATAATTGTAAAGAAGACTTACCGCTAGCATCTTTGAACTGTTCTTGACTTGCCAACTTATACAATGAAGGTACCCATTATTAGTCTCTTGAAATAACACTATTAGATAAAGCACCTTCATTACCAGCTAATCAGATCATTATCAGAGTATGAAGCAAATTAGTTTGTACAGTTATTTTGATTATCTAAGTGACGATATTGATAAAAAAAAATTAACAGGGTTAAACAAATGACTGAAGAAATATGATTCATATGATCATACAATTAAAATTGAAATATACAATTATGAAACAACACCAGAAAGTAATTCTAAATGAATTTTTGTCCGAATTTGTATCTTAATATCAACACAAAAGATTAACCAGAAAAGTCAGTATACTGATGAAATTAATAATATTGTATCCAAAACCAATCATCAGTTCTGATTATTTTTTAGTATAAAAGTTATTGAAAGAAAAAAACTAAAATAAATCTTACTTTAAGATAATTTACAGACTTGTACAGCCCCATTACACTGCAATTGCAGAAGTCTTTTGCTTTTATTCGCAAAATAACTGTACAAACTTGTTCATTTCAAAAGTCTAGTAAACAGTTCTGTCAATGAACGGTGATAATATAGAACACGCAACCAAATATTTTTCTAGGCAAGATATGCAGCTGCAATACCACATCTTTTTTCAAAAGCTTCCCGTTTCCTCTCACACCAGTGGTAAATCATAAACTGTAAATAAAAACAGAATTTCTCTAGTGTCATGGATCTAGCAGAATATTTAATTTTCTGTATAAAAGAATTGAACTGTTCACATATTTCAGTATTAAGCCCTTGTAAAGGAGCGAGTCTCTGTGATTTGTAACAATAAGGACACTTGTGAGAATATCCATGAAACAGATCATGCCAGAATCGAGTATTTTCCCAGAATCCAGGTTCTCTATTCAAACAATACTCTTCAAACTGACAGGAAAAGTCATAAAAAACTTCTTCTGGTGCCTCTTCCAGATAACAGTAAGCAGATGAGAAGGGATCTTTCCTTCCTTCGGAGCCAGGAATAATGTGAAATCCATAGCAATGACCATAATGTTTAGGGTCAAACCATAAAAACAAATATGTTGTGCCTTTCCGGGAAACCTCAGGATAAATCTTATTGCACTGTTCATTGGTTCTGGCAGGAAGATCGTCATAATTTTTCGAATGGGCTTTGTCATTCATTGTATACTTTGGCAAGTCTCGTTGTTTCTCTCCAGATGGGGTGAAGTAGTATGCCACACCATTTTTTGTTGGATTATAAGAACCATGCTGTGGATTTGCTGGAGCTGCTGGCTTATTTAGCTGTTTAATTTCATCAACCCTGGACGTCAGATACTGAAAAAAACTAATAACATCTGTTAGATTATTTCTGTTAGATTGAGCAGCATTCAGAACATCTCTGATTTCTGGTGAAAATTCAGAAACCAAGTTCAGTCTGCTGCAGTCACCATTCTTAATTTCATTTAGAATGGACATAAATAATTCAGTGTATCTGAAAGGAATAAAAGCAGAAAGTGAATGATTTGATGATAAACCTTTAAATATAATGGATAACTTTTTCATCAGAACATCAGGGTACTCATTGCAATAAAATCTTCGAATAATATCTTTGCACTTTTCATCTACAGTGTTTATCAAATTCTCTGTTCGGTCAGTTTCTGTCTGAAAATTTAAGATGTCATTTGCTCCTGTTAATCCTAATCGTTTTTGTGCAAGGTATGCTAGATGATCTCTACATTTTCGTATGTTGTCATTTTCATTTGGTAAATCAGCACGGAAACGCAGAAATGCTCTATCATTTCTCCTGTGACAAGGATCAATCAATTCAGCGGTTGGTTCAGGTGTTTCAATCGGTTTAACATTTGATTGACGAAAACTAATACCAATTTTTGTACCATCACAAGCCAGGAATTTTGGATTACTTTTACATATGTAACACTGCTTTCGGAAGTCAATTTTAAATTTGCTACTCCATGAAAACCACCAAGAAATAAAAGTTTGAACAGACATAAATTTAGCAGAAGAATAAATTCTGGAATATTTGTTAGACATAATTTTACAAAAAGCACTAAATGTGACATGTGTGTTAAGAGCATGATCAATAAAATCCCATCCGATTTCATCTCCAGCAGCAGTTTCTTTTGACAAAAAATGGAGGCTGTTGATTGCACCACTATACTTCACCAAGCATCCTGGACATCCATCAAGGCATTCACGATCTCTGACCTTGAACAAGTAAAAAGGATTCATTGTTATTTTTTTGAAGTTTTTGATGTTCATTCAAATATTTTACCTTTTAGTTTAACCATTTTGGTCTTAAATCTTAACACCAAATTGGACAATACACATTTACCCGATTTTGCACATATTCTGGAAATTCTGTGAGTGTAAAAAATACATTTTGTTTACTTATCAATTGTTTAATTGTCTGTAAAACTATTTGACAGTCTACTGATGGATTTGATTAGACTGCCATTGTTCAGAGCACAAAGCCAATAAGGAGAATATTTCAACAAGTAAGATTTAAGAGCAACTCAAAGTTAATTTTTTTTCAACCTATAATGTCAGACAAATTGAGTTATGTGTACTTGATACAGCAATTGAAACATAGATATGTAAAAATATGACTTAAAATAAACCTTACATTTTATCTTAACTTTGGTGGATAGTCTCATTGGCAATCATATCACATCTCCTTATTTTTATACGGTGAAAATATACACAGCAGTTCTTTAACATGTTTAACACTGAACTGACTTATTTTCTTGTGTTTCTACAACAGTTCAAAAAGTTCCACTTACAACATATCTTGCAGGTCCATTTGTCAGGTACACTGTTGGTCTATACCTTACTTCTGACAATTTTCCTTCTGGGAACATCTCGCTGTAGTAACCAGTCTGTAATAAACGATATTTTATTGAAATACAATATTCTGATATAAAAAATAATTTATTTCCGAAATACAAACAGAAGACATAAAGCTTTCAGTAAACCATGAAGATGGAAGTTTTTAACAACCTTGACTGGCTATACAGCCCTTGCACGGTCGGTCAGTAAACCATAAAATTTTATGGTATCTATTTATGAAATAAACACAAAACAGACCAAGAAATATATTTCTTTTTAATTCAGTCACACCAAAGACAAGTATAGTTGTTTTCAAATATTTTGAGTTCACAAGAAAGGAAATTGACTTGTTTACGTACCCCACATGGACAATTATCCAATGGTAGTGGAGGACACAAAACCAGTGTTTGCCCAGTAAAACATCCTGTACTATCTCTGTGAATATCTTTAGCTCCATCAAATATAGCATGTCTCAACTGTATGGCCTCTCTAAAGCTAGGATCATTGTCCTGTTTCGGTGGGTGTTGACTTAAGCTTGGAAAATCCCATAATCCTGTGTTTTCTTTGAAAACGCCATCCTAAAAAATACAATCATACATTTAAAACAATGAATTCTTACACATCTTTTTCCATGATACCAAAATTTTAAACATATAAATGATGCTGCAAGTGTACAAAACAACAATGATATTTTGCAGTAATAAGGTACAGAATTGGGATGACCTAAAACCGGCTTTAAATGTTTTTCATGTCGCCTTGATTACCAGCATTCAGATCAAGGCTTATGGTACAAGTTTGAAAGACAATTGTCTATTGCATTATCTTATTGTGGAGGGTGAAATGCATCTTTAAAAGTTTTGGACTTCAATTCACATTGAATTTTGTTTATATATGTATAAGAAAAAGTAAGACCTGGTAATTGATTAGTTTTTAACAAGGATGAAATCCAACTATGTATCTCAAAGGCCTTCTTTAAATATACCTGTGAAATTCTATCAGTTTGTACAGGTTCATTGAGTTCTGCATCATCATCATCCAGGTTGGGTTGGTTGTTAAACTGATCATCGTCTTCATCATCATTGTCATCCTCCATGTTATCCAGATTAACTAACCATAAATTTCTGTTCTTCTTCATGGCATCAAGATGAGGACATATGTTGGTAGTTTCTTCCAGATATATTACTTTTCTTTGAGAGCATCCATATATTGTTTGGCATTCCCCAGATTGACATATTAAACGGTTTTTGGATAGGTGAACAAAATTACAGGATTCAGTATCATTTTCGTCTCTTACGGTAAATTTCTTGGTTTTCAATGTTGATGGCAAAAGACAAACAGGTTTGTTCAGAAGTTCTAAAGATTTAATAACAATTTCTTGACTTTTAGTTGGTTGTGGAATGGATTCTGGAGTAAAAACATTAACAAAAATTGGTTCGATCACTTCCTTAAAAAGACGAATATGGCAGCATCGAATATTAACATCATAGATTTCAGCATCAAGATTGTCATTTAAAGTTGCAAGTTGAAGAAGGGTGGCATATAGTTTACAAGTACAATTATAATGTATTTCATTTCCTTCCAAAGTTCTAGTCATATGAACATAAGAAAAGTCATATATAGTTCCAGTATTCATGTTGATATCATTCATGCATAATATGTCAATGTGGGGTTTGTGAAGTCTCCATTGAAGGGTTCCTGATTCTATTTGTGCAGTTTTATACTGTTGGTACAATGAATTTTCTGTGGATCTGTTTTCTTCAATAAAATCTGGATTTAAGATGGTCAAATTTCTTAGAATGTCTTCCTCTGTAAGAGCTTTGCGTCGGGTTCTAACAGATCTTTGTTCTTCAGGTTGACTAACATCGGTGTAATTTGAGGACTGGTTTACCGTACTCTGGATTGCAGATGTTTCTGTTGCTGGGTTCTTGTACCTTTTAACTAGCTGATAGATGGTCCCAAAATCTTTGTCTCTGCAGTGGAGCAATATCAAATTCCTTAAAGATGCTGGCTTTTTCTTCCCTACTTCATCTCTAACAGACAGCATCCTAGCATATCCCACATGGGCCTGATCTACTTCATACATACATTGCTACACCATGTTTGACTATTATCACAACATGTTGTGTCATACCTATATTCCATAGCATGTATTATCTACCATATGATCACATAACATGATTGCTATCTCTATTATTACCAGACATTGATTGCACTCACAATATGTCATTGTCCTACATGATTTTGACTCAACATGTGTACCAGTTGATTTGACCATAATGTCTGGCCTTCATTTCATTGACATCCTACACATTGTCTTTGACCTCATTATCTCTACCATTGATTATCCATGACGACCATGATTGATTCCATGACATGCACTTACTCTGGCTTATCTACATTTACCATGAGACCATTGATTGCCATTGAACCATGGCATGATATTTCATTCACACATGCTGTCTTATTATCATATCATACATTGATTGCCTCAATTTACTATCTTGATATCCAGGCATTATTGACACATCTGCTTACCATTATACCATCAACATTCTGGACCTGACTTGTTTGTACTTATCTCACAAGTCTGGTTCATCTACATTTGATCTAACCATTTGCATATGCATTTACCTACACATGTGCTTATCTCATATTATCATAACATATATCCATTGTGCACCATGATTATTTCCATGAACCACTACACTGCTCTGGTCTTATCTCATGATTATTCCATCCATAACATGTCCTGGTTTATCTCTACTTATTCATGAGCCATGGATGACCATTGCATTATCTTCTCATAATTATCGGCTATGACATAGTTATCTCTCCATGGCTCTATTTACTCATGACCATGATTATTCTACTACATGTTCTCATGCATTACTTTATCCATGACACCTGACTATGCTGAATTTGACCACTCACAACATGTTTGTCTACATTCTTATTCCAGAGACCATGATTGATTTGACCACTCACACATGTTGGTCTATTCACATTTATCTGACATGATGATTTTGACCAATACATTGTTACTCATACTACCATTTTATCTTGACCATATATGACTCTGCATGTCATTATTATCCATGCACATGAATTTACACCACTGTTCTGACACATATGTTATCCATACCATGCATTTCATCATTGAACCGCTATACATGATCATTGACTGATGTCTTATCAATTATACCTGACTCATATTGCCATTGACCACGACATTGTTATTATCTACCATGAACATGTTTGGTCATTACTGACATATTCATGAACCATGTACTATTCTGTCTATCTTACATATCATGACATTTGATTTGACACCATGTTGTTACTACATATATCTGCTATCTATGACACATCGATGAACCATGGATTGATTTGACCATACCATAACTCATGTCTGGTCTTTCTATCATATCCATGCATGTATTGACACCACATTGCTCATGGTCTTATCTTTATACCATAATGATCATTTGACACCATGATGACATTTGGCTTTCAATTATGATCCTGAACATGCATTTCATATACATGTGTGACCACACATTGCATATCTATAATGATCAGAGACACCATACTGATTCTTAACCAATGATCTAGATACACTGCATGTATTACATGATTGAACACAACGATGTTTATCGACATAAGATCCATGCTATTAAAGATACAGGTTAGACAACTATTCTATGAAAACCAGTGATGGATCAACTCACAGCTTTGTATAAAATTAACAGATAGACGACTCTATTATACAAATGTGATCAGACAACGCATGTCATGAATTGTATGACAAGAATATCACAACCATATTCTATGATAACGATATAAGGATAATCTACAAACTATTCAAGCAATAGACACGCTTATTTCGAAATTGATCACAGAATAACGACAACGCTATTGATAATGATAAATGTGACATACAATATCGTATTCAAATGAAAGAGGACAAGCTATTATAAAAGATTGATAATGAACTATAGACGGACACTGATTCATTATAAATCTTATCAAGGATATAAACAACGATATAACAAGATGAATCAATGATGATTACAAACTCTATCATGTTTAAAATTGACACATAGCGAATGATATTCATGAAAATGGACAGTATGAAATTGAATAGATTAAGAAATTTAAAAAAGACGCAACTCGATAACAACAGATTATAACGAAATGATTATGAAACATATAGAAAGACGATTATATAAGAGATTGATCAAACGTATTCAAAGCAGTATTTCTATAAAAATGATACAGTATGGAATAACGGAACTATGCAATGTTATAATAAGTATCAGAGAATAAGACGAAAGATCACACTGCTTTTTTATAAAATGATATAAGATACAAGGTATTAGTAGCAAGCGATTGATGGATCAAGATATAAACGGAAACTGATTAAAGATTATAGACGACACTACTAATTGTATAAGAATATCGTATTTATAAAAATGATCGAAAAAGGACTATTCAATAAGAAATCATGTACAAGATGAACAGGCTATTTAAGAAATGTTGATAAGAGGACATGATCGATAGAAATGACTAATCGTAGATATTAAAAATGTAAAATACAGGACAACGATCGTAAAATCTGTAAATTATAAGAGAAATTAAGATACATGATATACAGACGAATCGACGACGTATAAAATCGTATAACGACTGAATGCGAAATTTATAAGAAGGAACAGATTGATACATATCGATAAAACGGAAGTGATCGAACAAATCGTATTACAGTAAGATAAAGATTATCATGAATAAGAGAACACGATTAACGATAAACGATGTCAGAACGATAATAATGAACTAAGACAATAGATACAAGAATTATAAATATAAGGTAAATAGAGACAACGATTTCTAATTATAAAAGGAATATCAGACGGAAAACTGATCGTATAAAATTAACAGGAATATAGCGAACAGATGAAAGTCAGATAACGTAAGAAACGATCTAATATTTGATATAAGATGTGAACAAGGATTGAATCAACAATCTATTAGCTAAACATGGATACGATAGACAGTGATTCTATAAGAACATTGATAAGAGAATATAGACTGGACACATGCTATTACATATAATAGATAAAGGAATAGTATACAACGTGATCTAAAGAAACCTAGTACAGAAAAGACTGATCAGGATCATAAACATCTATCTATCTTATGAACAGAAGATATCAATGAAAGGATCGAAAAAGTATTGACAAGAGTATACGAAACACTATTTGATAAGAAACGACGAACAGGTATTCTATGAAAACTCATTGATACAAAATGGAAATAGAGAACACGATCGTAATTATAAATGAACGATGATTAAGGAATCTACTAGAACTTAATCGGGAATATACAACATTAAAAGATCAGAGAGATAACGACACTTATAACATGATAAGGAATAAGACGACACGACGCAATTTCTAACATGAACATTATAGATAGAGAAATAGATCGAAACTGTACAGATAAAGAGATCGACAAGAATAAGCGTATAAAAGGATTGATAAGAAACATAGGGAATAGTATAAACAGATGTAATTTATGAAAAGCGAAACAGAGTTTTAAGAAACTAATCGAACAGTAAAGGAATACGACTACAAGTATTGATAAAGTATAACGAAATCATGCATTATCGAAATTTGAACGAGAAACGATGCATAATACTAACAAAGGTATAACGAAATACTGCATCTTAAATATAAAGGAAAACGTACGAACAGATTTCAAAACGTAATATACGAAAACGGATTTAGAAATTCAGTATATAAGATACTGATACAGAACTATAGTATACGATACAAACGTATTGTAAACGTATAGAAACTAGACGGAAGGAATCTATAGAATGCTTATTATGTATAAGAAGACGATTCATATGAATCTTATAAGATGAACAGCAAGATCAACTTTGTATAATAACTGTAAACAGTTGAACAAAAAGGAATTGATAAAAGTAGATAAGAATACATGTAATTCAAAAGATCATGAACTAAAACGTATACAAGAAGCTCATTTATAAATAGAACAGGAATACTATAACTGATAGTATTTGAAAATTATAGCGACAGATCAGAGGATCAATAATTACGGAATAAATCGATCAAGATTGTACATAGTCAATAAACATGTATCGAAGCTAAACGATTATCTATTATTTATAAAGGAATACAAGGCAGGTATTCAGGAAATGGAACGTTAGAAAAGTATTTATAAAAATAAGTATCAAAGAAATATTTTTAAAAATTAAGGAGGAATTAGAAGCAACTGCATTTATTTTAAAATTACATGGGATAAGAGAATGTTCTATTTGAAAAAAGTGAAAAGGTATAGAGGCACGCTATTTCATAATTGAAAAGAATATAGAGGACCACATTTCGTAAATTATAAATGAGAATATAGACGACACACTGCTATTTCTATAAATGCAAAGGAAACACGGACCATTTAGTAAAATATTAAGTATGAACACAGCTATTTCTTATAAACATAGAAACAGGGAATTAGACGGAAAGCTTTTAAAAATAGTTATCAAGGAATAGCGACACTGCTATATCTTAAAAAGGATAAAAGAACACGCTTTTCGTATAAAATCATTGATACAAGGAATATAGACGGACACACTGCTATTTCTTTGAAAGCCGTAGAAACGGGGAATACAGACGGACACAGCGCTATTTCGTATAAAATCATTGATACAAGGAATAAGACGAACACACTGCTATTTCTTATGAAAGTAAAGGGAATATAGACGGACACACTGCTATTTCTATGAAACGTGAACGGGGAATACAGACGACACAGCTTTTCGTATAAAAATCATTGATAAAGAGGAATATAGACGACACACTGCTATTTTTAGAAAGCCGTAGAAAAGGGGAATACAGACGGACCCGCTATTTCTATAAAGTCTTAAAAGGAAAGGACAACGCTATTTCTTAAAAATTGATACAGGGAATATAACGGACACCTCATTTCTTATGAAAGCCGTAGAAAGGGAAATAGACGGACACACGCTATTTCGTATAAAAACCTTAGAAAAGGAGAATAGGACAACACACTATTTCTTATAAAATCATTGAACAGGGAATATAGACGGACCATTTCTTAAAAACTTATAGGGAATATAGAGGACACACGCTATTTCTTAAAACATAACAGGGAATAAGACAGAACGCATTTCTTTAAAAATCATTGAAAAGGAAAAGACACAGCTATTTCTTATGAAATAAAAGGGAATACAGACGGACACATGCTATTTCTATAAAATCATTGATACAAGGAATATAGACAACACCTTTAATATAAATGAAAGGGAATAAGGGACACACGCTATTTCGTAAAAATCATTGAAAGGGAATAAGGACACACTGCATTTCTTATAAAATATTGATACAAGGAATTAGACGAACACGCTATTTCTTAAAAAACATAGTAAGCGAATAAACACTTTATTTCTAAAAATTGAAAAGATAAGACGCACGCTATTTATAAAATTTATAAAGGGATATGCACATTTATTTTAAAAATTAAAGGAATAAGAGGAC